>JALMGF010000077.1:4177500-4777500 GCA_023333645.1 Sceloporus occidentalis
GGGCATTTAATATGCCAGTATTTTAACTATTTCCATGCGAGAATTGTTTTAAGCTAATATGCTAATTTTAGGACTTGCTCACAAAAATATATTTTTTATATATATATTTTTTTATTTTGCCTTTTTTTAAAAAATTTTTACATTTTTTTTCAACTTGAAGGTTCCCCTGATAGTGACATCAGTGGGAAATTATTTTTACATTTTACTGTTTTTTTTACTATTTTTTTCTAATTATTATTAATTTTATTTTTAATTTATTTTTTCTAATCACACTGTGATTAGAAAGCTGAGCTCCATTGACTTGCATGGTTGAATGCAGTACCTATATTCAACCTGCAGATGGCGAAGATCACCGGCAGCTGCGGCTGTGACCGCCTCCTAAACGCTTTTAAAACGGGCGTCCGCCGCCATACAAAGTATGGCGGATGTTGACGCCCCGGGGAGGGGCCAGAGATGGCCCCTTTGTGCCGATAATGGCGTTGCTGAATGCCTCGAGGTCGAGGCATTACAGCAACGTCGTTTCGGTGCAGAAAGCGAAAATAGATCGCTTTCTGCACCCGTTTAATGACGTGCCGGTCCTGGCACGTCATTTGTCGTTATCGACTTGAATTTCCGTGACGTGTCCGGACCGGCAATTGTCATCAAGGGGTTAATATTTAGAGCTTCTTGAGCCTATGAGAAATCTGATTAACTTTTGGAGTCAAAAATTGCCTAATTAGGGGTGTTTGCTTTCTTTTGGATCAAAAGCAGGTAGGCTTGAGCTTGATGGCCCTCCACATGTTTCCCTTTCATTATTCTTCATTATCAGCTCTCTTCCCATTTAACTTCTCCCTAAACCATTCCTTCATTACCCTACTCCTCCATAAATGTTTTTCAACTCCACTGCTTTTTACCAATTTCTCCCAATTTTCTACTTGAATCCCTTATTGCCTTCCGCTGCTTTTTTTCACTATCTTTCCTCTGTGATATTCTTTAATATCTTGCTATTCTAAACTGGTCAACATTCCTGAAGTAAGCTGCGGAAATTTAATTTGGAAATGAAGTTCCAATTTGGTCAAGACAGCCCTGAGAGTCTTGTCACGTTGAATCCAGGACACAAAAGTAGATGTTGTAATTTTGCACATTCCTTAGTGTTTGATTATCTTAAGAGGGCTCACTTTAACTAACCTGCAAAGTGACAGCGGCCCTCTAAAACCGAGTGCAGTGTCTAATATTGGGTCGCCATTCTCAATTTGCTTATTGTCTACTAACTGCAGAACCACAGTTTTGCCATTCGATTCTTGATATGTGTTTAAATGCATCACTTTTTGTCAATAAGACCCCAAGGCGAGTAGTGAGAAAATGAATTCCATTTTTCAATAAATTGACAATTAATTTTACCATTGTCCTGAGACAATACAAATAATGTCATCTGTATGAGTAGGCATGAATAATTACCGGTAATTGTTTATGCTAATAACAGAAGGTTGGCTTTGTGCATTAACTAATTATGGAATAAAATTAGACATCCCCTTGTTTTACTTTTAAAATCTACATCATATTCCAAATCACTTATACGTGGGACGTATGAATATTTTTTTTAGCTCTCCCACAATAAGTAGCATAGTTCACACCTTCTTGGCAAACCTAATTAACACAGCTAATTATGATTAATATTATAGCAGTATAGTATTAGTAACATATGTATTACTCAAGTATGTATTACTGGGGGGGAGTAGGTTTGGGCATTTATCATGCTCTATGCAAGACAACACTATTTTTAGAATATCCGCTATCATATTACATACTGTATACAAAGCAATATCACATGTCACAATGTTGCTTGCATTGTTTACTCATAAAAATGTCATGTCTATTTTATTTTAAAGCTTAAATAATCGCTAGAAAATGTATACACTTAAAAAAAATCAGTGATGAAATATACAAATTCTGTCACATCTCAAAAAATGTATTAAATCAGTAAAAAAAATCAAAAATGTACATGTGTTAAAATTTTGCTACATAACTTATATAATACCTCAAGGTTATATGTACTATATGCCCGATTATCCTAAACCATTAAATGGTTGGCTTACGATAAAAAAAGACAAGGCGCCTCAAGACATGCATGCACAGACACTTACACCAACCAGGTACTCAACGCTAACATTCATTCACTGACACACTAACATATCCACATTCATACTATAGATAGTGAGAGGGGGTACATATTGAGAAATGGGGACGGGGTAACATAGTGATAAGGGGGAACATAGTTAGAAGGGGCAGATAAGAAGGGGATGGGGAGGGGGGTAGTGTGAATGCTTATGAGAATGAATCAATAAATGTGTGGATGAAGTGTGTGAATGCATATAAGAATTAATGAATTCATGAGTGGATAAATTGCTTGAATGATTTGTGAGACTGCATTAATGAGTATGTGTTAATGATTTGTGTGAATGAGTAAGTGTTTGTGTCTATCATGAATGTTTAAGGGATTTGGGGAAATTCAAAGATGGCACATAAAGGGTGGGCTTTAACAATAAATAAATAAATAAAAATGGGCTGCGCCCGGGCATATTTTTTGTCCCATTCCGGGCCTGCTCAACACTAACATGCACACAAACACACACACACACACACACACACACACACAAACACACACCCAAGAGTTCTCATCGAAACGGTAGTAAACACATTCATTATATTCAGACTCTATACGACGTAAAACAAATGTAATATACAATTAAAAGTGCATAATCTCCTGGAGAGCGCTCGCTGAATGCTTCCCTTATGTTAAGCGCTTTATACTGTATGGTAGCGCACAATACGTTGCCGCTGTATAAACGAGTCATAGAATAAGTTCGCTTTCGGCGGGCTCCCCAGAGGGCGCTGCTGCTTTTGCTTCCCAGGGATCAGTGCTGTTTGTCCAGAGTCTGCCGCTATGCGGCCAGTTTCGTCATCGCATTTCCCAGGGAAAGCCTTCAGCACTAATGACGAGAGTTTCCTATGGTTAGGTTATTGTTGTCCTCTTAGCCTTGTTATGCTCAGCTGTAACCGGACCGGAAACGTGAGTTAGAGGTACAGTAGTCAGGGAGTTATTATATCCGTGCTTATCAGGTAATATACGGATAAGCGATTATATTATATACAGTAAACGTGTGGGGTCTGAACTTGTTATTTGCGCTCTACATTTTAAGCATATTACACAGGGTACTGACATTTTCTAGAACCTCATGGAGTTAGTCCCAGTAGTTTGTGTTTCTCACTCCAGACAATACTTGAAACGCCTTATCCGAGACTGAGATTGTAAAGCTATTGTTCTTATTTGCAGCTGTGGCCCCAAGAGACCTGGACTGCTATTACTAAACCATGGCTGAGTATGCAAGAGTTAAATCCACTAAGCTGGTGCTAAAGGGAGCAAAACATAAGAGGTAAGCAATATTTAAATGGCTAAATGTCCATAAAGCTTTATTAAATATTGGCAGTACAAGCTAAAAATGAACAGTTATTTAATGTGTGCAGGGCCAAATAAAATGAATTGCTCCCCAGCACTATACATTTTTGTGTGTCCTCAGTTAAGGGCATAATATAATGTCACAGTTTTATCAAAAATAATGCATGTTAATGTACTCCAATATGCATTTTTCATTAAAATAAAGCACTTACCTGAGTGGCTGTTTGCATCACTGGGATGTCTCTGTGATAATTTAAAAGGACCGGTCATCTGTCATATATCATCTTTTCATCTTAATATGATGACTGCAGTGTCCTTTTAAAGTAGCCATCTGGTCACTGAGGGGGAGAAAATGTAACTGTATAACACAATTGAATGTTTCCACGTCATTCCAAAGAGCAATAAAAAAAAAAAAAAAAACAGTAAAATTGTTGATTTTGTCATTAGACGGACATACGGTAATGTCTTTATACTTCTTGTATAAGAGGACGCTGTAAATGTGTGTGTGTGTGTGTGTGTATATATATTTGTATTGCATTGCGTTTTAGCATCTCAATGACTTCCATTTCTCTAACTGTAATATGAGAAATAAACAGAACAAAATAACTTCCATTTTCCATCATTTTCAAAAGGAGATTCTTCTTCCGAGAACTTCAAGGAACAAATCAGCAGTGTCACATACTGTAAAAGAAATTCATAAATCAGAGCCATAAGCAGTGCACTTAAGTGCCCGCCATCAAAAGTCAGATCTTCATCTTTAACACCTAACATTCTACAAACAAATCTGACCAGACTGGAGCTCTTTAGAAATAACTTATAGGCCAAATGAAAACTTCAATGCATTGTAAAAAGAGTGTATTTGGCTGGCACTTTTTGTCACTGTCCTGCAGTGCTGGCATGATGCCAACTACATGAGATGCCACAGATTTTGTAGTATTTTTTTTATTTATGAAGGAAGCAAGTATTCTATAGATTTTAAATGGTGAAATGCATTTTCTGTAAAGAAATTGGGCATTTTATTTCAGTTTTACAATTTTGTTTTGAAACCTAAAAAGGGCTTTTGGCATTTGAAGTGCATCATAAAAGAAAACCAATACGTTTCCACGTATGATTGTTAGAGATAAGAAAAATCCATTCCATCTCCAGAAGAGACTGCTGAAGAGACACGTTTATGGAACTTTACATGCTTGATGGATCTTTTTCTTTGGTAGCCCAATAAAAGTGAAAGACTCCTTGTTAGAGATGACAAAGTAACCATCAGGTTTCTGAGTTTCATCAGCCAAAAGCTGAAAACAAAGTTGATGTGTCCCTCCTGTATAGATAGACAAGAGCATGGTGTAATATTTTGATTTCAATGAATTAGTTTTCTAAAATATGTAATTAAATGCCACCTTAATAGTCTGCTACATCATTTTTAATTGAAGTTTCTCATTGTAAAACTATACGCTCATTGAAAACAGCAATGGTTTTAAAATAAATGACAGAAAGTAATTTTATATTAAATATCCTTGTTTAGTAAGAAGAAAAACAAAGAAAAGAAAAGAAAGAGAGACGAGTCTGAAGAAGACAAACTGGATATTGTAGGTGAGAGCGCTAACCGGAGATTACTTTTTGCATTGTCCTTTTGAATTTTATCTGCATAATGAGTGTAATGATTATGTGAGATGAAGAATACTGTTGGATTTATTCTACAAAATAAGGTGAGCTGATTATTATACAATGATGTCAAAGAGTTGCTAATGTGTCTGGGTGGCTGTTTTGTGGAGTCACTTACAGGCGGACTTTCACAATAACTAGCAGTTGGCTCTTAAAGTATGAGCAATTGTGCTTGTGTGAGAGAGACAGCTGAGATAAGAGCTGTCCCAAGGGTAACATTAGCCAAGGTAATTGGTCGGCGGCTTGTGTAAGCAATGTAAGAAAGAAAAATAGCCACTTGAATCGTGCTCCGAGTGTCCACAATTATTTTCCACTCCCTGTTCAAGATCGTGGGGGAAAGTATTTATTGCTTGTGCTGGACTCCAAAGCAAATGTAGCTGGTGCTGTGAAGTAATTTCACTAGATGTGATTTTAAAAACATCTAGTGTTTATTCTAGCTATTTTGTAACCAGACAAGTTCAATCTAATGCTAACAGAATTAGCCAGACTTTGTGCCTTATCACCAGAGATATCGTAAAATATTTATTTGGACATTGAAAAAATGCATTACAATTCTGTTTTAACTTGATTTCCTGGTGGTTAGGAAGTAAACAGGGAAAAGAAAAAATGTCGGTGCGCTAAGCTAGTCTCAGGCTCAAATAATACAAATGTATAATATGAGGCCTACCAAACAGTGTGAGCATGCTGCAAATACAGTGTGTTGGCTGTACAATGTATACAAAAAACAAAATACTGTCTGCGCTTCTCACCCTAATAAAGTTGGCAACAAATATATAAACATAATATAAATGAGAGGTTTTGGTTATATGAATTGGCCAAAGCATAATTAAGCTTAGGTTAGGAAGTAATCAAGCTCTTTTATTTTTGTTAAGCAGTGTAATAAGTAACTTCTAAATAAATCTTTCTCCTCCTCCCATCTTTGTCGGTTTTAACAGAGGATATAAAGACTTGCTAAGACTTGTTGAATGGTATAGTGACAAGCATCATCGGTGTTTATAGAATGCCAAACCTATTTACTGCTTCTGTGACAGGTGTGCAGTGTTTGCTTGACAATACAGTAACAGGAACGTTTATTTCGAATGTCTGACCCCAGCTTAACCCCTTAACGACCTTTGACGGTCCTGAACCGTCAAAAAATTAAATAAGCTTAGAAAGTGATCAACGATCACTTTCTTCGCTTAAACGGCGTTACTGTAATGCCTCGATGTCGAGGCATTCAGCAAGGCCGAGATCGGCATCGGGGGCCATGTCTGGCCCCTCCCCCGGGCGTCAACAGCCGCCATACATTGTATGGCGGCGGACGCCCGTTTTAAAAGCGTTTAGGAGGCGATCAACGATCGCCTCCTAAACTTAAATGGTGTCGCTGGAATGCCTCGATCAGGAGGCATCCAGCGATACCAAACACTTACCTCTGGATGGGCTGTGACCGCTCCGGAGAGCGGTCACAGCCGCAGCTGCCGGTGATCTTCGCCATCAGCAAAATGGCGGCGGCCCGGGAAAAAAAACAATAAAGATGAAAGAGTTCGCTAGACGGTCTCCTGACCCTCTAGAGAACTCTGGCTCCACTTGCAGGTTGAATACAGGTACTGCACTCAACCATGCAAGTCAATGGAGCCCAGCTTTCTAATCACAATGTGATTAGTAAAATATTAAAAAAATAATAAAAAAAAAAAATGTGCTAACATTTAAAAATAATTATGCAGTGATGTCACTAGATGAACCATCCAGTACCAGCAAAATGTGTAAAAAAATATAAAAAAAAGTATTAATAAAATAAAATAAAAAAATAAAGTTTATTATTTTGAGCAAGTGCTAAGATTTCTCAAAAATATCAACAAAGAGTTAAAATAAAAGCACTTCAAATACCCAAGGGGTGTCTAATATAAAAAAAAAATGGCTGATGGGGTAAATTGGAGTGGCCGAGCTCAAAGATAGGGCATAGGTACAGACTGACCAAAATGGAGAAAAAAAGCGCACTTCCCAAATGTGGCATTTTAAATCTCAAACAACACGACAAACCCATGCATGTCGGGTATCACTGCACTCAGGAGATGTTCCTGAACACACATTGGGGTGTTGTTTGACAGTGACATATACCAGGACCTGTATATCTATAACTAAAGTACAATTTGTGTGAAAAAAAAAAAAAAAAAAAATTACTATTACAAAGTTTGACAAAGTGTAGTTGTATAATTGGTGCATGGAAAGGGTTAAAATAACAGCATTTGGAATACCCTGGGGTGTCTAGTTTTCAAAAATATATGGTTTGAATGGGTTAAATTGAGTTAACCGGCTTCAAAGATGTTCCAAAGAGGAGATGGAGGCAGACTGACCAGATTTGTTAAAAAAGGTTTGGAAATCATAAAACGCTGCTTGTACTTATTGCCCTATAACTTACAAAAAACGGCAAAAAAACATAAAAACATTGGGTATTTCTAAACTCAGGACAAGTAGTAGAATCTATTTAGCTAGTTTTTTTACTTGCTTTTTTAGGTGAGTAAAAGATTTTTCAAATAAAAGTCATAAAATGTGGTTTTTTTTTCAATTTTTCACCATGTTTTTTTATTTTTTTTATAGTAAATATGATGATACGATCAAAATAATGGTATCTGAAGAAAGCCCATCTTGTCCTGAAAAAAACAATATATAACTTATGTGGGTACACTAAATGGGTGAGGAGAAAATTACAGCTGAACACAAGCACCACAAAAGTATTAAAACCGCCTCGGTCCCACAGGGTACAAAAAGAAAAAACGAGCCCGGTCCTTAAGTGGTTAAAGCGTGTGCTGGTTTATGTTCCCTTCTCTTCTCAATATGATGTTTACAGTTTATTCCATCTAATTCTCAGGAAACTGGTGGACTGTCCAAAGCTTTGGTGACATTTCAGGAACAGTGGCTATTGAAATGGACAAAGGGGCCTACATTCATGCCCTAGACAATGGGCTTTTCACAATTGGAGCTCCACACAAAGGTAATTTTATCTAAAAGGTATCTGACCAACACAGGAACACTGATTCCTGTCTTCCTGCTCCCTTTCATGCTGACTGCTTCCTCATATAAATCAGTCAACTGTGACATGGATATGCCCAAGTACTTGCACTACTGTAATCGCTTGGATTATGCATACACGTGTCCGTATGTGCTTTGTACATCGGTAATTGAGTGTTTCACATAGAAGGACTGGCGGACTGGAAGAACTTCAATATGTTATTATTGTAAGAGGTTTGTATGACACAAAGGCATGTTATCCTTTACTAGTAACTCTTGGAGTATTACAGGACTTATTGCATTAAGTAAATGGTAACCTTCTTTCCCCACAGATGATGAGGGGCCTGCACCTCCAGAGCAGTTTACTGCTGTCAAGCTATCTGATTCCAGGTAAACTAATAAATAGTCATTGCATATGATGTTCTTTCTCCTTTCCCTCTCCTTTGGTACGTATGTTGTGTGGCAAGGCTGACATGTAAAATACTTCTAGATCTGTTCAAATGCTAGTCTTCAGACCACAAGAATGATTAAACATTTTCTTGACTTATGTTAGTCTTGTCAGCTGTATTGCTTTTTCTATGTAACCACATTTTTGTCTTACATGATATTCCCTCAAAGGATTGCGTTAAAGTCCGGTTACGGGAAGTATGTGGGCATTAATTCAGATGGCCTGGTCATCGGTCGTGCTGATGCTATAGGGCCAAGAGAGCAGTGGGAACCTGTGTTTCAAGATGTAAGTTTTCTCTTGTATAATGAGCCAGACGTGTATAAGAACTCACCATTGCATTTTACTAGCAGCTTTATCTTATGATGAAAAAAAAAAAATATTTTTTTTTTTTATTTGTTTTTTTAGCCTTATGTTTCCCTTTACAGGAACTGATTAAGCTACACACACCTTGGCACGTCTTATTATAACTGCATGGGTCAATTAAAATGACAGGGACAGATTTTATCTGTGGACTATTTGACATGTACATTGTGCTTCTCAAATTGATGATATCAATTCCAATGCCTGTAAATACGTTTAGGACAGCGTACAATATAATTTTATTCAATGTATGTAAACAAGAGGTCTATTTTCATTTAAATGAAATATTTATATAGTTACGGTATATCTACTGTTTGTGTGTATTGAATCACTCCCTTATTCCATTGAGTGTACATAAGTGGCAAATTAAAGGGATAGATTTTTGCTATTTCACCAATTTACACCAATTTAGTTTGCTTCACTAATTGCTGGATCTACCCTGAAAAGTGCATACCAAATCTCAGTCCATGTGAACACGTGAGCGTAGTTCAATGATTTGAAAAGATAACACGAGGCACTCTTCACACCTGCACATTGTAATGCGATGGGTGGAACTGGCATATCTGCTTTTCCATAAAAGCAAAGCAATATTAAATCAATTGAACCTTCTCTTGGTGAATAGAGAACTCAAATCCAAGGACATTTTAGTTGGCAAGCAGAGACTGTGACACTAGCTGCGAATAACGAGGCGAGTCCTTACTCAAAAGAATAGTCCGGGTGACAGGAATGTTAAAAATGGTCGAATTTTGCTGGACTGAAGGTCACAGATTGCACAGTGTTGACTACTGAAACTAGAGTGGATTCTTAAACCTTACTAAAGTATGTTATTAAATTATATATGGTAGAAAACAGTCAGTAACCTACTTATGTGATAATTATAATGTATACTTGATTTAATTTTTTTGAGGCTGAAAGTTATGTTTTACCCTTACAGAGAAAAATGGCTCTGCTTGCTTCCAATAGCTGTTTTGTCAGCTGTAATGATGAAGGGGATTTAGTTGCACAAAGCAAATCAGCCGGTGAAGGAGAAATGATAAAGGTAAAGTGCTACACCTTGGCTCATTGTGACCGATACCAGTTATTTTATCATAGTGTGTGTAACAGTACGTTAATGTTTATCATTTACCAAAATGCAAAGTGAGCAAACAGAAAAAAAAAAAATATTTGGCGTGACCACCCTCTGCCGTCAAATACTTTGTATTATGTATATATATATAAATATACAATTCATTTGATTCTCCTCCTCCTTTCCTGTAGATTCGTTCCTGTGCCGAAAGAGAAGGCAATACAAAAGATGACATCCCCGTTGAAGACAAGGGAAATGTTAAGCAGTGTGAAATCAATTACATGTATGTGTTGTCTGTCAGCCCCATACTGTATGTTCCTGGAGCCTCACCGAGAATTGATTTGTTTAATAATTCCATTTCTCTCAGAAACATTAGTTATGTTCCTCCCTATAAATAATCAGCTGTGCTACGGGGTGTTTTAATATTTTATACAGCTTTAGATAAATGACATTGACTAGCAGCTACATCTGCTGGCTAAACTTAATTCATTTAGTAAATCTTTTAACACGCATTCCCTCAGATGGAGCGTTTATTGATGATGGTCAAAACACACAAGCATATGTAACAAACATCCAGCTGTGGATCATGTGAATGAGTAGTTACCGTGGAAAGAAGGAATTGGTTACATTTATAACGGAGCTCAATTTTCATTCCATGCATTAAGCCATACATCAGACTGATGTACTCCGGTTTACATTTGCATGCCATCGGTATAGCTGTATATCAGAATGTGGATGAATGAAATGCCGATGGACCCATACTGCATTGCATCAAATTGCCCACAAGGCACTGTCTTCCACATTCATCACTACAGGAGAAATGTCAACGGTATTTAAAGGGACTCTGTCATGAGATAAACAGTACGAACAAACCAAAGTGCACAACGAACATATGATAATACAACATACCGACCACAGGATAGAGTACACGTAGTCACCAAAGCTATAATACACAAACAAAATTGTTCCTCATGATCTAGTGATACAGCGAGGTAGGCAGAGTCACGACCCACAAAATCTGGATCCCGTACACTCCCAATGCACAACGTCTCAGCACAAACAGACATTGATGTGCGCATACAACATGCAAGTCAATTGCAGATGCGAGTGCTGTTTCTATGGTAACGCTATAATGCCGTCATTGCTAGGCTATTTGTCAGCAAATTCATCCACAATCCACTTCTTTGCTGTGAAAGTGGTTTCCAGCTTCGTCTGCATGTGAAACCTCATTCTTTCATTGGAGGCTGCAGGTAGATGTAGATTTTTGGTCACCGCTTTGATCATTCTTGTTATATCATTTTTGATACATAAATAGATGTAAACACACAGGATTATTTCATAGTTATATGTTATGTATTATTTATTTTTCGGTTCTTTGTTGACAGTCTCTTTAAGGCAAAATTGCTCACAGTCTCACGTTGGTTGGGGGGAGCATTTCTGGATGGATCCATTTTTAGATAAGTGAATTAGTCATTCGTCCACTTGAGTTTACAAGAGACCATGAAAACTTTCTTTTTATAGAAAATGTTACTTATTTTTTTTTATATTGTTGTGCCCCCAAGAAACTGATAGATATATGTATATGTTAACTATGTGATTCTCATTTTACAGAAAGAAGTTCCAAAGTTTTCAGGATCGTAAGCTTAAAGTAAGCCAAGAAGACCACAAAGATCTCAAAAAAGCCAGAAAAGAAGGAAGTTTCCACGAAACCCTTTTAGACAGGTACATTTGTCACATGCCATCGTTTAAACTTATAGCCACTTCACTTTATGTAACTCCTGTCCATTCCAATCGTAATCATTAGGCATACATTTTTTTGTGTTCCATTCGAGAGCCACTCCATTTGTTTGTAATCTTTTTATTTGATAGTACTTCAGCTGGACACATTCACTAAAGGCGGTGTTTTTAATGCATAGTTAAATGGATAGTCAAGCCATCATATGCACCTTAATTCGTATTGTATTTCCTATTGAAAATGCATGGGGGATTCTGTAAATATGAATGTGTTCAGCTGAACTGCATTCATTTGTTGGTGAGGCAGCATGGTATATACTAGACTGTTCGTTTATACTTGCGAGGAGAGTTTAAAGCTTACAGGTAGCTGTAACGGCAAAGCCCCAAAAAGCACTTGCTTTAGTGAATAATCCCCAGCGAGGACTCGACTCTGCAGATAACACTTGCAACTGGGTCAGGTGCCTGGTGAGTCTGGCCAAACTGGAGCAGAGCAAACGGATTTGGTACACAAGCTAATAACACTTAGATCACGTAACTTGGACCCTGTGAACAGACTTGTAAAACATATTTGTAACTTTGTATTAATTTTCATTTGTAAAATTATTTTTGTTTTTATTTTGCAGGAGATCTAAACAGAAAGCAGACAGATATTGTAAATAAAAATCTGTGGATCAACGCGACAACGTCTGCTCATTAATGTAAAGTGATTTTTTTTTTATTGATGTATTTGTTCCAGATTTTGTACTTTTATTTCATTAAAACGATTTTATTACCACCCTGGAAAGTCTCTGAATATTTATGAGCATAAACCTTTAGTAAAAAGGAGCATCCACTTATATCCTCCACTAAATCCAATTTGTGGATTGTGTTGTATATTAGCCTAGATCACATTTTAACGTAAATATATATATAATGATATATGTAATGAGGTTATTTTTATTATAAAACTTTAAAACTGTGGCTGTAAAAACCCACATTCTCAACTGGGAATGATCTTTTTGTGTATACACGTACAGTACGCGGTACGACAAACCCAAACTGGTGAGTCCATTTACTTTGATTCTCCTATTTACATATACATTATACTGCTATTTACATATACATTATACTGCTATTTACATATACATTATACTGCTATTTACATATACATTATACTGCTATTTACATATACATTATACTGCTATTTACATATACATTATACTGCTATTTACTAGCAAAGTTACACAATATGGATCTACATCTTGTGACTTGGGCCCATGACACGTGCTGCTGACATGAACACAAAAGATGCATAAAATCCAAATGAATAACATGAATAATTCTACTTCTTTCGAAGTGTCCAGAGTTGTCCGATTTGAGCAGCAATAATAATAAAGCTCTATTTGAAATATTTAATGAACAAATTATCAGCTCAAGGGAAAAACAGTAAAAATGCTGCAATACTGTATGTTGTGTTCAACCACTATATGCCTTTTTAAATAAGTCAGTTTAGTGTCCCTGACGGTATTACGAAAATAGAATGTGTACTGAGTACGTTAATGTGTACAAGCTTCAGAAACAGGGAAAAAAACTTCAGCTACGCGGCTGCAACCGCTGTCGCCCTCTGTGGGCTGACGATTCTTGCCATTGATTGGATGCCTGAAGACAATGCAAATTGGGGGATTCTGCAGAATTCCCCCCTCATACCTGGCAATAAAGACTCCACAAAAAGAGTCCACGCAGCTATCATGTGTAACATGCACATGGAGTCCAATTGTCCATTAAGCCTTCGGAGCAACGTTCCATCTAATTTTCCTTAGTTGGCGTGCGCACAAAATTTCTCTCGTGCAAAAATTTTCACAGAGCAAAAATTTTGTGCGCACAATATCCGCGCCGCATAAAGTTTCAAAAAAAAAATTTTTTTCTTTTTTTGGGAAAAACTGTTGTGTGCACAATTTTTGGACGTGTGCGCTCTCTAAAAAAGCTATGTGCGCACAGCTTAGAGGGAACACTGGTTCGGAGGGTAGTTTTTTACCGAAGGAATGTTGATAAATCTGATATTAACTTTCAGAACTTTTGAAAGCCGTTTGTTACGAGGACACATCACTTAGGAGATTTGTAATGTTGTAATTCACTCATCGTATGTAACAGTCATCCCATCGCATGCACATAATATGACACCGATCCCACAACGATCAGTCACTGGAGTCTGTGAGAGGCTGGCTATGATTATACTGATGGCTGTCTGATTATACTGTAAGCCAGCAGTGGAGTGATTTCAGACCAAGATCCTGGTCAGAGCTCCATATAGAAGCCTCACCTGGCACTTTATATCATGGGGCGAGTGACTGGTAATTGAGCCATTGGCTGTGGATGTTACTTGTTCGGCTGCCAGGAGTAGACTGGGCCCCAGTTTTATGCTTTCCTGCCTATTGTTCTAGTTTCTTTGTTTTAATCACGGATGATCACAAAATACTGATATATGATGTCACGTGTTCTTAAGAGCAGGGTGCCCGCCGCAGAGCCGTAACTAGGGGCCACTTCGGTTATTTACTAAACGAAGACATCAGCTATGAGTATTCCTTCAACCGACAGTGATGTGTAGTAACATAACACTGTGTGAATTCATGTACCGAAGGAAGGATGTCACCCGCCTATCACCCGGGACCTGCTCGAGTTGCCTCGGCGTGCGATAACGATGCCCAAGCGCCTGAGAACTCACTCGAGGGGTTCACTTCCTGTATGGCGTTTAGAAGCCATTGCGCTCCACCACATAACCAACTATCATCACACATAGCAACCATCCCGTGATATAACCCCAGCGGCACATTCCCGCCACGCCCTCAGGAACGGATTCATCTTCTGCTCAACGGGCGTTACATATGACCGCGGCCACCCCTCTCTTTTAGGAGTGGTACGCTCCGATGTCTGTCATGTGACAGGTACAGTATGTGACACTGATTAGTCAGGGAGACGTCCCGGGAAGTTGCTTCGTGTTCTTTGCAGCGGGTTCGGGATTATGGCTGTCTCCGTGTACGCAGTTTATATTCTGCTCGCCGTGTGCGGGATTGGCGGCCTGGCACAGGACGTGCCCCCGGTGAGTTAACGCCGTATGGACTGTAAGCAAAGTTACATTAAAGGGTTAAGGACCTGGACTGAACTAGTTACGGTATCAAGTGCAACGTTTGAAAGGTGGTCTTATCACCATAGCAACCGATGGAATAGACCAATCTGCAGTAACGTTCCCCTGGTTGCTATGGGGATAAGATCACCTTTCAAACTGCACCAAAATCACAGTTATTACCCTCTATATTTTCCGAAATCGAGGAATCGTTTGGTAAAATTAAAATTCTAAAATGTTTATAAAGTTAGACTATTTGGCTTAATCTAAAGAAGCGCTGGTTGCAGAATCCCCCCATGTTCTGCTTAATGGTACGCAGCACCCAGTCACCAGAAATGCATGATACTTCTGTGAAATGCAGGGTGCAGGGTTCCCTCTCACATTGATTGGTTCCAAAGGCTATGCTTCCTGGTTGGGTTTATGTAAACCTGGAATCAGATGCCTTAATAAAGCTACAGATACTGCGCTATAGTATATTTATAAATATTGTGTACACTAATAATAACTATAAAACCCCAAAGAACCACCAAACCAGGAGGAGGAATAACTAGGATGCTGGCCAGAATACAGTCAAGCTGCTTGTCCTGCAACAAAGAACCCCCCAAAAACTAGAGAGGAGGATAGCAAAAAATAAATAACCCAACAGACCGTGCTTTAATATAAACAATATAATAATAATAATAAATATAGAATTCCACTAATGAGACACAAAGAAGTATATAGAAACTGCGCATGTGCTGTTAGGAGAAGCCAGGTAGTTACTGGAGATGAGGTTTATGCAAGACTTTCGCCTCCATGGTCATAGACAGAGATCCCACCTACTAGATCACATTATTATTATTAATACTATTATTAATATTATTCAGGCAGTTTTTCAGCAAATGTATTTATTTCGAAAGCCTCCGTGTGAGATTACAAGCCAGCTATAGTGTCATATATATATATATATATATATATATATATATATATATATATATATATATACGACGGTATATACGGTATTGCTTCGGACCTGATGAAGGGAGGATAACTCTCGAAAGCTTGTCTTTTTAATATTATGTTAGTCCAATAAAAAAGGTATCACCGCATCCTCTGCAATACTCTATTTTTTGACATCGTGTCTACTGGACTAATACGGCTTCACCCTTTTACATATATATATATATATATATATATATAAATATAATTTATATATATAAATGAAAATCTAGATTGATTTTTACCACTACTATATATATTAGTAATAGTATATTATTATATTTGGCAATATTATGGGGTCTGATATACTGAGATTAATTGTATTGGCCGACCGTATCAGTTAATGTTCTTTTTTTCATTTATTACAATGTATAGCATGCAGTAGATTATGCGATGTCATCGGGGTATTTCGTAAAGACACTTATTTTGGGGAAGTTTGCATGAAGTAATGTTGTGAATGACTCGTTTCAGTACACAGAGGATTGCAGAAGTGGAACCTACCCTCCCAGCGGGCCAACGTAAGTCACCCAGAAAAACTTCAGGAATAAATTCTGCTTGGTATCATGGGTTTAACGTTAAACAATTATTTGTATGGTGTATATGATGCTTAACATTGGAGATTTCCTGTAACCTTCTTTGGTTAGTATTTCCTGATAGCAACATACATTTAGTGTTTTTGGCTAATTTGTTTCAGACAATATATCGGAAATAATTAACCATTTCATTGCACTTTAATTTATTATCACCATCAAAGTCTGCAGGGTGCATGGGGAGGGGGTAATAAGTCTGTGACTGTCCACATGTTCACTTTGTTAGTACATTAATAGCATTCTTCAACCTGTTTAAAGCAGTCAGCTCCAGAAAACAGCCCCCAGTGTTTTTTATGCATGCGCATCGGGGGGGGTTTCATCATGCCCCCTGGAACTCTCACACGAGCTGGAGCTGGCAGAAAGTTTATACCGTGCGGGTTTAATGATTATTTAAACATAGCGCTCGGGTCGCATGTATTAATGTTTGTGCGAGGCTGCCGTTTTTCTTTATTTCTTGTAAATATATCAACACGTTGTGTTTTAGGTACAAAGGACCTGTGCCGTGGTATACAGTGAATTTAGATCAGGCTCCTTATGAAAGGTGGCAAAGTCTGATAAAGGATAAGAAAGAACCAGTAAGTATATGGAACTGTCAATATGTACCTTTTATAGGAGGACATCTGTTTGCGGTATGAAAAGACTCGTTCTTCAATCCTTTTAGGTGTCTTTATTCAAGATGGTCCAACAACCTAGGGCACGATTCCTGAATTAAAGGGCGCCCGTGCCTGAAACACTAAGCTTCTCCTCCAAGTGTGCTGTATAGTTAAATCTTTAAGGACATCATCATTTAAAACGCAATATTCAGGTCCACTCAACCCTACTTGCAGGAGGAGCTCATTGGGGTTGGCCTTTCAGAATGAACAGTAAAGCGGAGAATGTTTAAATAAACATTTTTTCAGGACCAGCTCTCTTTAAACCCATCTAATATAATTTCTTATTCTTATTACCTTCTGCCTGCTCAGTATACCTGTTTCAGTCCTCAAACTCCATTTGGTATAGAAAAACAAATACATTATTTTAATTTATTTGACAATAAGTATGCCGTTTTATACTTTTTAAAATTTATTTCTATTACACCTGATTCCTTTTTGCTTCCTTTTCTGCTTCATCCACAGCTAAATGATGTCATTCAGCATATTAAGAAGCTGGCCAATTTTTTTATCCCTAGTGGAAAGCTTATAGTTTTAGTGGATGCCATTTTGGTAAGTAACACTTTCCTGCCATTTGTAGACACGCATCATTTTTGTGTCATTTGTTAGACTAGTGAAAATGGACCTAAAATAATTTTTTTGTTTCCTGTTTGGTCCGTTCATTTTTGGACAACAGATTCCTTTTGCTGCCCTTTGGGTTCGTACAAAATTCAGAGGGATTTTTCCATTCTGAAACAGTTTGTCGTCACTAATCCTCACTGACATTCTCTCACACTCTCATTCACTGTCTCTCATGCTCTCGCTCAAGAGAAGCATTTGTGCCGCTCTTTCTCCAAGAATCTGTCTGTGTTATTCTGGCCTCTTGGAGTACTTCCAAAAAAAGCCTCTCCCTCGTTCCTCCAATCGGTGTAGAGAGTGTGTGCAGAGACTCTGCCCTTTTTGTGGAAGTGCTCCAGAGGCGTGGTTAACGGAGCCGATACCGGGAGAAGCGGACGAAGACAGAAGAACAAGAAGAGGCAAGAGAAGAAGTGGAGACGTGGAATCATTGTGAGAGAGTGTGAGGGAGAGTGAAATTGGTATTACCTCCAAATCTACTAATCATACAGACATAAGCCTGCCCTTACACTCATGTCTGCTCATACATGCGCCAGCCCAGTACTAATTCTCAGCTTTAAGTCATAGGCTTCCTCCATCCAAATAGTGAATCAGAAACCTACAATCTTCCCTTCTCTCGTTCATTTTTTTGTTGGAATATATTTGATTCCAATGTATTTTATGGGAAGAAAATAATGCAGCTGTCGATTAAAACAAAAATGTGATTCAGTTTTCTAGACATTTTTCTTTCCTCTATGGAATGAAAAATGACAGAGCTTTTAAACCCACAAATATTACAGGATCCCGCGTAATAAATTAGGGAATGTCTGGTTTTTCAAGATCTCAATTTACAGAAACTGCATTTGTTGTTTTTGTTCTTTACGCATGATCGGCGTCATCTCATGTGATGCTGTCCGACATCCCGGCTTCCTTCCGAGGATGAGAAAGCTCGTTGCCAAAATAGTCATTCATTCCAAGTCAATATGGCTTTCCTCCTCAACAGATCATGCGGAAGAGTTTAACTAAAATGTACATTAGCTACATTTGGTCTCATTCCTGATTTTCCCGGGGATTACTTAATTGTCACATGATACAAAAGCAGGATCTGTTAGCGTGTTGGTTTTTTTAAGTGGTTATCCTTTAAGAGGAAAGAAGGAAAATGGATTTCAGATGCTTGGAACCGTTCCCCTTTTCCTACTAACTAATGGAGACAGCGCCTAGCGCTGTGACATGCAAACCGCTGTTCAAACAGTCCCTACGGCAGGGGCACTTGCACTCGGTTATGTTAAAGGGCCTGTTAACGCTGCTCTCTAGCCGACATACATGTCTTACTCAAACCCTTCATGTTTCAATGACCGAGCCGTGTGTTTGTTTTGTAGCCTGGCCTCATTGGAAAGCTCCCGTACCCGTTTGGGGAGGAAATTAAAGGAGTTGCTGATGCTGCTGAAACCCCCTTAGGTATAGCAATCTTTTTGGATGTGTTTTGCTATTGGAAATATTGGTTTGATTTTAATGTATATTAATTCTGAATTATTCGCGTGCACGGCTAGAGGATGATGTATTAAGTTGGGTGACTGCTTTTTTTTTTTTTTAAGTTTGAATAGGAATATTATTGCTATTGGGTTATTTTTTAAGCTGACCTGATGACAACCTTTTTAAAAAGACATCAGTTATGGTGCATCCAGTTGTGCTTTCAACTTCAAAAGTGGCAATATTGTTTCACGTTCCCTGGAATGTATCGTAGATCTTTTCCACTGTGTTCTGTTATCATTTTAACAATGCTAATTTGACACTGAACCTTTTTAATTCAGATTTCTGAATTGCCTCCCTTTTAGGAGAAATCCTGCTTTTTAACATATTTTATGAAGTCTTTACTGTGTGTACATCCGTGGTGGCGGAAGACTCATCTGGTAAGAGCAATTTCTTTCTCTGATGCTCTTTTTTTCCTGTGATATGTCCAATGCTTAATATACTTAGCTGTTTTCAAGGAAAACTGTTCTAACATAATTGCAAAAGGGTCTTCCAATGATCAATTAGTAGTTTCCAGCTACAACAGTCGTTTCCAACATTAACAATGTCTGCAATGTATTTCTGATAAAGTTGATATTTTAGTGGACAAAGTTTGCTTTTCTTTCAAAAACAAGGACATTCCTAAGTGACTCTAATCTTTTGAATTGTAGTGTATACGTATAGTGTGTGTGTGTATATATGTATATATTATAATGTTTTCTAACATCTGTGTTTCCATTACCAGGAAAGCTCTATCATGCCAGAAATCTGGATTTTGGATTATTTCTTGGGTGAGTTGGATGTAATTATATTCATATTGCTTATTGCCAATTCAAATGGAGATATTATCCGGTGTAATTCATGGTGGATATTGTGGATTATGTTAAGAGACTACCTTTCAGAATGTCTCTAAAACTCGGTCGGTTTTATCTAGTTTTTTTCTTTATTACATTACTTGACCTCTTCGCTTTACAAAAGCATAACATAAGAATGAGCAGACCTGCCAATTATAACAACATTAGAAGCACAAGACCATTCATGACTACAAATGTGCCATCTCCCATGTAATCCAAGTACTGTCAAATATCTAGAATCATAATTAGTCAATCAAAAATGGCTCTGGTACAGGTTTACAGCTTGTTTGTAGACAACAATACGAGCATTTATGGCAAATCACGGAAGCACTTTTATTTTTTAATTGTATATTATTTTAACTAATGACCTAAAAGGCCTACAAAACTTTTCATGGAGGAAGTTTCATGCACATCACATGCATGTTTTTAATTTCATCGTAATTTTTGTGATCCGGGCATATCATTTAAAAATGCATGGTGTAGGTGTAAAGCTATACTGAATCTAAGACGAAGACCAAGGATCGATTAAGGTCTGAGTCTTTACTTCGGCAGACTAGATGGGCCACAATCCTTCACACGATATTCTCAGCGTTTGCTCTATTACTCTGCTGTAAACATTTTCCCTTAAATGTTATTAAATACAGAATATCCAAGTCAAGAAATAAAAATGCCACATTCTTTTCACTGTCCGTGCGCATAATATATTCTTACAGAAACAAAGAAGCATTTATTCATCTGGTTGTCTGTTTCATTGTAACAGAAGCTGATAAAGATTGCTGGAACGCTGTTCATGAATGGCTTTTTATTCCATCTGTCGTAATTAAATTGTTAGCAATTCCATTAATTAACATTTTTTTATTTTTTTTTGCTTTTAATGGGGCACCCTAATTAAACGAACCGATTTTTACCTACTTCTTACTAATGCATGGCCCTGGGTAGACGTTTGATGTTTATTTTGGTGTTCTTCTCTCCTGTGTGTTATGTGAACTTTAGCTGGGATGTGAAGAACAGTTCGTGGATGATCACCGAGTTATTGAGACCGTTGGTCGTAAACGTGAACTTTGTGAGAAATAATAAAACGGTTTTCATGTCCACAAGCTTTGCTGGATACGTGGGAATGTTAACTGGAATGAAGCCTGTAAGTTTTATGCTATATCTTTGTGTTTATAATGTACTATAGGTAATCAATAATAATGAATGTAGTTTGTTTAGCTGTATACGGTATGCATTGTAATGCATTTACCCCACTGGTTCAAAATTAAATTTTCCTTGTGTTTTTCCTTGCGATTAGGATATTTCCAGAATAACCTGGTTTAAATATCTCTTGTAGGGGGTCTTCACTCTCACAATGAATGAACGCTTCAGTCTTGATGGAGGTTACGTTGGTAAGTCATTACTTCACTCTTTGGTACTTTTGCCTCATTTATCCCCCCCCCCCTGTAGTTATAGATGCACTAGGGTCCATTCTTATCCCAGCTGGATCTTTCCTGTGCAGGTGTGATTGAGTGGATTCTTGGTGACAGAGATGGAAGTTGGATGAGTTTCCTTACAAGAAGTGTACTGGAGAATGCAACGAGGTATGTACTTTGCTTTATCATTATATTTATTATTATTTAACTTTATTTTATAATGTCAGTATTTCTTATTTACCCAGATGATATGTATAAGATCTAAATAGAATGTTTTTTATAGTTTTCATTAAAAGGCTTCACTCTTGCACGTTCTTCAAATAAGTGAGTTCTTGGCACATTGGATTCATGCAATTAATGTGTAATACATTACAAGGGGTGTTCTTTGAAATATATTTATGTAAACTTTGCCCATCTTGAAAGTTGAACTCACAGGGGTCCCTTGTAATGTTGAACGTCATTCAAAAGTGGGAAAACAACACTTCTAGTGTTAATTCTGCTCATGTTGAGTCTGTATGGTGTCAGTGATTGGGATGTGGAATGACTTTTAGTGCTCTTGAATATGTGTACCGATAAGGCCTTGCTGTCCCTTCATATTTTTTTTATTTTTTTTTTTATTTGATCTGCACTATGAGTGTGGCTGGCAACCCTTTCTTCAAAGTTTTCAATTTATATTGTCTGTCGTATTTTCACAGTTATGATGAAGCCAAAGCCCTCCTATCAAAAACCCAAATTCTTGCTCCAGCGTACTTTATATTAGGAGGAAATAAGTCCGGGGACGCCTGTGTGATCACACGCTCCAGAAAATCCTGCCTCGATATCTGGGAGTGAGTATTGATTTTCTTACTATGGAGAGTTTTGATAATCTGGTAATATCTGCGTTGATAACATGGCTCTGTTTTTAAGACTTGACACTAAGGATGATAGATGGTACGTACTGGAGACAAACTATGACCATTGGAAGCCCCCATTACCCATTGATAACAGAAGGGATCCAGCAAAGAAATGCATGAACAGAACTGGCCAAAAGGTAAAGTGGGAAAGTGCATCCTAAAGTATACTATACGCTTAAATAAATATATACCCTGGTTACGAACTAAACATAGAGGGTGTAGTAACAAAACGGAAGGCCTTCTAAGAGATTTGGAAGTGATCATTTGCAAACTGAGGTTTTTTCAAACAGGGTGGTTTCTGCTAGTTCGCGTTCAGATCATGGAAGTAGAATAATGTATTTTGTAGTCATGGATAAGACATCATAATACTAGCAATAAACATGCTGCTCTGATGCTGTATTTTTTGTTATCTTTTCAGAATATCTCATTTACAACTATGTATGATGTACTTTCAACCAAACCTGTCCTTAACAAGGTAACAGCCTATAGTATTTGCTTACACTATTGTTGCAAACGTGAAAATGAGTTCACTGGTACAGAAAGGGTTAGCAAAGCATATCCTCCTTAGGGTGACCACATGTCCCGGACAGTCCCTCAATGGGACTTTAAGTCTCAGTCCGGGAGAATGCATTGTACTCTTGTCTCGGAGTACATATTTTGTAGTTAAAAATGCATGTCTAACGTGTGTGTATATATATATATATATATATATATATATATAATACATACACACACCTCTGTGTGTGATCTCGTGCTTCATAGTGTGTCCCTGAATGGCAGAAATAAAATGTGGTCACCCTAGTCCTCCTACATGTCTATACATCTTACAAATGACAAATCCTGTCCTAAAGTTCTCTATCAACCTAACCAGTCCACTTTCTAGAAGCTAGTTACCCAAGAAGAGCATCAAGGCAGGATGGCTCCAAAGAATACCAGACATCAAGTGCTGGGGCTGCAAAACCGCCCAGCAGTTTGGTCACGCGAGGGAGACGGCTCATGATATGTTCATAGTTATGTCAAGAATAGGGTTATGGCTTCATGTTAAGGATATATGATGTATATGTTCTATGAGCTGTGCATTCTTCCCAGTGAGAGTGACCATCTGATATATCTTGATGTTCTAGCCCTCCGTGAACATGCTGGCCTATTAGGACATATAGAAAGCCCTTCTGTAAGCATTAAATCACACTTCACACGCTGCTTGCTACCAAGGCAGACCTCTGGACAAGTGCTGTAATACTTTTGTAGCAGATCCGAAGCCAGCAATAAGAAAATAATGGATACCTTTGATCCCTGTGATCCATCAGGACAGCACACTTTCTGCTCCGGCCTGTGCTGTTGATTTTTATTTTCTTCTGGCTGGGTTCTGTAGGTGGTTGATTTAAAGGGATTAGTGCTAGATATGGAGAGAAAAAACTAAAAGTATATTTTAAGTTAATAATATTAGACTAAAATGACTCAAATGAGATGTGCCCGATGAAGCTGAAGACTTTACTGAAAATGTAAATGCACATGTCCTGCTTTTGGCCTAGTACCTGGGTCATCTCTCCTGGAACACAGCAGTAGTTCACGTCGAGAAGTTACTATTAAGGTCTGCAGAGTATAAATGGAAAATTAGAAAAAGAAAGTTAATTATGAAAGTAATAATATGATTTTCTTAAAAGCCACACCTAAGAAAGATGTATTTCATGTGTGATATATATATAAATGCAGATTGCCCACTAAGCCTATGTTGGTGACTATACTTATCACATGGTAGGTACACCATAAAAGAAGACAAAATATAGGTCAAATTGTCCCCCTCCCCAGACACTGTATATACTTATGGCTCCTTGTATACAGAAAGATTAATAGTTATAACTTTTTCTCCATTTCACAGCTCACCACATACACAGCGCTCATGTCAGTTTCAGACGGCAAGCTCGAAGCATACCTGCGAGACTGTCCAGATCCGTGTGTCCCTTGGTGAAAAATATTATTATAGCGAGGGTTAAGTACAAAATATGATTTTGGGGCAAACTTTAGAAAATTGCCTACATGGTCAATGTTTATGCATAGCCCCAACGTAAATGTAACGCAACCAAAGAATTTGCCAGCTGACTCCAGCATCCCTGAAGAAGAGCAAAACATTAAAAGGAGAAGAGAGAATCCTTCTGTTTGGTTGCGTGGAAATAGAATCCATGGCTACAGACGCTACTGATAAGTTTGATATTGAACGTCTTATAATGATTGCACTGTATTCAGAAGAACTTCTACACTATTGTGTGCTCATCTGGTCTATAGATGTGGATGTCTCACCTAATCAATTAACATCAACATGTTGATTCTTTACTTTATATTCATACCTTGCATCTTGTTCTCTTGTTTTGTATTCTAATTAAACGTAACATTAAAGCAGTCTTATGGATTACATTAAAAAATGTACAGGAGACAGCACAAAATAAAGCGCAAACCTGCAGTCGGGTGTATTAAGAATTGGCTCTGTGTCCTTTCTACTGATAATAAAAGAGATTTATACCTTCTCCGCTGATGCTGACTGGTTTTATAGTCCATGGATTTCGAATGACACTTGCTTTTCTGGCGGGCAGGGGGTTCTGGATCCGACCCTGCAGTTAGCTGATTTCTCACCTGATCTGGATAAGCCTCGGGCTCGTCAGTGTTCTCTATGAAGTGCTAATACGAGAATTTTCCGTTAAGGAAATATTAATAATTAAATCTACTCAAACTTTTATGGAAGGGGCTCGTGGCAAAATTTCCTTACCATGGCAGTGAGAAAAAAATAGATTATTTGGATAGTTAAAAATACCTTTTCTGTAGAAAGAAAGAAATAATTGTTGGAATTATGTTGGTTTACATTTGCTGCACTACGTATGAACGTACACAAGGAATTCGTAGAAGGCAATGTGACTTTTACTACAACTTACAATCTGATAGATAGATATAACCTGTTCCAGTCTTTATCAGTGTGAATCTGCGAGACTGTAAACCCTGAGATCCATTTTCAGAAGCTTTGTAATCGAAAACTGCTAACCCTTGCAGCTCCATACATAATTAATTTAAGTGCAGCTGAAAAGTGGTTTGTAATTAGCCTGTTTAATTGTTTTATTTCGGCTCCCCCTGTTGCCTCCTAACTCAGCAGAGGATAGGTAAGTGAGACCCTGAAAAAGATTACGTTACTAAAGTGATGACAAGTGATAAAGGAGTAATTAGATCAGTATCTGAGACCCTCACTACGGTAAGCGTTAAAATAAAGATATCAGTACTCCATCAACCATTATACTATAGCCAAGATAACCCCCACATAGACTCTATCCTACTAATCTAGAATATGGCCAGGGCACCTTATAAACAATATGCCCTTAAACGCAAAAGGGTCACAAAAAGCCAATATGTTATTAGGTGTCTAGTTATGTCAATATTCCTACCTATGTTTAAGCAGGGATACACATTTGCTGTGTGCTACACGTGGCTTGCTATAGGTTTAGGTAATAGAGCCCACTGTGGTATGTCCCTTTAATACCATATGATTTAAGATAACGAAGGCCATATTTTAATTCCCCAGTTGATACAATATCTGAACAACGAAAGGACTGAGAGGGAGACTCGTGGTCCTGCGATCGATACAGGTGAGCTTATCCATGATTGGAATGAGATATCATTAATCAGACCTGTAAATATTGCTTGCATCATTTCCAAATTATTGTATGTATTTTGTAAAGTAATCTCTCCCGGATTCTAAGCAGTTACAAACGTGTATTCTGCCTTTTTCAATACTTGCAAATGTATTTCTGTTTCCATCCACAACCCCTGTGCTACTGATTTCCTTAAACCTCCTCAAGCTGCCGGCTTTCACCCAAGCAACGACATACACCAAGGGGTCTGTCTATTCACTAAAGGGGGAGTTAAGTGGCTTTAACTCCCTCACGTCACTATTCATTATGGAGGGCCGACACTAGCAGGTTCCTCCAGAAAGAGGGGCTGAGCTGGTCCGGTATAATGCATAATTCAATGTGTGAGAAGACTCACTGATTTAACTATACTTCATACAGGGTCAGGCAAGTTCTTCCTTCAGTAGAAGCTCTCTGGAGTTGGACCTCAATGATGTATAGTGAAGTCGAGGAGCTGATCTAACAGACCCCTAAACACAGGTGTAGGCCCAGGGGCCGCAGCACTTAAAACATGTTTCATCACAATGTATATGGGTGGACTGGCAAACCAGGCAAAAGATATCCGGACAAAACATGGGCTTCTCCAGGTTTTAATAAACTATCTTGGAGCACCAATTATTAATAATCATGTATAAATGCCCCAAAAACAATTTATATTTAATGTATAATTCTTCCAGGATGAGTAGTCTCTGCTTTAAATAAATAAAGCAATTGTGCTCTCTGTAAAAATCTCAATAAAAGGGGAGTTGCGGCTCCATCTCCTCCCCCCCCTCCCCCCGTGCTCATTCAGTAGCCCTAACTTACCTGTTGGTGGCAATCTGAATTATGCCAGTCACCATAAATGAGTATCTGAAGAGTTTTTCACACGGGGTGGTGTAAGTCATTGGTATACAAGCCTACAAAGCTTCCAGAAACACACTGGGGGTCCTACATCATGCTTCTCATAGAAACATGTCTGCAGGGCTTCGATACTTTGAATTAGGAGCATTGCTATTATTATTGATTTATATAGCACCATCATATTCCATAGTGCTGTACAATGGGACAGCCATGTAAAAAAAATATTGGGATTACTCTTGGCACAGGATTGCTGGAGCTGCACTTCACGACGGCTCTGGAGAATCGGGCTTTCTACCTCTGATGTAGGTGCATGAATAACAATCCTAAATTCTCTCACAGACACAAACGGCTCTAATAGCATGATGCAAGCACCAGAAATGAGGGACTCAGTGTCTCATTCGTTACAGCGACCCGAGATCCTGCTGGATACATCTAGATATCTCTTCCTTAATGGGGGGGGAAACTCTTTTTTCCCCATCTTGTGATTATTAGCCGATTAAGTATTTTTGGCTACCTGCAGGACAAGCTTGGGTGAAGGAACTGGTATTGAGCAAAATTTGTACTCAAAAGTAAATGAATTGACGTTTTCATGGTCTGTTTTGTCATCGTACAGGTTTCGTTACAATGGGCGATCATGATACCATGACAGAAGTTCCTGCTGCTTTGAAGCGTCTTGCCAAGTACATGGTGAGGGGCTTTTATGGGTTGGAGCACTCTCTAACGCTAGATGTGCTCATTAGATATCCATGTGTTAAAGAGGATGACATTGCTCAACTTCTCAAGTTTGACAAAAAGCAACTACGGGCCGTCCTCAACACCCTGAAAGCTGACAAGTTTGTCAAGTGCAAAATGCGAGTCGAAACTGGTCCAAATGGGAAAAGCACCAAGCACAATTACTATTATATCAACTACAAAGTTTTGGTGGACGTCATCAAGTACAAACTGGATCATGTCCGTCGCAAAATAGAGTCTGATGAGAGAGATTCCAGCACCAGAGCCTCGTTTAAATGTCCTGGTTGCCAAAATACTTACTCGGACCTGGAGGTGAACCAGCTGTTTGATCCGTTCACAGGTATCTAACTTATGGGTTTGGGTCCCATCCCGTCTTTTTATAATTACTGGGGTTTAAATATTTCTTGTAGCATAACTTGCCCTCTAAACAATAAAATGGTTTTGAACTGGCATCAAATGCAAGTGGTTCCGCATAATGGAGTCCTTAAATGTGCCAAGGAAGGTATAGTATTTACTACATAATATTGTTTTGCAGACGTTTTAGTGCCTAGATATTGATATTATATCATGGCATTTAATGTTACCATTTAATACATTTTAGTGCTTGACATAGCGGTGTTTGTGGAATACACAGTTACAATATTTATTCATAGAGTCAAAGAACAAAATGATTTCATTCAAAATGCTCCGTCCCAGCACTCCAGTTACAACAAGAAGAAATCCGCACTCAATTCTGAACCCATGCGCTAATGTTTTATGTCAAATTGTAGCGATCGGGGGTTAAAACGGTACAGAATTGAGCCCTTTGTTATATTTAACAGATATCACTTCATTTAAAGGGACACTCCAGCCATCATATAGACTTTAACGCATATGATAGTTGAATAGCTCCTTTAAATGCCCCAGTGATCTTCTGTGCAGTGACACAGTTACCACCAGACAGCTCCAGAATTGGCCTAGGGGGTCTGTTCATTTGTTTCAATTGCTTTCGAGAGCTTTCATAGCTGAAGAAAACTTGTTTGGGTGGTATCAGATTGAATCAGAGAAAATCATTATTATTTATTATTTTATACTCTTCCACGACAGAGCTCTTTCGCTGCACGTATTGCAATGTTGAAGTTGAGGAAGACTCTTCATCTCTACCTAAAAGAGATGCCAGAACATTACTGGCAACGTTTAACGAGCAGATTGAACCTATATTTGTGCTTCTCCGTGAAACAGAAGACATAGTTCTTCCGTGTGACTTGCTAGAACCCCCACCAACCGATATTCCAGGACTGACAGAAAGGTATGTGCAAAAAGCCTCCGCGGATCCTTCTCGGGATTGCCCATCATGGCCCACCTAGAGAAACCAGACTTTTCTTTCAACCATTAACAATCTACTTTATCCATACGTGTCGCCAATTAAAGAGCATTTATGGCTGCTCTTCTATCCATAACACACGCATATTACAGACGTGTTCTCATAGTTATTCCCAAGTCTGTGTAGATTCGCTTTAAGATGTTAAAGGTGCCGTTCCCAGGGCCGGCCCGACAATGGAGCCAAGTGGGGCAACCGTTCCAGGCGCCCCAAGCCCTTTTTTTTTTTTTTTTTTTTTTTTTTTTTTTTTTTTTTTTTTTAAAAGCTAAAGAGAGAAAGGAGCGCCCCTCTTTTTACTTACCACGCTGTCAGTACCCGCTCGGCGCCCCTCTCTCTCCTCTGCGGCGAGTCTCCCTGTTCGGTCTCGGTGCCGGCTTGTAATGCTGAGTGCCGGAAGATTTCCGGCGCTCAGCATTACAAGCCGGCACCAAGACCGAACAGGGAGACTCGCCGCAGGACTGCTGAAAGGTAAGTACAAGGGGGGGGGGAGACAGAGGGAGAGGAAGGGTAGATAATGGGGGGGGGGCGCCAGGGACGGAGGGAGAGGAAGGGTAGATAATGGGGGGGGGGGCGGCATTTTAAAATTCGCCCCAGGCGGCATTTTGCCCTGGCCGTTCCACCTACTCTTCTGACAGTAAAGAAACTGTGTGCAGGACTCTCTTTACCTAATGTATCAGTTAGTTTTGGTTTTGAATGTATGGCCTGTAAGAAGCGCTGCGGACATTGTTGGCACTACATAAAAGATAAAAACTAATAGTTTATTTCTGAGCTGGCATTAATGTGCAACAGCACCTTAAACATACCCCCTTAAACATTTAAAATGGCCAGACGGACACTTTTATTTGAAGGGGTTTGGCTAAACAACGGGGCTTGACCGAAACATTTGAGGCCTATTGTAGCTGTATATGTTTTATTTCAGTGTCGAACAGCAGCCCAATGCAGTATTTATGGATCCAGAAGGACAGTACGGGAAATGGGCTAACAGAAGTTCATATGTAGGCAACCTGTACGTCCAGAGCGTGACTATTAATGTCAATGAGTCTGAACTTAAGAAGAAAGGGAAGGAGAAGAAAGTAAAGGAGCAACCTGTATGGATGAAAGAGAGCACCGTACACACTGCCCCCCAAGAAGAAATTAATACTAGTCTACGTAAGTAAAAATGTAACGTACTGCTCCTGAGCCAACAGCCATCTGACCCGCGGCAGGCACTGGAAAGAGTTGTGTTTACTGTTAAGTGAGGTGCAGATACGTCATAAACCGAGCTGATGAGTGATGGGAGTTAAGTCTAGAAAGGCAAGCGCACCAGAGGTGGAAAAAGGTTGGCTCACTTGTGGACATATGTACCGTGTACCTAAACTTTGTGTCTTTGGTATGGTTACATAATTTAACCCCTTCATGTGACCTTCGGGGGCTGCATGTGAAAATGAAAATTATTCAGTTTTTTTTTTTTTTGTTTTTTGTTTTTTTTACTTTTTTTTTAAGTATGTCAGCCTTTTGCTTTTCTTGTGCACCCGCTTTTGTGGGCCGCAAATCCCATCACCCTTATCAGCTTGGCATGTATGTATGTAGGGTACTTTTTACATTTTTTACTTTTATTTGAAGGTGGGGGAGGGTGGCTGTATAATATTTCCTGATCCCCTGCATGACAGGAGGGACCAGACAGTTTTTCATGTGCGAGCCAGCTGATCTACCTATAGATCTGCTACCAACCTGTTGGTATACTTTTTTTTTTTTTTTTTTTTTTTAGTTTTGTTTTACTTTTTTTCTTTAATCATTTTTATATATAAATACATTTAATGTAAGGTTACTCAGAGTACTTTAGCATGCATTCTATAGTACGTCTGTCTGAGACATTATACTGTCCGTATATTGAAAAATTTAACAAGACCAAACTAAAGTTTTTCAATTCATGATTCCTGATTTTCCCCACAGCACAAAGCGACCCAGTAACCCCTGACGAAAATGCCAACATGAATGAAAGCTGTGCTGATAATGAAGTCATAAGAACCCTTCTAATTCACGAGATGAAATCTGCTTCCGGACCAGCCGCTACTCAGTTCCCCAAGAGTGATTCGGAGAGCGATACTAGCGAGAGCGATGAAGAAAAGAAACGTGCAAAGCCAAGGGTGGTTCAGCCAAGCAGCAACGCAGAGCAAGAGGAGGAATCGGAGACCGTTGATCCTGTGGTCATGGTTGGTGGCCAGCCTCATGTCTACAGTCAGGTCAGTCAGAACCCAGAACTTGTATCTTTTATGACAGATGAAGAGAGGGAAGTCTATATCCAAGTAGGACAAAAAATGTTCCAGACTGCCTTTGAATGAAGACATAGGAAGGTTGGAATTCATTTGCACTCTGCAGTAATGTGGACATTTTCCACATTCTGGTGAATCGATCCTCATCACTTACTTTGGGCAAGTCATGTTTCTGTTTATGGTGGGTCTTTCTGTTTTGCACATTGATTTCAGCAATAAATGGAGTTTCTTCTTGGCATTTTTGACTTATGTTCTTGGCTCAATTTATGGGAAATTAAAGCCAGGCTTACAAATACCGTTTTCTGGTTACTAGTTTCCGATTACGCCTCCCAACGTTTCAAATTACCAAAGACAGATACTTTTGAAGCTTGCTGTAGTGAACCCTTCATCATGCACGATAGTCAAGGTGTTGGAATATTCTCTAACAAAAACTCATTTCAGTGTGTAACCCTGATAAGAGAGTCATGAAATTACGGTAGTTCTTCAGGGCAAATCTGCTTTTTTGCGCCATTTATGTATTTTTGTGTGGGCACTAAGGAGTCTAATGCTGTCATTATAAGCCATGAAGCTTTGTTTTTACCACTGTTGACTCCAATACCTTTTGATGATATAGATATTATTCTCAGAATCTATGCTGTGAACTTAATCCAATGCATTTCTCTCAAGGTCACAAAGACAGAAAATTGTAAAAAAATGAATGCCATTGGGGTCAAAAGGCTACTGCTCTCCAGTTTAGGTGTTTTAACAGTGCCCATAAACATAAACGCCAAAAGAACAATCGTGAAGGATGCAATGTGGTCTCTTTTGAAAACAATGCATTTTGAGCCCGTACATGTACGGGCTTTGTCATTAAGGGGTTAAATATTGAATTAAATCACTAAAGGCAAGTTCCTGTTTCTGCTTCCTGACTTTACTGGTATTTTTATTTGACCAACCCCACTGAGCATATCCTGCAAGAAGCATTGAGCTAGTACTGCGTAGCGGATGGTTTAATTTAAAAAATAAGATAAAATCTAAATATGAACTATACAGAACTCTTTCAAAGGAAGCTAACCAAGGGCAAGCACCTCCCAATGCACTGCACCTTCATTGTGAAGATGTTCAGCAGTGAAGCGGTAGACCATGCGGCACAGAATATGGCTGCTGCTGTGGCTAGTGTGTAAAAATGATCTTTCTGCTGTAGCGTCATAAGCAGGGCCGGCCGAAGACTTAACGCCGCCTGGGGCGAAGTTTAAAACGCCGCCCCCCCCCCGCCGACGCCGGGGGGGGGGGGGGGCGGCATTTTAAACTTCGCCGACGGCATAATCTACGACCCCCCCCCGGTACTTACCTTTAAACAGTCCTGCGGCGAGTCTCCCTGCTCTGCCACGGTGCCGGCTTGTAATGCTGAGCGCCGGAAATTGACGTCACTTCCGGCGCTCTGCATTACAAGCCGGCACCGGGACCGAACAGGGAGACTCGCCGCAGAGGAGAGAGAGAGAGGGGCGCCGAGCGGGTAAGCTAAAACCACTCGGTGCCCCTCTCTCTCTCCTCCGCTTCAAAAAAAAAAAAGCGCTTGGGGCGGCAAAGTGCCGCCCCTTCTAAAGTGCCGCCTGGGGCAATTGCCCCAGTCTGCCCCATTATAGGGCCGGCCCTGGTCATAAGGGTTTCCATGGCTGAGCAGTTGAACACAAGCCAGAGATCTTTATGTACAATGCCAAGCAAGTGGTGTGGAGCAAATGGACTCCGGAGTAATGGAAATCTGCTCTCTAGAGTGAGGAATCGTGCTTCACCATGTAGAAATCTGAAACGAGAGGGGCTGAAACACCTAAACTCAATAATTCAGACAGGTGTTGTGACAGCCCATCGGTTTATACCCTATGTTATTTTCACAAGGATTAAAGGTACATGGACCATGTATACCACTAATGTATACCACTTGGTGCCTGACCAAGATCTAGCTGTAAAGTCATGGAACTGTGCGGCTAGGAACCGCGATGATGGCAGCCAATTTAAACTGTGTCGCTACGAACATCCTTTGTCCCACCCCGTCGCTCTTTTGAGGTTACATTAAACTTGTGGTGGGCAACACTCAGTGGTGGTTACAGAGAAGGCGCTCATTTGGGAACCATGGTTTTTATTACAAATCTTTAAGACTGGGGTAACCCAGCTGCGGCCATGGAACTCTGGTCCGGCTAACGCGCAAACTATTCCTGGGGAAATTTCCGACGCTGTTGCACAGGGTCCCGACGTTAGATCACGTTGCTTTTTGGACCATGAGCTCTCCATTGGTACCCTGGGATTGACGCCGCTCCCTCGGGATCACCGCGAAATAGTGACTCGTTGTCATATAAATACCTGGGCTGTCAGTTCTGTTTTATGGAGGCGCTGGGCTGAGAGGTGATGAGATTATACCTTTAATCCTTCGATGTTTGTGTATATAAATACCTGGGCTGTCCTCAGTCAGTTCTGTTTTACCGCTAACAGTCTCAGCTAGTGCTTGGGGTCATATGAAGGGTTAATCCCCGTTCCCTCAGACTTTCCGCCTCGTACGCAACTTTCAAAACCTCTCTGAAAACCCACCTGTTCAGGGAAGCGTACAACATTCCTTCCCATTACTCCCAACCATCATCGTAATCAAGGCATTCGAACAATCAACAGCTTCAACACATCGGAACCCGATCAACTCATCCCCATCCTAGCAGTCCTCTCATTGTCTCACTTCCCCCTCAATCACAGACTAGATTGTAAGCTCGCAAGAGCAGGGCCCTTTTCTCCTTTTTCACCAGTTTGTGTGTAACCCCTTCCGGACCGGGACGTACCTGGTACTTCCTAATCGCGTCACCACCAGACCGGGACGTACCAGGTACGTCATCCCCAGGTGTCTGGGCAGACCAGCACAGCCACTCCGAGCCCGCCCCCGAGCCTGTAGGCTGAAAACGCATTCGCCGGCAAACCAGCAATTGCGTTTTCAGCTGCCACAGGCAGCTTCAGGAAAGGGGGTTGATTGGGTCCCCACACAAGTGTGGGGACCTGACACAACATCCCCCTGCTGCCTGATCGCTCCATGAGAGTGAAAGTGCAGCGTTAACCCCTTCAATGTCGCAATCGCAGCATTTTAGGGGTTAATTCCCGTTTTGTACCGGGCTCTGCTGCTGGTGGTCTGCCTGGAAGCCCAGCAACGGCAGAAAACGAGCCCCCACAAGTCCTTTGACTCCTGTAAGCATGGAAGCTTACAGGAATCATCAAAGAGACTCCCCCCTGCAATGTCTATAGACCAGCAATCGCGTCCCAGCTGCCCGAGGCAGCTCCAGGGACAGGGGGGAAGAGGGTTCTTCGGTCTCCACATGAGTGTGGAGACCACCCCCGACCCTCCCCTGCTGCCTGATAGCTCCCTGAGAGCGACAGTGCAGCGTTAACCTCCTTCAATGCCGCTATGTGTGGAGACTACATATCTGTCAATGCTGTGCTTCAATGGAGCATCAAAAAAAAAAATATATATATATAAATAAAAAACACAAAGTCCAGGGTGCTTCCAGGTCAAATGCTGTGAGTTTAGTAAGTGGGCTGATGATGATCAGATCACTGCTGGCCAATAGGAGTGATCTGATCATTATGGCAGTTGAAGAAAGACATAGCAAAAACAAACGGTTCTGGTCTTTTAGCGCCACCTTAGTATCAAAAACCCGGTCCTGAAGGGGTTAATTTTTCTCCTGACTGTAACAGCGCTGCGAAATCTGCCGGCGCTTTATCAATAAATATAATGTTAATCCCTTTAGCTATTAAGCTTTCAGCAGTAAAACACTTCAGTATTTTGCCTGAGTATTGCCTTAATTCTGGGGGTGGGGGTCATGAGAGATCTAGGGAAAGAGCATTATAAATGTCAGTATTTAGTAGATAAGAAAATGTTTCGTTAAACTTCATGTGTTCTTGGTTTTGTGCTGCCAAAAACCTCTCTTTGTAACTTTTCTCTTTTTTCTGTAATGCTGGGGTTGGGTACAAGCTAAGTTACAAAGAGAGGCTTTTCCGGGAAGTAAATAATTGCATGGATTTATTTTCTTAAGGTAATAAAACAAAATGCAGACAAGCAAAAAAACTTTATTATAACTTTCTTCCAACAATTGTGAAATTACAAATAGAAAAACAAATTACAGAAGAGGAAAAACAGTGCTTGGACTCTTGGATAAACAAAACAGCCATAGAAATGTTTTATTTAACAAAACCTGACATTTTCAAAATAACATTGTAAAACAACGCCAAAACAGAAGCTGTAGTGCATTTTAAAAAGGTCTGCTGTATAGAAAGTGTAACTAGGAGAATTTTTGTTTTCATGCAGAATGGAAGTTTTCTGGAAGAAAAGAAAGTAAGAGAAGAACATTAAAATCAACTTTTTAAATGAATCCATGTTAGTTCTGTATTTTTTTATTTTTTAAATTTGGTATATGGTTTGATAGTATTACAGAGTCACTTTCTGAAAAGTAATCGAGTAGGTTGTTACCTGCTCATTTTTTAAAATATAAATTCACATAAATACAAGCATTTTGATTTTTTTTGGGGGGGGTAGTGGGTTTTACTTGGGAGCACCTGTTACATCACAATGATTTGTGCATTATAGTAAGGAGAGGTAGCTTCAGGAAAAATGTCATCACTCGCGGGCACATTGATGGCCAAATATATATAACATACATGGCGAGTACTCAAAGGATTAAAAGCCGTGTGTCCTTTACATAAATGCAAGTGCGTGACAACAGAAATATCAAAACCTACTTAAATAAAATCCAGAATTTGTAATTATCCAATACGTATACCTAGTTTTACACACCTCACACGTTGAGATTTCTAGACTTGAATCTGGTATCTTTCTACGCAGGGAAATGAACAGTTTGCCCCTACAGAGCACATCTTTAGTGTGTTACTCCTTACCCGGGTCTTGCAGGGAAAGGCCATCTCCAGCCAGCTCAACAGTAACATTTCCTTGTCCAGCCAAATTAAGGATTTCTTCACATAAGTTGTTCTTTTCCTCCTCTTTCTCCATTTCCTGCATCAGGTTCGACTGGGGAGATAAAAAGAGTAGGTCAGCATCAACTTGATCAGAGAAAACAATACATATTTGATACCCACTGCCCAATATTAAATTAAATACCTCGGGTATATTAAGCTTCAGTGGCAAATCATCAACTTTAACAAAATCATCTTCATCAGACTTCTGACTTGTGTTTCCAGAACCGTTTTCCTATTCAGGGAGACAAAGTATAAAGTGAGGTATAAATATACTTTAGGGGTTATATTAAATGAGCCAATGCTTCAAATATTAAACAAAATGCTATTATTCTTAAAATTAAGTATCCAGTACAAATATAAATTCCAGTAGTGTTATTTTTTTTAATTTTCCAGTGATGTAATTTTAAGATATTTTCTACCGCATTATGCGCGAGATAAAAATAAACCATTTCTCACCAAAAACGCAAAGAGCTTGTAAGGCGTAAACGTAGACATAAAATATTGCTGTCAACAAAGGATTGCGTATAAAAAAAAAGTGTTACCCAAGAGGGTAATAAAAATAAAAATGTGGCAACCAACTAAAGAGAAAACATACCCGTCCATTTAATACTTACACATTCAACTAACACGGGGGATTCAGTGGCAGGGCTCTCGGCCCCTGAACTGTCAGATGAAGTCAAAGGTGGCTTTGCATTTTCAGTCATACTTGCGTCCTTCTCTTTATTAGATAAAAGGGGAGAAGAAATGTCTGGCACAGCAGAGGTTACAGAGTCCTCCTGTTCTGCCTCCACTAGCCCTGCTGTGCAAAGATAATTTTAATAAAAATAAATATAATTATTTTGTGAATAGATAGAATTGTGTCCATAGAGATGTTTTTAGGTAATTAACAGATACCTGTATAATTTGCCAATATTTCCGTTTTCTCACACTTTAAGGTTTCTTCGGAGGTGTTTTTTGAAACCTGTGTTTAAATGGAACGAAAATGTTTCTTCAATATAAAAATAAAGCCCAAATCCCTTTGTTATAACAGACAATGCTGACGGAATACCTGGTCCTTTTCATTGTCCTCGGCAGCGTCATTGCTAGCTTCCAAGGATGTCTGGACATCAACAGGCCCTGCCTCAAACTCCTCATTGTCCTCCACTTCGTTCTCGTCTTCGCCACTACCGTAGTTCGTCAAAGGTTGTGTTTCAGCTTTGGATAGACCTGAAACAATATTTAATGTGCAACTCGTATAAAAACAGATAGCAGCTTTGTTGTAAGATATGGGCGTTTAGAGACTTGCATGGTTATTCTCCTGCCAGTATCTAATGCGTATATATTATATATATATATATATATATATATATATATATATATATATATATATATATATATATATATCGATGTTCTGTCTAAAGAAACGTATGACATGGATTGGAGCAGGTTTAATGATTGTTTTTCCTTGAGTTGGAGTCTAAAATGTGTTTAAGTAAAAATATACTATGTTCTATTAAAAATAGTAAGTTGAATGTCTAAATCATTTTTCCCCGCAGCCACCACGACCCCCCTCCAAATAAAACACCATTTTTATAATCTAAATCACGTAGAAAACGTAAAATATCCCTACTAATGGAAACAGGCAGGCTATCCTTTGCATCCTCCTCCTCGGAAATATCAGATCTTCCGCTCTGGACTTCCGAACCATCAATATTTTCTCTTTTTTGTGCTTTCGTCACAGTCTCCGTTTCATCTTTGTCCTGATTTGTGGCAGCAAAAAAGGATAATTAACTCTAAAAAGTGATAAATGCAGATGCACCAATACTGACTACAAGAGATTATTTACTTAAAATGGATTTTGTAAATTGGTGTAAAGAAAGTGCTATTATACTCCGTTACAGCTGCCGAGATGAGTGGTTACAGCGCAGTAATGATAGGGCTGGAGTGAAGCAGAGAGATTACACGTTAAACGGGACTAGTGCTAGAAAGCGCTTTACTTACTTTATCTTCATCGTCTCCAGTAGCCACACACTGCTCAACATCAAACAGTTTCTGAGCCTGCAAAAGGAAAATTCAATAAGACATGAGCAATTACCATAGCAACCAATGTAACTTTCCTCTTGTAACTTTGCACAAACCCTTTTTATCCTACATAGTCCCATAAGAACACTATATTAAGTACTATTGTGAACTGCATATTACACCAGCATTCTGGTTAAGAGCGTCTGCATTAGTCTTTTGTTGGAAATATCCATGGAAATTATTGTAACAAAGAGTCACATTTCAACACTGCAAACGCTGATTTTTGTACAGATATATATCTACTAAAATCTAACAGAAATACGTTAGGCCGCCAACCTCTTTGGTGAGTGACTGCAGGACCCCGGCTGCGTCAGACTTCCTTTTGCTTCTCCCCTGAGCCGCGATGCTGCTGCTGTCCAGATCTTGCATGAGCCGGAAAAAAGCCAACTCGTTGAACAGGACTTCTGAAATCTCAACAAGGAGATCCTCGCCACAGTCCTTTAACTTCTTACTGCTAAATTTTGCCAATGAGTCCTACAAAGGAGAGAAAATAAAAGGAAACATACGGTAAGGCAGACTGCGTAACTGTTTTACGTGCATCAATCTGACTCGGATGTAAGGATTACTTAATGTTGAGGAATGACTGCAGAGCCTATGGATAAGACGTTAATATTGTCTCTTGTGACATGTAATGTTTGTTCAGCAATCACAGACAATAAGTGTTGACCTTGGTCGGGGAAGTACATAGAAACAACATTGTTAATGTATAGATGTCTATACCTCTTCCATGGCTGGCTCCTTAATCCTATTAGCAAATCAACATCTCTCTTAACCCGAAAACATGTATAGCGCCCCAATTTATTGGCCAACTAAAAAAAAATGACTATATACTTAGAATATGTAGTGACAACATAAAGAGTATTTGTCAAAATAAAAAAACACTATATGCATAAGTGTTTTATATTAAATATTGTGCTTCTGTGCATGCTCTGAAGCAATTCCACACTTTCATATTTTTATAGAAACTAAACATATGGGTGGTGAAATTCTCTGTTATGGCGTGAAGAGAATACCGAGGATCGAGATTGAATAAGAATTATGGCAATCAAAAACACGAAGTAACGGTTAACTATACCTGCAAAATGCTTCCTAGCTGCTTATGGAAGAATTTCACAAATTCTTTGCTCTCATCGTTTTGCTGCGTCAGTGTCAAAACCATTCGCCTTATAGATGTGAGCAAGTTAGGAGAGCACACCTCTTCCATGTGTTCCTAAAATAGATCGAGAATCACACGGTTGAAGAGGCCGGTTAAGTAACATCATTCACACAAAGTAACTATACACAATGACACGCTACTACAATCCCAAAGTGCAGTGATCACAGTACCGGTGATCAGCCAGCAGGGGGTGATCAGAGATCGCAGCAGGGTCCGGACAGGCCCTCCTGGGTCTCCACTTCTGCACAGTCCTTCCAGCAGGTGCTAGTTGACAATATGGCATTAATAGGTTAAAAATGGTGTAAGTATAACATATATATGTACCTTCAAAAAAGGGATGACTTCCTTCATAATTGCTTTTATTTGTCGGTCAAGCTGTTGTGTGTCAATGCGTGGACAGGGAACAGAAACTTCGTCCCCTGAGTGCTGGGCGTTCTGAATCTCTCCCTCTTTTGGAGCGTCTTAAAAACACAAGCAAAATGTTTTTAGTAGAATTTTTTTTTTTTTTATAACAAACTGTAAAAATAACCAGCAAGGGGAATACTTTTAAGTGAAAACACGTGTCTTACAGTTAATGCAAAGTGTGCAGGCAGTAAGCGGGGCTCCATGCACCACAATCTGTTAGTAGGTTACCTTCCAAATTACTGGCAGCACCGATAACATTACTGCCGCTGTCAGCAGCTAAAGCATTTTCAGCCTCAAGTTTCATGCGTTCATATTCTCTCATTCTTGCCAAGGCTTGATCTAAATGAATCACGGTATTGCCTATAAGTCAACAAATAAAACACTCTTCAGAAAGGAGGCTTCGGAACATCGTGTGTTAAAGTAAAAGCTGCTAATGCATTCTAACAAACTTGCAACAGACTCAAGACAAGCAGTAAGCATTGAGATCACACAGCAGCAATAAGTAAATGAAATAAAAGAGTACCAAGGTCATCTGTTGCAAACGGCTCAAAATTGGATGAGGTTGACAAAGTGCTAACATTATCACCATCATTGTGTTCTCCGAGAGCACCGGCGCAGTCTGACGTTTTTGCATACATTTCCTAAGAAATGGGAAAAAACAATAATTCAGACTAAACTAATGCACATGGCATTGATAGAAGTCACACTACCAAGTATGTTATAACATCAACAAGCTCATAATACTGGGGGTTATGTATGGATTCTAGGGGAAAATTTCAAAATTACTCTTATCACCATAGCAAGCAATGGACTTCTGACCGCAATCAATCACGACCGCTTTATTGAGATCACTTTTTACACAAAACCCCCAAAAAAGTGCAACAAAAAAAGGATGAAAGATAATGAAAGGGGGCTTATGTTCTTGGGTATTCATGGTGACTGTTACTAATGTATACAGTTACGTCGTTCAGTCAACATGAATATTCAAAACAAGAAATTAGATTTAATACAGTTTTTGTTCTATTACTAATATATACAAACTGTATTACAACTGATTTCTTGTGGTTTTAAAACACAGCATCAAAAAAATAAGGATCCAAGAAAAAATGGACAGGTAAAGAGGGGGGTGTTCCTAAATAATCATTAAATATGACTGTCTGCTGAAATCAGTATGGCCTAGTAAAACAAAGTATCGGACTATCGTTATTCCAGGACTTGAATGAGAATACAATTTAAATAGGAGCAGAGAAAGTTTAAACAAGTGTGAACAAAAACGACAATCTTACATCATCGGTTGTAGCCAAGCTTTCGCTGGGTGTTAGCTCAGAATTAGATGCCATCCATCCAGCGGATTCGATGGTCTTCATAGAGTCACGCTTTTTGTCAGTGATCCGTCTGGTCGCAATATCCTAGATAATGACAGAATACTTCATTAAAAGCTCCTAAAATTAAGGTTATGCAAAAACCAGAAATGAGGAATTTTTGTTACCTGCAATGCAAACAGTGCCTTTTGCCGAAGGTAATCTGTATTCAGAAGCTGCAGTTCATGGAAAAGTTCAATAAGGAAATTAGGACGAGATTCATTTTGGGAAATCAGGGTTGCCACTTCCGAGTAGATGGTGTCGCGTAAAGCTTCAAACATCGAAAAGTCGCTGCCGGCTTCTAGAACAGAAAGCAAACTAATATACCAAAAACGCCATCGCTGTCACAGCCTCTGACATAATTCAATATTATAAACTACTTATCGCTTCTGTATTGCTATGGTTTTGGAGAAATTTAGTGTAAGCATCAGCCTCATTAAAAGGGGAGATCCATGCATCAGGGGCCAACATTATAATTTGGCCTGAAATTCTCTTACAAAACTGCCAAAATCATTGGGAGAAAATCATAAAGACATGTTTTTAAGACACATATTGCTTATTTGAATCCGTTAACATGGGTTTGTTTAGTGTACATAACAGTAGGGCTGCAACAACTAATCGATAAAATCGATAATAATCGATAATGAAAATCGTTGCCAACGAATTTCATTATCGATTAGTTGAATCGATTTTTATCGATTATAAAATGAGGGTTTTTTCAGAGCAAACGCTCTGAAAAATACCCCTCATTATATAAACCGTTTCAGTGACTCACAGCAGCAGCTCCTACTTACCAGCCCCTCCCTGTAATCACTGTGACAACTGGCCCCGCCCCCTTCCTTCTCCCAGAAGGCCAGAACCACATGGCTGTGACACTCATCTAACTGTAAGTATAAAATTAATATTTGGGCTGCTGAAAGTTAGGGGAGGTGGGGGTTAATTTAGGGGCAGTTATGGTTAATGGGGTGTTTAGGGTTAATTTAGGGGAAGTTATGGTTAATGGGGTGTTTAGGGTTAATTTAGGGGCAGTTATGGTTAATGGGGTGTTTAGGGTTAATATAGGAGCAGCTGTGGTTAATGGGGTGTTTGGGGTTAATTTGAGGCAGTTGTGGTTAATGGGGTGTTTAGGGTTAATTTAGGGGCTGTTGTGGTTGATGGGGGTCTTTAGGGTTAATTTAGGGGATGCTGTGGTTAATGGGGTGTTTAGGGTTAATTTAGGGTAGTTGTGTTTGATGGGGTATTTAGAGTTAATTTAGGGGTAGTTATGGTTAATGGGGTGTTTAGTGTTAATTTAATGACTGAGGGTTAATTTAATAAAGTTAACTTAAGGCGCAGTTAGAGGTAAAGGGGGGCAGACTAAGGGGAATCTAAATCCTGGGGGCAGTGAAGATTAACCCAGTACTTATTTATAAAAGTATGGTGTCAGTGTGATGCGAACGGGTCTGTGACTCTGAGGGGACTATGAGGTATCTGGGGGTATAAGGCATATCTGGGGAGGATGGAGTGACATATCTGGGGGTATAAGGCATATACGATATATAAGGCATATGTGGGGAGGGCAGCGTGGCATGTCTGGGGAGGATGGAGTGGTGTATCAGGGGGTATAAGGCGTATCAGGCACAGTGGCATATGTGGGGGTAGAGTGGAGTGGAATATGTGGGAGGCAGCGTGGCACATGTGGGAGGCAGCGTGGCACATGTGGGAGGCAGCGTGGCACATGTGGGAGGCAGCGTGGCACATGTGGGAGGCAGCGTGGCACATGTGGGAGGCAGCGTGGCACATGTGGGAGGCAGCGTGGCACATGTGGGAGGCAGCGTGGCACATGTGGGAGGCAGCGTGGCACATGTGGGAGGCAGCGTGGCACATGTGGGAGGCAGCGTGGCACATGTGGGAGGCAGCGTGGCACATGTGGGAGGCAGCGTGGCACATGTGGGAGGCAGCGTGGCACATGTGGGAGGCAGCGTGGCACATGTGGGAGGCAGCGTGGCACATGTGGGAGGCAGCGTGGCACATGTGGGAGGCAGCGTGGCACGGTATATGTGGGAGGCAGCGTGGCACGGTATATGTGGGAGGCAGCGTGGCACGGTATATGTGGGAGGCAGCGTGGAGTGGTATATGTGGGAGGCAGCGTGGAGTGGTATATGTGGGAGGCAGCGTGGAGTGGTATATGTGGGAGGCAGCGTGGAGTGGTATATGTGGGAGGCAGCGTGGAGTGGTATATGTGGGAGGCAGCGTGGAGTGGTATATGTGGGAGGCAGCGTGGAGTGGTATATGTGGGAGGCAGCGTGGCATGTCTGGGAGGCAGCGTGGCATGTCTGGGAGGCAGCGTGGCATGTCTGGGAGGCAGCGTGGCATGTCTGGGAGGCAGCGTGGCATGTCTGGGAGGCAGCGTGGCATGTCTGGGAGGCAGCGTGGAGTGGCATGTCTGGGAGGCAGCGTGGAGTGGCATGTCTGGGAGGCAGCGTGGAGTGGCATGTCTGGGAGGCAGCGTGGAGTGGCATGTCTGGGAGGCAGCGTGGAGTGGCATGTCTGGGAGGCAGCGTGGAGTGGCATGTCTGGGAGGCAGCGTGGAGTGGCATGTCTGGGAGGCAGCGTGGAGTGGCATGTCTGGGAGGCAGCGTGGAGTGGCATGTCTGGGAGGCAGCGTGGAGTGGCATGTCTGGGAGGCAGCGTGGAGTGGCATGTCTGGGAGGCAGCGTGGCAAGCCTGTGCTCAAATGTGCATAAATTGGGGGGGCTGGTTGGGAAATAAAGACAAAAAATGCATTTTATCAGTTTTTTTTTATTATTCTGCGTTTGTATTTAACATTATTTGTTTATTAAATTATTTTAAATAAATGAAAAACGTACATTAATTTTTTTATCCGATTAATCGAAAAAATAATCGGCCAACTAATCGATTATGAAAATAATCGTTAGTTGCAGCCCTACATAACAGTATACAGATCTGCATGAATATCAGATTCCTATTGGTGTTGTTGTGTAGCCCAAAGCTGTAAGTGAGCCGAAGCACAATATCTTAAACATTTGTTACATATAAGCTTGTTTTTACTTTAAGTGACCATGTGAATACAGCAACTGCATCAAAAGATTCATTCATGTATATACACGCAGGACCATCCTTTACACAGCACAAACAAGCATACTAAATTAAAATGATAAACGAAAATATAAGGCAAATAGACGTACCTGCTATATTTATATATACTACTATATAATAAAGGACACTGTCAGGAGAGCATTAAGAATTATTAAAGAACTTGCCGAGGTCACCCTGTCCTTCCCTTTATATGCCGCTTTAGGTCTGCCTTTCGTCATCACCCATTGTGGAAGGCTGCAGGCCCTCGTGGGCCGGAGATCATAAACGACTGGCCCTACACACCGCGAGAGCCTTTATTCACTTCACCATTGGGATATCTTCAGTCACTTTTGGTCTACTTGAACATGGCTTTAATTCCTCGCTTGGGATAGTAAGACTCTTATCTGATCACATACCAGGGAACCCTATTTCAGGATGATGCAGCCTTATTACGGACAATGCACTGCAAGCCCGTACACGTACAAGGCTTTGTCGTGAAGGGGTTAATGGGAAAGTTCTTCCCTTGGGACACAATCTCGCCCTGATGCTGCAGTAGCACGTGTTACAGGACCTATATCCTCGGGGTTATTATTATATTTTTAGATATTAATTAATAAGAGGAGAGCCTTGATTTTTAGAGAGTGGTCCAACTCTGTCCTTTTTGGTAGATCTGACTGGCTAACCTCTAGGAAAACACCTTGGATGCCATTGATATTTCGCTCCTCACCTCTACCCCAGCAATTTCAAGAAGTTCTCTCATATTGCGGATTATGCCCTGATACGTCCCTCTCTAGAGGGTGCTTAAATTAACATCCAGACTTCTAGTGGGATTGTTAAGCCTTGATTCTCACAAAGAGTAGTCGGCTAGGCAAAGTGATGATCCACTAAGAGATGTAAACGTGGTTCTGAAAGCTTAGAAAACAGGGTAAGTTTCAATGTCACAAAGCTTTTGGAACTCCAGCTAGCCTAACTTTTTGTTTTTGTTCCCCGTTTTCAGCATGCTCATTTAGAAACTCCTTCAGTATTACTCGTCAGGATTTACTCTAAGTATTTATATGTAGTCTCTGTGGCTAGTTGCACCCTTTGTGTTTTTATTTTCTTTTCCAAAGCTGACAGTCCTGGTTTGAAGCCATGGAGCGGCTTATTGACAGTTTAGCAAAAAAAAAAAAAAAAAAAACATGAAAAGCAAATAAGGCTTATTTGTATAAAAAATTCCCCTTAGCGGTTTAAATGTAGAAATACGTGAGTTAATGGTAATGATATTACGCAATATTTAAATACAATTTACACAATACCTGAGGACATTTCTACATGCTGGTCATTTTTTCTCATTCTCTGCAAGTGATCAGCATTGCTTGGATTCTGAGTGATTACAGCCGGCTCCTCGGTCTGCGAGTGTTTACTGTCACTCTGTTTCAGCTCACCAACGCTGGACCCACTGGCACTGTGAAACCCTACAACAGAATCACACACTTATAAGCTGAAACTGGAGCAAATCCAAGAAACCCTGGGAAACTGCTCAGTTGGAAGTTTAATTGTAAAATTCAAGGAATGGAGATGATGTGAAAGACGGCAAGGGTGGTCATCCTTGTATACATTAACAAAAAAAACAACCAAAAAGATGTGAATATAGAGTTAAAATATTATGCATAGACACACACACCATATATAATTATAAATTATATATATATATATATATATATATATATAGACACATATATAGACACACACACACATCAATAGTGTTTGAAGCGCACATTGCTAGAAATACTTGCCAGAGTTCTTTAAGGTTCTGCTTTTCTGATGGGAAATCTTTCTTTTCTTATTCTTTGCTTTCGGCGTCTTGTCTTTGGAGGCCAGGCTGGCTTGTGCTACTGCTTTTCGCGCACGGAAGGTTTTGGTGAAAGTAACTGAATCCACAGGATCTGGCATGCTGCTCAAACTCTCCATGGACTCTTCATCAAACTGCTTCACTCGGTGGGTTTCCTCTGACTGCTTCATGGACAGCCCAGAAGCTGAATGGCCAGCATTCAAAAACGTTGATTTTTTCCCTTGGTCATTATTTTGATCTTGTGGCCAAACTACTCTCGTGTGGCCTCCCTCGCCAACTGATTTTTGTGCATTCCTTTGAAAAAGAAAAAAAATACTCTTACATAGCTCTGCTCACCTCTTATGGTGGGATCACTGCAATGTCTTTTTATATTACTATACGGTGGGGGTGCTGTAAACAAAAAGGACACCAAACTTGTAATGGACGATTACCTTGGTTTATCTGCTGGATTTGAAGAAGAACTGCTTTCAAAAGGTTTGGGAAAAGCCATATACTCAGTCTTTCCAGATGTGTTTGGATCAGGAGGATGGAGAGGCGTATCGGACTGAGAAGGAACACCGTGTGTAAAATCGCCAAAGCCAGGTGGAAATATAGAATTAAAGTTCATACCTGTGTCAACATCAACATGAGAGTGAATTAACAAACCTAAAAACACCCATACTGTCCTTAGTTTACTTTGTTAAATCTGCTTCAATATACAATGATCTTAGTACTGAAGGAGTATTTTTTTTGTAAAGCAGATTTGTGTATAACATCATTTTCTATAAGAATTCTGGCCTGATTAATACTTGCATACTTTCAGTGGAGCGTCTCGTTAGTCTATCTGTGACTAAAGAGTAGCAGACAGGTTTCTGTTGATCTTGGTATCAGGGCAGGACTGGGGAGTTAAAGCGACTCCTGCACTTCACGACGAGTGGCCGATAAGCGGCTGCAGGCTATCTGAACGTGTGTATTCAGCTTGTGGCTGCACATTTGAAGGACCAGATCTGACCCGTGAACAGCAGTAAATGTAAGCGACTTGTGCCATATATCATACCGGACCCCCACGCAGAGCAGGCATCTAGAGTCCAAGTCATCTTAATGCTCTCTATACTAAATGTAAATTATATGAAGGTGAATAATGATCCGCTCTGAAATGATATAGCGGAGCAGGCAGCTGGATGTAAGCAATGCCATAAACGGAGATAATCCCCATGGTGTCTTGAAGACAAATGCAATAAACAGATTTTGCTAGTAAAAGAGAACTACATTTCCTGATTTATGTGGAGCTCCATAAAAGCTTTGTCATTTGCCAAGAGCTGAAAACAATCATAACAGCAGCAATTGAAAATAACAAATATTTTTAATAGTGTCAGTTGGTCGCATTGAACATTAACAGACCTGGCACCACATTGGGGACATTTCCAAAGGCAGGCATGTTGAAAAAGTTCATGGGTGGTGGAATAAAACTGAAGTTAGCAAACATATTGGGAGATGGAGGTGGGGGCACGCTGCTTCCCCTGTCCTTCCTCGGATTGCTCTCCTGTGATAGATGTTCTTGTTGATGGCGCATAACATCATTCAGCATTTGTTTTAGCCTGCAAAATGAAAGTTTACAGCCAAATTTACATTTCAATTTTCATTTAAGTCGGTGGAGGAACAGTCTATTAGATAAACATGGCTTTATTAACGTTGCCATAAAGTCAGCTCAGTTGTGTTTGAGCAGGTAAAGTCAACAAAACTACCTGCAACGGTGACCCATAAGAGTGCAAATAAACAAAGCGTATCGACATAAAATAAAAATAAGTACACGGCATGATTTTTTCCCCAGTGGGAATTCCACTTAATTGATGATAAAAGCACCATGGTGGCAACTTCTAATACACACTGACGCATGTACTCCGTTCTCTACCTCAAGACGTTGTTCTGTTGCCAGTTAAGCTGTGAGTAGCACTGGTTGAGCTGATGAGTGAGGAGATGGAGCTGCGGTCCTCCCACGGCCCCTGGCATTACGTTGTAGGGGTTCACCAGAAGGCTCTGCATCATACAGGACAGCGTCTAAAATTGGAAAATAACATTTAGAAGAAAAACAAAAAACTGCTAGATTGTGGGACGAAGACCAATACAGATCACATTTTACTTTTTTTTTTTTTTACCTGATGATCTCTCATGAGGGTCTGACAGATATTTGTACTGAAATCAAGCTGCTTCTTCAGCTGGTCAAACTGATCCTGCCAGTGTTCCTTCTCCTCCACATGAGAAAGCTCAGACACCCATCTCAGATTCTCTTGCCGTCTCATACTTATATTCTGTTGTTGCCTTGTTTTGGGAGAGGGACGATAATTGCCATCAACTGAAAAAGGACGCTGGCTTTTCCACCTAGAAAGAAGAACGGTGTTAAATATGAAATCCGTTGCAATGTTAAGTGCACATAGATTTAACCTTTTAGTTCCTGGAATATCCAAGCTCCATGGACATGCATGCACACATTGTGTCCATTACACAGCCATCACATACACATTTCCTAATCTGCATTAAAAAATTACAGTGCAGACACAACAAGTTTAATGTTAGAAAAGCCACCCATTTCAAAAGGCTTGTACATTACAAGAACGTGTACCAGGGTCAGTGAACATCCAACCTCTGGCAGGGGTCAAAACATTGATACCCTAAGAAAAGTGCAGAACCTGAGGCTACATATGAATTGTGGCACAAAGCAGTAAAAGTTAAGCAATAAACAGGAATATCCTATTGACTGCACCCACTTATATTCATACCAATTCAAGTTTTGGAATATAATCTGTATGTTTCAATATGTTGCAAGAAGGAAAACTATATTTTACTTATCACCCCTGATGTACATAAATCAACAGCATGCAGGATATTCTTCACAATACACAATATGGGCATTCAAAATGGTATACGTTATTATTTATTGTTTTATACAGCGCCATCAAAATCCATAGCGCCGTACAATGGTTTGTTGGTCCTCACTAGTCCACTTTGCCTGAAAACACGAAAAAGAAACAAGCACTTACCCATTTTTACTACGGTTTCCACTATTGGAAGTTTGGTTTGTGCCATTTCGACGGTAAGAAACATTTTCGCAAAAGGTGTCATCTTGCTCTTCTTCTTCGTCCTCCTCCTCCTCTTCTGCCTGATTTCCATCTGAAACGTAGGCACGATCACCTTCCTCCTCCTCTTCATCAAGAGCACACTGGGTAGAACCACCCCAGGTAGCCATGGTCCTAACACAAAAAAAACCCAACATTGATAAAGCATCAAGGTCAGAGCAGTTAAATGGTCAAGGGTATTTTATACGATCTTTAGAGAATACAACATGACCAGCACACCCAAGAGATCCCTGTTTTGTAACTAGTTGATGCTTTCTGTGAATTCCCTATAAATGTATTAAAACGTTTAAAACAAACTGTTTTCAGATCTTCTTATGCACATAGAAATAGGAATCTTCCGCAATGTTTAGATGTGTATATGACAACTGGAGTGACCCTTTAAAATTTCAGGAGCCCCCGCGTGATTATACTCGCCTTTCTGAAACGGCAGCGTCTTGCGGCTGTAAAGAGCTTAGGAAACAATGATTGCTTCCTTCGCTCAGCCGGTGTTGCTATCGAGGTATTGAATAAATAAATAAAAACCACCAGGGAGCCATGTGATCACTCTCTGGACCGATCAAAAAAGAGCCATATCGACAGTAAAAAGACAGGTACTGCGATCGCAAATGTAGGGCAATGGAGCCCCATAAATATATATATATAAAAATCTAAAAATGGAAAACAATCAAATCTATTTAGTAGTTTTTTCATTGGCTTTTGTAGGCAAGTAAAAGAATTTCCAAACAAATGAAAATATAATAAAGCCAGCGGACACAGTGGACGGGATGATCATTTCTTCCCCTTCCTCTCATTCCGCTCCCTTTTTCTCTCTTTTCTCTTGGGCTCCAGCTTTACAACAACCATGTGAATGTTTTTTTTTATGCACCTAAAAACCAACCTATACCAACAAAGAAGAGACAAGTTTGGGTCGTGCGACAACCACTATGAAAATTGTTGGTTTCCATACTGCAGGGTTGGGTCTTATGTGGTAGTCAATTAAAAAAAAAACAAAAAAAAAACACTCACTTCTCCGTCTTGCTTTGCTGATTAAATCCTTGACCTTCAGAGTCATCACTTCTTAAAGACGCGGCAGAATTTGTATCTGTTAATCCATGCCTCCTCTGTTGCTCAGCCATCAGGGACTCTAACTGCTTTCTTCTTTGTCTTAAATCCTCCCGAACAATTTGATGTCTACGGATCTCAGACCACACCTAAAGAGGGAAAAAAAAACCCTGTAAATTAAAGCAGCCGTGTGCTTAATAAAAAAAAAAAAAAAGAATGGTGTTTAACAATGTTCACAGAACACAAGAATGTAGGAGTAAAAGATCACTTGTAGCAAATCTGAAGTCACAATGTATTTTAATACTAAAAGACTGGGCTAGGACATCCACAAATCCAAGCAACTACATCCCTCCCTCCCAGCTCTGCCCCATAACATTTCTTTCACATGGGTACCATGAATTCAAAATGTTATCAGGAACTCTTTATTCACTATATATTTGTACTCATACTTGACTAAACAGTTTTGTTTAATTAAGTGTACTTATAGGGTATCATAAAATAGTTCAGCTTCACTTAAAGCCCTTTATCTGGCGGCGCTATATAAATAAAGTATAATAATAATAATAAACTGCTTTGCGACGCAGGATGTCCTATTCCCTTCTTCAGCCAGTGTAATAAATAGTATGTACTACGTGTCGGTCGCCTCCAGCGCAGCGGCCCTCCATACAGGCTCAAATGAGACGGGGCTCAGTAAAAACGCAAATGCGTATGTTTAACATCCCAAAAACATGAGAAATCTATGTATGTGGGACAGCAAATTTTGTTCCGTATTTGCACATATTCTGTTAAAGAAATCATTTGCAATATTGTGAAAAATATGTATTTTTGCTCACTTTTTTTATGGAAGAATATATGCTTTGTGTAATAAATGAGAGAGCAGGAAATCACAAGCAAGACTAAGACATATAAAAAATACTGAAAACCTGCGTCCTCAAGTGTAAAATGCCTGTGTCCTGAAGAGATTAAATATTCGAGCACAAAAACATGAGTTCACCTCATTGTCCACGGATGACGAATCTTCAGGATCAGGCATAGGTGGGACAACAGCGTTACTACTTTCAAGAACTTCGGGAGTTGATGTGGTTGTTGTCAAATGTCTATTTGCAGGGCAGGTTCCAAGACTAGACGTGGACAACTTTAGAGAGTAAAAACAAAAAAAACCCAACACATATTATTGGTAAATATAGGCACGGAGGCTTGTAAGTCTTATAGAAAATGTAACAGTAGGACTCTTTTGGTTTTCAAATTGTGAAATTATCTGAGTAATTGTAGTCTTGCTGCTTTACAATGAGCTGTTCAACCAATGTTGGGGGATGGGATTAAGAAATCAAAACGGTACCATTTGGCACCAAGACCCCCAGGGAGGTGTGAAGAGCAGAAAGCAAGTACAATTACAGCTTCATATTCTTCACACAGATTTCAAACAATGCTCAGCAAACCCCACTGCAGCCTTCTTCACCGTTCTTTCCAGCTACCCTGCCTTTTACATACCTGTAGGTCAGGACAGGCCTTGCGCAAAGTCTGGATTTTTTCCTGAATTTCAATAAGTTTTTTCCGTTCCTCCTGTAACTGTTTCAGTTCTTTCTGCTGCTGCTTAAGTTTAGACTCATAGAATTTTTCCCTGAAACAGAAACGTCATTAAAGCCTGAAAGAAGAAAACAGTAAGTTTGCTTGGCATACAAGAGAAAGTGGGTCTTCACCTTGCTTGCTCCTTAAATGCCACATCTTTTTGAACTGCAGACATATTCGGACGAGTGTTGTTAGGTTGTTGCTGAGTGTTTTCTGCTCCTGATGAACGTTGACCCTTAACAGAACTCTCAGCTGGGACAGAATCAGACTCTGTATCATCGCCATACTGAAACGAAAACAGAACAGATGCATTAACTTAGTTTGCAGAGAGCATTCTTTCTTAATTACCTGCCCAGCATATACACACATACACACATACACACACACACACACAAGCTTGTTACTGCTCTCCCTCCAGCAATTAGCTTCTTGATACACCCAAAAGAGGGAACAAATTGAGGAAGGTCAAAAGTGGAGGATTTTAAATCCTTTTCGATTCTTGTTTGGTTTTCTATTTTATTATACAGATATTAGCACTAGGTTATGAGATTTGTTTACAGAGCTACATAGCATTATTAAGAGGAATAAAGGCTTCAACTATACAACTAAGTTGTACAATCTACCTATCTATCCATTTTGTAAAATATTAAACATTCTAGGGGGAAAAAATACACTTGTACCATTGCAACAAGATCCTGCAGCTTTCGAAGTTTCTGTTTTGCTGCAATAAGTCGATTGAATTTTTGTTCAAAATCAGTATTAGAGTCATCCGCAGCACTGCTGTTACTGGACACGGTGGCTCTGCTTGCGTGGTCCTCCTGGGCTTCATCCTCATCAAGGTCTGGATCACAGTCTCTATCTTTATCAATTGCTTCTCTGTTGTATAAACAACCTAGCGGAATAGAGCGGGATTGATGGCATTCAATAAAACAATGCCTAAACACTACGAACATTCATATAACAAAACTGTACATCGTTACAACAAAACTGTTCTGGAATTCATGTTATTTCCAAGACGGAAGAGAGGTTACTATTATGATCAATCACATTAGGAACCACACGACTAAGTGAAAGATACCTAATGCAGAAGGTACATTGAAGGTTCTTGAATTAACGGCTGATCTGTTGTTTATTTCACACTCTGTGTTGAGGGGTCTGTCATCACGGTTGTTTGCTGCACACTGTGCACTGGCAACGCTGTTAATTTGTCCCCAGTTACTGGTCCGGTGCGGATTTCTAATAATAGTACGAAACAGCAATTACATCACTGAAAAGCAAACATTTCACTGAGGAAGGCAAAAAGAACTAGTGTGATAAGATCCTGCAGCAGGAAAACTTTCTAACCGTATGTTAGTGACGGGCTGAACATCATCCTGCTCAGAGTCAGAGTCATATTCAGAATCTCGGCTCTCCTCCTCCTCCTCTTTAGTGTTTTCATTTACAGCATCTGCCATCATGTCAGACGTTTGCTCATAATAATGAACCAAATCACGCAACTCATTTAGCCTCTTTCGAACTTCTTTCAACTTTCTAAAAAGAGAAAGAAAAAAAAATATATAAAAAATAAAAACGACACCTAAAGAAATCAATTCAAAATGTTACATTTCTCTCAGGAAAATATATTCCCTGTAGTCGGGTAGCAGCATGGGGTATCTGAGTTCATAGACAATGTATTTTCCTCCTGTGGCTGGGGATCAACAAGCAATCTAGAGCCACGCAGATGTTAGCCATACAAATAGATTTACCTCAACCTTCAGAACTGAAATCGGTGGACACAAAGATCGAATATTTTGGGAACGCACAGAAAAGCTACATAAAATTGTAACTGTGTAATAGTTTCCTTGATGTTGGTCATTTTGAAATACATACATCAGTTTTTCTGCCGGGTTTTGATTCTCTTCATCGTCGCTTTCATTTAGAGATGCTACGGAAGCGGACGGATAAACGGCTGTGCTGTTTGCTGCTCTATTCTCTGAGATGAGAGGAACCGAGGCGGCTGAACCTATACTTCTTTGATCCATGCTCCTATGCGGGGAGCCCGAGGCCATGACTAAAATAGAATTAAAATGCTGTATTTAGAGAGAGGAACAAACAAGTATGTATTGTTGTGAGCTTGGGTTTGCTGCTTCATTCCTACGTCCCACATTTTACATCCATACACTTAAGGGGTTCAGTTGACTAAAGCAATAGGCAATGTAGATGCATTAACCTTTTTAAACCTATACACATGCTGGTCAAAGCCAAACTCTGTCCCCACAAATATAATCTATTGTGCCACTTACAGGTCGTGTTATTTAGATGATTATCATGTAGTTCTCCAAGAAGAGAGTCCATTTTCTGTTTCTTTTCGAGCAGTACCCCAACCTTATTGAACAGAGGGTCTTGTACATCTGAGAGAGGTTCTGATAAAGAGGAGTTTCTGCTTCGAGCAACTTCCCTTGCAAGCGAGAGGCTTTCTGCTTGTCTTCTGTTATCTGGTACAGGTGGACCCTGCAGTGTGATAACAAAAATATCAGTATACATATATAGACACAAACACATTGATATATATATATATATCACACTGTCCTTAAAAATAAGAAAGTACACCCTCTTTGAATTGTATCGTTTTACATAAAATTTGCAACAACAATCATCGTTGAGTCAGCTATGAACTCCTCTGTATCCCAAAGTATTCTAGAGGCCATCTGTCTGAAAGCTAAAGCTTGGCCGAAATTGGGTCATGCACCAGGACAATGATGGCCTGTTAAAGTCCAGACCTCAACCTGATTAAAATGATGTGGCTGTGTATAAACAAATGCCCACAACCTTTAACAAACTGAACTTTGGAAAGCGTGGGCCAAAATTCCTCCACCACTATGTGAGAGACTGAAATTCATACAGAAAAAAATTACTTCAAGTTATTGCTGCTAAAGGTGGTTCTGCAAGCTATTAAATCATAAGATGTACTTAGTTTTTCCACACACGGCTTCTCCATTTCATCTTTTTTTTGTTAAATAAATGTAAGAATGCATGGAACAGCTGCATGACCATCTTGAATCTAACGCAAGATATCTATATCTTGCCTTAGATCCCTACTATTTCTGATGGAAGGCTGTCCAATTTAGCTACCACCTTCTCAAAAAAGTGAAAGACAAAAATAAGTTGAACTCTGAAAATTGTTTAGTAAAGATGTGAATGGCCTTTTGTAAGAGCAAAATTTACACCTTTCTAGCAGACACGAGGCAAGGATAGTCAATGCTCGAGTCTCAAGTTACCATAAAATACCATAAAGAGGTTTTATAGCTATCAAATAATGAGCAAACTTTATACAAGCATTTATTGTTGTGCACAACTTGCGACAGAATCTTTGTTATGCCAGTATGGAACAAAGTTAAATATTTAGAAAACAAAAAAGCAAGACACTAATAATTGTAGCATGCAAAGGCCATGGTCTTCGATGCGTTTATTTCATATATTTAAGTAGCACACTGTACCTGAGCATCATGCAGCTGGTTGTGAAAGCGCTGAATCAGATCATTTAGCTCTTCATTGAGCTCTGATGTTAAGCTTACACCAGACACGCTTCCTGTAGTTTCAGTGATCACTATGGCAAAAATGTCAAAAAAATAATAATTGGAAACAAGTTTACATAGATAATAATAAGAACGTCATGCAGGAAGCAGAACATTTCATGATTTGCTTTTATGTCCACTAAGACAAGCAGTAGCTCAAACTTCCATTTCCTCCAGTCAGCTTATAACTAAACGTGGCCATAATATTACTATACAGAGGATAACAAAGACGTCCGTGTTGATTTTCCACATCATGGCATATCTGTGGACAGTTTTTTCAGCGTACTGGTTGTATTTCTGCTTAACATTAGTTCAAACGTTATTTACCAGATTCGTCCATGACAGCAATCGCTTGCTCTGCCTTGTGCTGTAGAGCGAGGAGCGCCGCCTGTCGTCCTTTCAGGGCCCGGAGCTGTTCTTGCTGCTGAAGCATCCTTGTTAATAAGGCATGCTGTTTCTTCATGTTCTTTAGTTCCTCTTTGGCTTCTTGTTGAGGATCTACTGCCTGCGTACAACAAGACAAGAACTCATGACGTGGCTTTTAAACCACCACACACACTGAAAACTTTTCAAAATATCAAATAACCCTAATAAGCCTTCTCTAAAGAAATGGAATTGAAGAGGCATCAAACAACGTAATGTTCCGCTTGCATAAGATCATTGATGTTAATCTTTCAGAATGGATAGCCTGACTCAAAAGGGTTAAAGGAACACACAAAAACTACCATGATAAAAGCCCAGAAGCAGATAAGTTTCCTAGATTGTCCTCAATTCTGGGTCAGTTAAGAGATATCTCCTTTATTAAATAGTTTATAATAACTTAGATTTGACACCTGTAAATAGTGACACACACACACATATATATATTATATACACACACACACATATATATACACACACACACAGTGTTTTAGTGTATAAATCTAATGGAGGATAAAAATTAGTAGTAAACAATGCAGAAGAAAGATCTTTTTTCTAACAGCAAGCATTCACTAAAACCATTTAAGAGTCTGCGCCTATGAAGTTTATTTCAGGTCACTTTTTATACATTACTGTTTTTATTCATATTAGAATTTATTTTTATTTTTTTAGACCCTGTAATAAACTCACCCGATTCAACTACCATAAACTTGCAGCCACTGTTCCTATTGATCAAGGGGATGGCGCTCACTTTTCATTTAATGGAGAATAAATATTCTAAAGCACATTTTACTTATATACCAACAATTTATGCACTGCTGCTTCTCTTCATTGGTTTGTCCTAATCTGTCAGTACTACATGTCATACTCTTTGGATGTATGTAGCCTGTATATTTCTCTAGCAGACACATATTACTATGTGGTTTCATAACGTGTGTAATTCTATAATCAAACACCTGAGTGAGGTTGTATAGATGTCGGCACAGGTTATTACAGGTCTCTTCCTCCAGAAAAATAACACAATCATGGTTTTTTAACAGAAATAATAAAAGATGTGTCATGAAAGCATGCCAAGTAGATGCATTTATCCTACATTACAAGCCGTCATTTAAATATGCATAAATCGTATGATTTCAGTGGGGTCCCCTTTAAATGTTCATGTTTGTTTTTCAAAATGCAGAATTTCCCACATATCCATTTGCCCTGTCCGCCCGCCCCAGTGAATCTCTGAAAGATGTGTTCTCCGCCTGATGTACTCCCCTCAGTGCTGGCGTCTCTTCAGACCCACGTGCCATGGATTGCACTGCCATTGATTCCAATGGGACGACCGTCCTGCCACCAACTGACTGCTTCAAGCATCAGGGAGGAGGGCAGCCTCGTCCGTGCCGGGTAAGCGCTCTGTTTCTCTATTTTGGAAGCATGCATATTAAAGTACTCATAGGTTACAGTAATATGCATTCTTCTATAGTGCCAGGGGTTGTCAGGGACAGTAGATTGTCCTTTTAATTTGTATGAGAATTTTTTTTTTTAACCGATGTTTAAAAGTAAAATAAAAGACCTCTCGCAAACTACAAAAAACACGAGACTGAGTAATGAAATTGTTAGATTTCTGTGGTTTCAGGGAAACATCTTGTGCCATAATGCAACATGAATATGGTTTCTTCCTCCCAGCAGAAACAAGAACAATTTGTTTAATTCTACTATTACAGAATGATATTTCCACAGGGGACATACTAAAACGAATGACAAAATGGAATGCCCATAGACTATAATGGGGAGGAATGCCCATAGACTATAATGGAAGGGAAAATAATAATTGATTTTGAAATAAAAAGTTTAAGACATATCATTTAGATCTTTGGCACACATACTCCCATAGCACAGACACAGGATCTAAAACTGAGATTATGTGGAATTATAGCTGTTTTCTATGGAATGACAGTTTTGAGTGAATGCCCATAGGATATAATGGGAGAAAAATCAAACTTGTTTTTCAGACAAAACCCTCTGAAATATCATATAGATCTTTGGCACATATACTCCCCTAGTACAGAGACAGGATCTAAAACTCATACTATGTGGGATTATAGCTGTTTTCTATGGAATGACAGGTGAATGACAGTTTTGAGGGAATGCCCATAGGATATAATGGGAGGAAAATCAAACGTGTTTTTCAGAGAAATCAATCTGACATATCATATAGATTTTTGTCATTTTGAACACTGGTGACACTTGTAATATGTTGGTCACCAGAATGAGGAATCTGCACACACACCAAAGGAACAATGGTGCTTAACTGTGCCAGGAAGGGCCAGCTCCCCAGTAGATCAAAATAAATAAAGGCTCCAGGCACTCAAGGGTTCCAGCTCAGGCAGATTTATTAAAGGAAGACAGCAACAACGTTTCAACCTCACAATGAGGTCTTTATCAAGTTGATAAAACTGTTATTTTGTTGAATTGAGTCCTCACACAAGAATGCCATCCACTCTTCTCTGATAAAACATAAGTTTGCCAGTTGGTAACAAGCAGCTGCAATAGACAATAATATGTCACAATTTTCTGTTGCTCTCTCTTTTTCCTTCATGGAATCTATGACTATCACCTCCCTGGTATTATAAAGGACTACACCAAGGCACCAGTGCTGTCCGGAGCCCCAGGAATCCGTGTTAAAAGGAACCAACAAAATGTCTTTGTTTAAGGCGACATTTACCCCCAAGAAGCTGTAGAAAATGTCTGCTCTTCCTCGCACCAAACTTTGGTAAATGTAGGTGGGGCACATCAAAATCTTTTCTGTAAGGTTTCTCTGGCAGATGAAGTTGCTTATGGCTTCTTCAATAGCTTCATCGCAAAGCCATTGTCCAGGATTCAGCGTTTTCAAAATCTGTTCTTTTACTGTTTCTAGACATTTGTTATCTGAATCTGTTGGTGGCAGCTTCCAGGGGGTTAAGTCATCCCATGCAACAAGTTCATTCATTTCATGCCCATCCTTCTTTGGCGTTGAGTGTTTAGGCAGTTGGCCCAAGGATTTGATGGAAATATCAAACTCAATTATGGCTATGTGGCTATGTGGCCAGTATAACTGAGCTGCAAAAGCACATTCTGCATTTCTCACCACTAACTAAAGTAAACCATCTCATACTTACAGGCAATAGGAAGAAACTTTGAATAAAGTAAACATTGCCCTAGTAAATTAGATAAATGGTTTAAATGTTATAATGAGGCTTAAAGTGATATTTATTAACCAAAATAAACTGAGATAGTGGGTTCTATCCAATTATGTGAGAGAAATCAGTTATTGTTTTTTTGACTAAATAGGTTGTATTTCCATCTATGGTATTCAATGAGCTGAGACAGATTAATTTAAGCCTCTGAATAGAGCTGGATATTTCAATATGCTGATTTAGACATGTGTTAAGCTGGACCAACCTAGGCTTATTCGGGTGTTAAAACATTCACAAATTAGCCCTGAATAATACATAATTGAAACACCGATTGAATCACGTGACAAAGTCCAGACATTACTTTTTTTTCCCTGAAATTTATTTATTTAAACAAAAACGCCTAGGAACCTTTCTTTCTATCGATACCTACCTTGGTGTGTAATCCACGGTGCTGAACACTACTGTTACTTGGCCGCATGTCCCTGCTGCTCACAGGGAGCCTGTCATCTCTTGGAAATGCAGAAACCACAAACTTCACTTGTGAAGATGAGTTCCCTAGATTGTCCTCAATTCTGGGTCGGTTAAGAGATATCTCCTTTATTAAATAGTTTATAAAACGTTAGATTTCACGTCTACAAATACTAAGACATACATTATACACACATTTATTTACTTTTTAAATGTTACTATTTTGATTCAGATTAAAAAAAAATCCTAGGTTTTCTTGAGCTCCTGCAATAAGGTCAATTCTAGTTGTCATACCCTCTGAATATATATATATATATATATATATATATATATATATATATATATATATATATATTACACACACACACACTCCTTACATGTAGTTAAACTGTTTATGGTACCTGCACTATTGGATCATTCAACGCTGAGAGTTGCAAATTTGTAATCAAGTTTTAGAGCTGTTGGAATAAGGGATCTCATGGTGATAAATGTAGTCTTGTGCTAATGTAACTAGTGAAAATGCACTTTGCCCGCATAAATGTTTAGAAGCTGGCGCTGCGGGAACATACACCGCATCTCCCAACATATACCGTATTTTCTGTGAGGCAACTTCTCCCTGCACTTCTCATTATTTCATTCTCCATGTATATCGCACAGGATTTTGACCACAAAAAAAGGCCCTTAAATTCGGTGAGATAACAGTAATAGCATTTTAGGAAAAAGAAAAATTAACAGGAAACTACCGATTTTTTTTTTACTAGCATTAGATTGAAAAGGAGCCTTTGAAAATATAGAGCCATTTTACTTTTATTTTAGTTTGCATAAGTCAATATTTTCTAGACGGCTGTATGTGTATCTACTAGACAAATACCCTGACTCCTTATCATCGTTCCTCATGGTAAATAGAACAGATTCTAATCACCCAGACACTGATGAGGACTAGTGAATGTCTAGAAAGGAAAGGGGTTTAAGTGGACAAGGAGGCCTTTTCATTAAAGAATCATCTCAGTGTGGTGTGTGAGCAGAGAAAGCCACCCAAGGAGCAATATAAAAAAAGCTAAGTTTTCTTCAACACTAAGCTACATCATCGTATATGGCACTGTATCTTTTTATATAAATATATATGACTAAGACCATATTTGGCATCAATCGTTTCCTGGGAAGGGTTTGGGCATTAAAGCTGATAATTCAGAGGAAAATGATTTGCACTTCTCTCCCAGTCTTTATTTCATCGAACTCCATCTTGAACCTTCCTCCCCATGAAAAACAGTCTGTGTGTTAACTTCCTTTCATCAACTTTCTTCTGTGCTCAGGTTACTTCCCAACCATGATCTCCCTCTCTCTCCCCTACATCCTTCTATCCACTTACATGGAAATACAAAGCTTCATGTGAAGAGCGTTTGAATATTATTTCTACTGATCTGAAGTTCTTAAACCTGCTGATCACTAACAGGTATAGAGAGGACATTTAACTATAAACTTCTGTCCATGTACTTCTTGTCTATTACAGAGGTATTATTTTAGAAAGCATTATATCATTTCATGCCCCTTGTTGAATCTGAATTTCTCTTCTTTCTCTTCTTACCGTGGCATCTGAAGCCTCAGACTGCCCATCAATGTTTAAGAATGAGCTCTCTGCTACAGAACCAGATCCCACCGCTGACTCTACTGTGCGCCTTTCCTCCGCATTTCCACTACCCTGTAATATCGTATCGGCACAAATTAAGAGGGGATGGGGGGGTCAAGAGCCAAGGAAATAAACACTAGGCAATATGACAAAGTGCAGACACATAGCATGCATCTGTAAAGAAGATAACACTTACAAGCATTTTCTGAAGGAATGTAAAGTAAGAGTTTTCCTGGACTTTCAGGAGGTCTATTAACTTTGATAATTGTTCAACATTTGTAGACCTTTCCTTTTTCTCAACAAGGTCATCTCTCAGGGAACTGGCCTTGATGATATACTCACGAATCTTTACAAGGCTACTCACAACCTACAGAAAAAGCATGAATTGCAGTAATCGCCCGTAAAGAATTAAGTTCCAGAGCAAAGACAGAAAAGTAGAAACATACATACATACGTGTGTGTGTGTGTGTGTGTGTGTGTGTATATACGTATATATATATATATATATATATATATATATAATTATATACATAGGGATTGACAAACCCCAGGATCTATGGTTCCAGAAAAAGTTACTGCTGGAAATAATTCAGGAAAATAATTGTTAAGCCAAGGGTTTTTATAACACCTTCTAGTATTTCTTAGCTGTGTTTCCCTCACAACGCAATTAATGGGATAAATTATGTTTCTAATTTCTGTGCAGTCCTTGCATGTACTGTACCCCCTCATCTATATTGTAAATAGTGATATTTAAACTTTGCCTATAACAGTATAGGGTAAGAAGAACATATTACCTGACTTCTATCAACCGCAGCTTCTTCTTCACCATCTTCCTCCACAGAAGCCTGATAATTCCGGGCAAAATCTTTATTGGGGGCTATGGTGAGAAAATCCTTGGGTAAGGTGCTGGCACTACTTTCCTTCTTTGGGGGGCTTAGGGAAGGAGAAGCCTTTTCTTTGTTGGTGTTTAGCTGTAGTGGAAGGAAGTTGAACGGCTTGCGAGCTTCACCGATCTGCCGTTTGTTATTTGCTGCTGTCACCCTGCCTTGGGAATCACTTCCAATGCTCTGCTGTTAGAAGAAAAAAGTAAATTTGATGTAAAATATCTAGTATAAAGACTTAACACTATAATGAATTTATCAAAAAGGCTTAATCTGTCCTTTTTGTTTAGAATCGGTGCCACTCTACCAGTAGTGTCTGGTTTCAAAGTAAGAGACCATTTTGCTTTGAAAGAAGAGAGCGTGTTAGGTACAGAGCTTTCCATGAACGTGCCTAAAGTCTCGTAATAACTGCCAAAAAGCAATCCATGAATCTGAAATCACATAAAAATAATCCTGGGTACTGTCTGCTGCAATGTAGGTTATTGTTGACAAAAACCTGTTTTTCTGTCATTTTGGTCTAATAAACTTCCATTATGCGCAGTCCAGGCGGCTGCTCGTGTGACCAGGCATGTGATATTTGGGTGACATTCCCTGCTCAGTCGATACTTTACGGTGACGCTAATGAAGTGTGTTCCTCCACAGGAGGTTTATTATAGCGTCTAATTCATTTACTCGAACCGCTACGATAACGAGTCTAGTAGATTGGGTTAAGGTAATAGACGTAGCTCACAAGCAAATGGCTAACATGGAAGCTGAAAACTTTGTTTGCTCAAACTAACACTAACTGTTTTAAAAAAAGAAAAACAGCACAATATTTAGCAAAAAAGTTATTTTTAAGAAAGCTGGCCGGAGTTCACTTTTAGAAGAGAAAATACAATATTTCTAGAAAAGTCATTTTTCACTTGGTACTTGTAATGAAGCATCTCAGCAAGAGTTTTCCTTTAATGAAAAACTGTTGTAATGTCTGCCCGCATTGTCATACCATTACATTAACCCATTACGTGTAAGTTTACCATTTAAAGGTAAATTGCGAGGTTTGGATAAATGACAGGCCCATTTTAAGAAATTCATGGAAATATAGAAGCATACCTGATCTAAATCCCCAAAATTTATTTTCTGTTTGAGCCTTTCCAATTCCGCCTGTTCTGGCACAGACATTTGAGACACATATCTGGTGTGTGGAAAAGTGTGCGGCGTTCTAGTCCTCCTTCGTCCAACGCCAGGGGTAGATTCGGGAGAGATGGAGTTTGTAAGTCTTGTTTCACACTCTGCTCCAAATCTTTTCTTGTTCTTCTCAGATGACCTGTTGGCCTTTTTCTGTCCACTCCAGCTCTGAGGGAAAAAATAAAACCATACTAAATTAGGGTTGTGTTGGTAAATCGCTACCGACTGTACGATTGATATAAGTTTGCCTGAAATCATATTGTTTGTGCTTATAGAGTACTATGCAAACGTTTTAGCCAGGTGTGAAAAATGCTGTAAAGTAAGAATGCTTTCAAAATAGACATGGTAATAGTTTATTTTTACCATTTAACAAAATAGCATCGATTCTTCTAGGTACACTTACACAAAGTCAGGGATTTTGTATGTATATACAGTTAGGTGTATAATTAAACAATTATATCAAACAGATGCTTACGATCATCAGTTTAATACAAGGTTTGACAAACCCCAGGTGCCAGGTCGACTAGAAACCACAGGGTTTTGTAGGGCGCCATCATCAATCTGGCACCCTTTATGCTTTCCTGTGGGGGCATGGAGAGGCGAGGGGTTACCTAACATGCATTGCGTGTCCCTGCTGGGAGCCTCATGGCACTCGCCTCACCATGGCCCCCACAGGAAAGCATAGGGTGCCGAATTTACGATGGCAAAAGATGGGGAGAGGCGCTTATACTATAGTGTCTGTCAGTGTGTATATTTATTGTGCTAGAGTCAGTCAGTATATGTATACAGTAGTGTCAGAGTCAGTGTCTATGTGTGTAAATGTATAGTGCTGGAGTCAGTGTGTATATGTGTATACTGTGGTTTCAGAGTCAGTTTGTGTATGTGTGTGTATATGTAGTGCTATAGTCAGTGTGTGTGTAAACGTATAGAACCAGAGGCAGTATGTCTACTCTATGGTAGTGCCAGATTCAGTGTGTGTAACTCCATAGTGTTAGACTGTGTAGTTTTATATAAGTATAGTGTGTGTGTGTGTGTGTGTGTGTGTGTGTGTGTTGCTAGCGTGTATGGTGTTGTTTATGTTACAGTATGGCATTACCATGAGTGTGTATGTCAAATAGAATATGTCCACCTTAGAGTCGTGTGACTTGACAGTGAATAGACAATGACAAAACAAAGGCTTAAGTCAAGAAGATTATAAAAAAAAAAAAATAAAAAAAAAAAAAGAAATGTACCAAATTGTTAAGTCTGTCTTCAAGGGACTCGTGGCTCCAGTTAGGTAGATCCAGATCGCTGTTCACCTCCTCAGGTGCATCGCCTCCGGTAGCCATGATCAAAAAAGCAGTTTCCTGTGAGATAGAATACAAAAACTACAATGAATAAGCTTAAAGCAACACCGCTGGGCAAATCCAGGAACCAGGTAGCTTTGGATATTTTTTTCATCCAACAGCTACATAGTCTACACCCGCTTGTGAAGATCTGCCTCTCAGAAACTCTGATCAATATGGAGAATGCTTATCACACAGCGGCCACATGTTCACATTATTACCCAACGTATTCCGTTCCATTAAAACGTCTCACACAAAGACGACGGTTTAGAAAACCTGACAAACTCTGGTCTGTCGTCCCTCATGAATAAGGTAGTATATCTGCAATTACCGTATTTCCCCATGCATAAGACGCACCTTTTTTTGAAAAATGTGGGGCCTAAAAATTAGGTGCGTCTTATACAGTGGTGGTAGATTTTTATTTTTTTTTTACTGGAAAGGGGACCTGCTGTTTACCTGTGTTGCTCAGCAGCGTCTCTTAATCCGCGGCGAAACAGTGCATATGTTTTTTTTATTAAACCCAATTTTCAAAGGCTTTGAGAATAAAAACATGAGTGGTAAATATAGGAGGTACGATAAAGTCTGAAGTTTTACAGAATTCCCTTCAGTTTCTCTGTAAGGGTCTTGTGTTCAATTAGTGAGAAAGATCACAGCAACCCCATCATACATGTGCTGATCCCAGTCACGATACTGCGTTAGTGCATTACAGCACGTACTATACCAGCGTATTAATGACAAATCGCTAGCCGCTTTGCCCGTAAGGGACAACGATTCACTGACTAGGTATCATTAACAAAGAAAATCATATAGTCTAATTTAAAATCCAACTCGAGCCATTAAAAGCACTCTAAATAATGCAATGGCCGAGAGGTCCCTTTAATTGTCGTGGTGTCCCTCCAGGTATACCCGCCAGGTATTTTCCATACGCAGCCACATGATTACTTGGCAGCAGCCGTGTGATCGTTTCATACACCGTGCAGAAGGTTCTCTCTTATTAAGTGCTCTTTTTTAAAGGTTTAGTATGCATGTTCCTTTGGTCCCTTTAAGTTCATGTTTTGCGTTAGGATACATTTACAATGGCTCAACCAGCTTCACTATAGTTCATTAATATAAAAAAAAGCATATTAACTTAAAAGTATATTAATCGTTTAAAACCAGCACAGAGTGGTTGCACGGTAAATTTCCGCTGGGCACTGTTTGCTACGCTCCAAAATGGAGGAAAGTGTTTACGGTTCCCATAGCAACAATGTCAGGGAACGTGTACAGCGCTAAACTGCTAAAGACCTTCAACAAGTAAACCGTGTCCGTGATGATAAAAGAAGAGATCACGGATTTCCACAGTACGCACACAGAGCTCGATTTCCGAACGGAAGAGTCTGCAGGGCTTAGTTATCACACAGAGCACAGTCGGTGCACCTGCACGGAACGCACGCGACAGCTTACCAGACTTACCTACGCAGACTCACCGGCTGCCTTACCGCTCAATATACAGTTACCGGACAGTAACGGTGCTGGGTTTACAGACGGAAAGCCGACGTTCTCACGGCTCTGGCTGTACGCGTACAGTGGGAGGGGCTTCACCGATCCGCCTCCCGCCCGCGGGGACAAACAGCTTCGCCAGGAAAACGCGCGCCAGATGCCGCGAAATCCCGCCACGCTGAGGCGCTAACAGTAACGGATAGACTGGTCACCGCTTGGCCTCAAACACCATGCTGACACTCTCGGTTGTTCATTTACGTGATGCGGGGTCACGTCAGGCTTGCTACACCTCGGGTCCTACCAGCGTGAGCCCCGTTGATAACGGTCGGCCGTATAACAGAATGAAAATTGGCATGGCAGTGATAAGACATTACTGTAACCGGAGGTCTTATGTCTGCGATCCAAACGGGTCCCGATTACACTGATTCTGGGCAGTAATAAAGACACAATCATGCAATGGGCTCTATTCACTCGGACTTCAACTCTTTGACTTCTCTTCTCAGCGCTGGTCGGTGCCGCCGGTCCCTGCATCAAGAAGCGCTGCCCTGCCCCTGTACGATTCATAATTTAACGGACGACAGCTACATTATACAAGGCGATCAAAGCGCTTCCCGCAAACAGTATCACAAGCAGTAATACTCACTGTATCTTTCATGCAATTTCATTAATTGAAATAGCGTCTAATTCATTTACTCGAACCGCTACGATAACGAGTCTAGTAGATTGGGTTAAGGTAATAGACGTAGCTCACAAGCAAATGGCTAACATGGAAGCTGAAAACTTTGTTTGCTCATTAAAAGCTAAGTTGGTTCTGTATAGTGCATGGTGAAGTTTCCCGAAACCGGGTAGGCCCTTCATAATGAATACTAAAATCACAGAGTCTGAACATGACTCATCAGCCAGCCCGCTCCCACTAGCGAATAAAGCCCACAGCTTGCTAAAGCCTGGAAGGGGAAACATTTTTCTTTCAGAATTAGTTATTTCTACGGTAAAGTGGTTTAGCACCGAAGGAAACCTGATTTCAGCATATTCTGTTCCAATAAACGTCCTTTATGTGAAGAGCAGGAAGCTGCTATTGGCAGTGAAGCGATATTTAGGGGATTTTCCCTAATACCTCAGAACTGATGGCTCCCCCGATAAACACTTCCTGTCTCTCCAATAAACGCTTCCTGTTGCCCACATGAGATTGAGATTCAGTGCCTTGCGTCATCACACAATTCCCCCACCACTCACCCAGACCTCCTTTAACCTATTGCACCCACTCCTTATTACCAGGGAGAATGCACAGTATAGTCACCAACAGCTCATGCGCAGAAAGCACTCCCATTGATTTAATCAGGATCACTTTGCGGACGGAGAGAATATCACTGAAGGGGGTGGCAGGCAGCAGCGGTTTAGAAACTGCATACTAAAGTACTCACAGGGTACATGAAAATATATTATTTCTTGGTTGGAATGTGCGGGACATCTTTTGTTTATCACAGGCAGTACGATAAGGAGCCGTGGTGTTTGTCTTGGAAATTAGAGTAAGACAACACAGCCAGACACAAAAACGAATAATGTGCAGCTGATAATACTAATATAGTCATTCAAAGAATGTATATATACACATGTCCCAATATTTTTACATATGAGGACGTAATGACAATCATCTGTTTCTTAGCAGGTCTAAAAATTAGGTAAATACAACCTCAGATGAACAACACATGGCATATTACACCATGTCATGATTTATTCAACAAAAATAAAGTCAAATTGAAGAAGCCATGTGTGAAAAACTAAGTACACTCATGCTGGTAATCAAATCCCCTTGATTAATTGATAATCAGCCTAAGTTTTAGCAGTTTGCTGGTCTGGAGAATTCTAGTGTGAATTCCGGAGAAGCAATTGTCGCTGCTCCACTTCTCCGGTTCAAGACCCAATTCCTCTGGGTTGTGGGTTGACATGCCCTACTCCCCACCCATTTTTCCCCTTTAACCCCTTCGTGACAAAGGCTGATTTTACTTTTTGTACCCTTCGTGACAATGGCCGTTTTAACATTTCTGCGCTGCTCGTGTTTAGCTGTAATTTTCTTCTTTCCCGTTTACTGAACCCACACACATTAGATATTGTTTTTTTCAGGACAAGAAGGCTTTCTTTAGATGACATTGTTTTGATTGTATCATATTATTTACTATTAAAAAAGTATAAAATATGGTGAAAAATTTAGAAAAAAATGACTGTTTCTAACTTTTAGTTGAAAAATCTTTTACTCATCTATAAAAGGTAATAAAAAACCTGCTAAATAGATTCTACTATTTGTCCTGAGTTTAGAAATACCCAATGTTTTTATGTTTTTTTGCTTTTTTCTACACATTATGGGGCAAAAAGTACAGGTAGCGTTTTGCTATTTCAAAGCCATTTTTTCCAAATCTGGTAATTCTTCCCCTCATGTGCCATTTCGGGTATCTTTGAAGCCGGCCAATGCAATTTACCCCATCAAGTCATATATTTTTGAAAACTAGACAGCCCAGGGTATTCCAAATGCTGGTATTTTAACCCTTTTCAAGCACTAATTCTACCATCAGCCTTTGTCAAACTTTATGGTAGTAATTTTTTTTGCATTTGTTTTTTCACACACATTTTACTTTAGGTATGAATAAACAGGTTCTGGTATATGTCACTATCATAAAACACCCCAATATGTGTTTAGCAACATCTCCTGAGTACAGCGATACCTCACATGAATGATTTTGCCTGGCTGTTTGGGGGCAAAAGGGCCACATTTGGGGCATGCACATTTTCAATGTTGAACTTTGGCATTTGGGGATCCACTGCCCATGCCCTATTTGGTACATCTTTGAGCCGGGCCATTTCAGTGTGGCCAATAAAGCCATATATTTTTGAAAACTAGACACCCCAGGGTATTTTAAATGCTGGCATTTTAACTCTTTGCATGCACACATTTTACCACCAGAATTTTTTCAAAGTTTCCAGTAGTATTTTTGTGTGTATTTTTCCCACACACACCTACTTTATGTATGAATTTACAGCTCCTGGTTTATGCCGCTGTCACACGACACCCCAATATGTGTTCAGCAACATCTCCTGAGCGCAGTGATACCCCACATGCATGGGTTTGTCATTTTTTGGGGGAACTAAAAGGCCATATTTGGTACATGTGCATTTTTCTAATTGGAAATTAGATGTGTGGCCATCCTTCCCCCCGTGTTATTTGGGACATTGTTGAATCCGGCCAATTCAATTTACCCCATCAAATCATACATTTTTTAAAAGTAGACACCCCATGGGCATTTAATATGCCAGTATTTTAACTCTTTCCATGGGAGAATTGTTTTAAGCTAATGTGCTAATTTTAGGACTTGCTCACAAAAATATATTTTTTATATATATATATTTATTTATTTTTTGCCTTTTTTTAAAAAAAAATTAAACATTTTTTTTCAACTTGAAGGTTCCCCTGATAGTGACATCAGTGGGAAATTATTTTTACATTTTACTGTTTTTTTTACTATTTTTTTCTAATTATTATTAATTTTATTTTTTAATTTATTTTTACTAATCACACTGATTAGAAAGCTGGGCTCTATTGACTTGCATGGTTGAATGCAGTACCTGTATTCAACCTGCAAGTGGAGCCAGAGTTCTCTAGAGGGTCAGGAGACCGTCTAGCAAACTTTTTCACCTTTATTGTTTTTTTTCCCGGGCCGCCGCCATCTTGCAGATGGCGAAGATCACCGGCAGCTGCGGCTGTGACCGCTCTCCGGAGCGGTCACAGTCCATCCAAAGGTAAGTGTTTGGTGTCGCTGGATGCCTCCTGATCGAGGCATTCCAGCGACACCATTTAAGTTTAGGAGGTGATCGTTGATCGCCTCCTAAACGCTTTTAAAACAGTTGACGCCCCGGGGAGGGGCCAGACATGGCCCCTGGTACCGATCGTGGCGTTGCTGAATGCCTCGAGGTCGAGGCATTACAGCAACGCCGTTTGGGTGCAGAAAGCGAACGTAGATCGCTTTCTGCACCCGTTTAAAGGTGTGCCGGTTCTGGCACGTCATTTGTCATAATCGACTTGTTTTTCCGTGCCGTGCCAGAACCGGCAATTGTCATTAAGGGGTTAAACAGTGGTGTTTCCTGCTGACATTCCCAGATATGGTTATACGGTCATTGCCAAACAATTTAAAGTCTATCATTCTACAGCAAGATTATTCAAAAGTGGAAAACATTTAAGACAATTGCCAAACTTCCCAGGAGTGGACTTCCCAGCAAATTCACCCCAAGGCCAGACCGTGCAACGCTCCGAGAAATTTCAAAAAAAGCTAAGAGTTACATCTCGGATTCTACAGGCCTCAGTCAGTGTGTTAAACCTTAAGTTCATGACAGTACAATTAGAAACAAATGAAGTTGCTCAGCACTCCAGTATTTAAACGAGGTGTATTTAATTCAGCAACAAAGGCAACGTTTCGACCTTGCGGTCTTTATCGAGCCACTATCTCTACATTAGTACAATTAGAAAGACTTGACAAGTATGGTTACTTTGGAAGAGTTGCCAGGAGAAAGCGTCTTCTCTCTAAAAAGGAACATTGCAGCACGGCTTAGGTGTGCAAAGTTGCAACTGAACAAACTACAAGACTTTTCGAACAATGTCCTTTGGATGGATGAGACCAAAGTGGAGAAGCTTGGCCATAATGCACTGCGCCATGTTTGGCGAAAACCAAACACAGCATATTGGCACTAACACCTCATACCAACTGTGAAGTATGGTGGAGGGGTGATGATTTGGGCTTGCAGTGATTAAGATGACCATGAACTCCTCTGTCGGGGCTGCAACTAACATTTATTTTCATAATCAATTAATTGTCCGATTATCTTTTCGATTAATCTATGACATAATAATAAAAGCTATATTTTAAGAGGTACAAGAACCCAAACACAATATTTCTCAAACTAGGTTTTAATACCCAGAAATATGAAACACTGATTGAGAAAAATGCATTTCTTGTTTTTATTTCCTTTTATTTTCAAATCTTTCCCCTATGCAAATCTGACTCCAGATATGCTTTATAACCACCTACATATGTCTTATACCTCCTAATATGCCACTCTGCCCCCCCCCCCCCCCCCCGACATGCCTTATAACCCACCAGACTTACCCCTGTACTCCAGACTCCCTGGTGAGATGCGCGCAGACAACCTCCGCTGCTGCCCGCCCACCAGGGCTTCTATGACTGAGCATGGAAGGTCATGTCTGGCAGCAGCAGAGGTTGTCTACACGCATCGCACAGACATCCACCGTTTGCCAGAGAGGAGGATACAGGTCCCCTACAGGGGTCCGGAGATCTGTATCTTAGTCTTATAGTCCAACCTCTATTACACAAAGCCCAAATAAGACACCCTAAACAATGGTGTTATGAAAATACAGGTAAAAGACATTTTCACAAGTATGACATCTCTCATCACCCAAATGTGCAGAGACGACATTCTCCCACGTGACAAACGTCACTTTTTTGGAAACATTTGCTTCTTGTACACAGGTGATGAACAAAAGTAAAAAATTGTCATCTACGCTTTAAACTCCATTTATTGGATAACAAACATTAACTACACACGACATCCAGCAAGGAACGCTCGCTACACAACTTTCACGCATCCCCAACACCTCACACGTTACTACTATAACGCCAAGCCTTTAAACGACGGGAACGCGGCTCTGACTCTCCCAATAACTCGAAACAATTACCGTATTTTTCGCTCTATAAGACGCACCTGCTGATAAGACGCACCTAGATTTTAGAGGAGAAAAAAAAGGAAAAAATATTTTGAGCTAAAAAATGGGCTAAAATATTTATTACAATAACTGAATAAGCTATGAACACAGTAAGACACACACAGACACAGTAAGACACACACACAGTAAGACACACACACACAAACACAGTAAGACACACACAGTAAGACCTCCCTCCCTAACCCCCCTTCTCAGTATCTCCCCTCTAACTCCCTAACCCCCCCTTCTCAGGATCTCCCCTCTAACTCCCTAACCCCCCCTTCTCAGGATCTCCCCCCCCCCCGCCCCGGTCACTTACCTTAAACTCCTGTGTTGGAAGCGTGAGGCGTTTGTCTCGGGTGCCGGCGCTTCACTGCTGAGCGCCGGCGTCTGACGTCATATGCCGGCGCCCAGCGTAAAGCGCCGGCACCCGAGACAAACGCTTCCAACACAGGAGTTGAAGCGCTGAGGCAGGCGGCGGTGGCGGCGGTGGCGGCGGCTGCCGCCAGCAAAGGATTCCTGTATATCTGTCAGGCAGAGGGGCCCGAGAGTTGCCGAGCGGTTGTCTTCAGCAACCGCTCGGCACCCCTTGGGCCCCCCTGACTGGCAGAAATCCAGGACTCCTCTGCTGGCGGCCGCCGCCTGCCTCAGTTGCGACCCCGGATTTATCGGCGTATAACACGCAGGTAGGGTTTAAGCTCCGGATTTTAGTTAAAAAAGTGCGTGTTATACGCCGATAAATACGGTATATCGTTGCCCCCCCCTCCCTCCCTCCCTGCCTGCCTGCCTGCCTGCCTGCCTGCATGCATCTTCGCTCCATAAGACGCGGCTGATTTTTCATCCTACTTTGGGAGGAAAAAAACTGCGTCTTATGGAGCGAAAAATACGGTAGATTCTAAAATCCTTGTAACTTTCTTGCAGCTGTTCTGTTCCTAGCCATCCATTACTAAAGCAACACCAAGCTTGGCTTTGTCTGAATGCATACAGGTTCTGGACAGGACTGGTGACGAGGTGGGGAAGGGGGTATGGGGTATATATTGGGTAATCCATTTGGGTCTGTAACCATAAAAGGGTTAATATACGCTAGATAAATGAGTAACTCAGGTAAAGTCACAGAGAAATCCGGCCTCAGGTTCGCTGGATCCAGTTCTCTAGAACTCCTTCCCCTCCCCGAAAAGAACTGTCACGTTATTCAAACTCACACACACCGCAAACCGAGCTTCCACTGCCGAAGATGTCCCGCCGGTGCCAACCAGACAACATTTACAAGATGGAAACAACAACAAGTGTCTATCCGTTCGCTATAAATAGCATAAGCGTTACTTGTCTGCCCGTTTTATACGAGCGGGTAACCTTTTGACAAACCGGCTGCGAGAATGACGCCGCCTGTTAACCCGCAGGTCCCACTACTGGTTCATCTGCCAATCGCGGCCCGCCCACTAAAAATCGCGTAGGTTCTTTCTTCTATCACTAGCAGAACCAGGCCTATCAATATAATGTCTGGATCACACTGCCTCAGTCTATAGGCGAGTGCTGGCCCGCGGCCCTGGCCACCAGCACGCAGAATAACAACGCACAAGTTGCCTGCATCTCCACACATAGCAACGCACGTCAGATCCGCGCAGACAGACGCACAAAGCAAACCCTGCTACTCACAGGCGCCAGAAGACAGACTGTAGCCGGACACCAGCAGTCACCGCACGCCTGGGCCAACACTGGTTTACCCTGCACAGGTTTCAGAATCTCAGTCCTCTCTCTCAATGTTTACCGTTAGACGATTACAACAAGCGCCACATTCCCGCCTCCTCTATCGCCATTTTAGTTACGGGCGCGTTACCTTGCGCGCGACGGCAAAACCACCGTTACCTCGGTAACGAAGGAAGCGCGATAGTCAGTAACAGGAGGGCGGGAAAAATGCGTGGCGTCACCGCCAATAACTTTACCTCAGCGTGGAGTGAGGCGCGCCGCCTAGTTGCCAACTAGCATATTGTTTATTGTACTTGTGCATTATCCGTCCGCAATCTACTGGCCGATCTGGAACATATGAACATATTAATAAAAGTTATGTTTTAGGGTGGGGTTATAATAAGGGTATTTTTTGATCCCGGGAACGGGATTGGTTTATTTGTAGTTGTAACTTACCCTTATCCCCGCTGGGGCATTATTTTAGAATTACAGTTCACATGAGGCTCAGCCTGACATACTGCTTCCATGATGCTGGCTGAGCATCATGGTTAGTGCAGTCAACAGTAAAGCTGCAAATGCTAGCTGTGAACTACAATTCCTATGATCCTCAGCAAGCCAGGTGTCCACCATAATGCTGACTGAGTATCATTGGAAGAATAGTAAACAACAGCAGAGATTTTGCTATTTTGGGCCAATACGTTTCGGCCATGATATATCAGTGCATCCCTAGTGTCTTGGTGTGTGTGTGTGTGTGTGTGTGCGTGCGTGCGTGCGTGCGTGCGTGTCGGTATGGCAGAGCCTGTCCTGGTGTGTGTTTGGGTGTCGGCGTGACAGAGCCTGTCCTGGTGTGTGTTTGGGTGTCGGTGTGGCAGAACCTATCCTGGTGTGTATTTGGTCATCTGTTTCCTGGCACTTACTGTAGGAATAAATTGAACTATTTATCCAGAGATAAAACGCCCTCCTGGATTTGTAGTCACTTCAGAGGACAAAATTTTCTTGGCCCAGAAATCAGTGAGAGGAAAAGTTAAGGTTTTGTGTTATTTACTCTGTTTCAATCTGCTTATTTTATTAAAAAGGATCAGTGGCACTAAATTGTGGCTTCAGGCGTCCCGTTGTAGGATGACTTTTTTTTAGTTTACTGATTACTCCCAATCCCATCACATAAGATTCTATCTTGTATTATCTGGAGAGCACTGATGTTCTCTTTATCCAGTACACATGGATGCTGAGGAGTTAAGAGTCTGTTTATTTTATTTATTTCCATAAAATGACGACCAAAATCCTCAGCACCAGGCCCATGATGGTCTTAATCCGGCCCTGTCTGCAGTGTGCATCAACCAGCTTAAATCCAGCTTGTACCCACAGTGTGCTCCAGCCTTGTGAAGTTTTATTTGGCTAAACTTGTTTTAAATGGTTTGTGGACTGACTTTGTTTTACTGTTTAAATATTTAGTATTGGTAGAATGACATATAAAGGTTGCTCAAAAAACTGTTTGTCCACTGCTTTTTTCATTATCGCCAAATTAACCCTGTATTAATATGCATTATAAAGCTAAAAGGCCATATTTTCTATCAGTGAAAAATGAATGCGGCCCACGCACACATACATTTCTGATGGAGTGGCCCACTGCAGAAAAAACTTGCACACCCCTTTAATAGGGCCATCTTTAAATATAATTTACCACATCAAACCATATATTTTTGAAAACTAAACACCCCAAGGTATTTAAAATGCTAGTATTTTAACCCTTTCCATGCATGAGATTCTACCACCAGCCTTTGCCAAATTTTTTGGCAGCATTTTTTTTTGTATTTTTTCACACAAATTGTTCTTCAGGGATACATTTATAGCTCCAGGTATACGTCACTTTCAAACAACACACCAATATGTGTTCAGCAACATCTCCCAAAGATACCATCCATGCATGGGTTTGTCTGGTTTTTGGGGGTTAAAAGGCGGCATTTGGGAAGTGTGCTTTTTTTCCCCCCATTTTGGTCAGTTTGTGCCTATGTCCTATCTTTGAACCCGGCCACTCCAATTTACCCCATCAAACCATTCATATTTTTTTTAGACATCCCTTCGGTATTTGAAATGCGTTTACTTTTTTTTGGAAGACACAGCGCTAATTCCCCCCCAGCTAGACAACAAAACAACTAGCATATATAAATCACAGATGAGATCTGTAACCTTATGTTTCAAGGGTTTGGAGTTTTGAATTTGGGCCTTCAATCACAATTTAGTTGTGTCCACAGATTATGTTCCAGTAGAAGTAAACAAATTATCAGCTGCACAGAAGTTACTCAGGCAGGTATCACACTCGAAAACCTACTGTGTTTTCTAAAAAATAAAATTGAATACGCATTAGGTCAGAGATCCATATATCTTTTGGTTTCTCAAATGTCAGCCCGAACAGGACATGGTCAAAGGGAGCATTGTGTCAGGATGTCCTCTCCTTTCCATGGACAGTCCTGAGAGGGTTATACAATTTCCCCCTCCATCTTTACTGATGAGGGTTCTGATGAAGATCATATCAGTGTGGAGGACCTTGTCTAGATGTACCCAAAACCTTGATATCCTCTGATTCAGAGAATGATCAAAAGACCCAAGATACCATAAGGCCTAATAGCTGATTGCTTTCAGAAGACAAGAGAGCACCTAATGAATCTGCCCCTTTAATGTGAATTGTAATGACTCAGCTTGTATAAGATAGAAGTAGATGATTCATGAATTCTTAGCATGGGACAGTCTATTAATCTATTTATCTAGGCTTGAGAGTTTTTGTCACACAAATTTCAAGATGGTCTGGCTGTATGTTCCATAAAATAATATGGTTCAGCTTTAAATTTTGTAATTCCAGACATCAGCAAGAGTATTCTTTATCTATGTCTGATAAAAGGGGTAGTGTTATGTATTTTACCAAAACATTCCTCTACTTGGGATATTAAACCCTTGTACCCACTGGTAGATCACTTGCACTGCAGTCTCCCCTTGAGGTCAATTGCCCTAATTTGATGTCTGACAAACCTTTGTAAGATCAGCATACCCCCAACATTTTTGGTGTCCAAAGTGGGACACCTGTGTTTAGGTAGTGGCAAGGGGAGGATGGGTCCTAGATGGGGGCAGGGTAGGAGACATGACTAACCACCCACCAGCACACTGTTTTTACAGCTCCCTAGGCCAGTCAGGGGAAATCAGAGCACCTGTCCAAATGGCCCATGCTCTTCATTGCCCACCAAATCGGGACAATGGAAGCAGCTCTGCCGGACAGTTTGACAAAGCTCGGAAATTTGGGAGGTATGCGTTTGCTATTAGCTTCCTTTGCTAGACCATTGTTGTCTGTTTGTGACTGCTGTTCTTGTCTTCCTCTGACTTTATCGACTTGCCCTTTTGTACCTGTGTTTTGGTTTATTACGCCACATGGTTTCTAGACTCTGTTTAAGTACACGTCTTGCTCCTTTGGTACTGTGTTCTGCTCCCACATTCCATGTATGACCCTGGCTTGCATTGTGACTCTGATTTGTACTCTGCCGATACCTTGTTGTTTCCTGCATTGACACCCTGTTACACCCTCATACACTTGCAGATGGCACCCGATAGAAAACCTAAGATGTCTGCAGACATTTTCAGTAGGAGACATAAGCTTCCAGCTGCTCTGCGCAGGGTCCTAGAGGTCCATCCCCGCACAAACACCCCACTCTAACCTGGCGAACCTGGTGAGAGAATTCTATTGTTCCTGTTGGTTGTAAAACGAAAATATTAAAATAAATTAAGAAAATAAAATAATTCTATGTCTGGTCCTTTAAGTACACAATGATATACTTAATAATGTGTGTGCATATATATATATATATATATATATATATATATTCAGGTACCTTTTACATTGTTATTCTGTTTATCTCCTGGTTTTATATACACACTTTTTATTTACATTTTTATATTTCCTCCATGTGATTGTAATTTTCACCATCACGTTATGAGTTCATATTGTCATGAGTCAGAGGCCAAGAATGTTTTGTTCACATACTGAATCCAGATATCATCCAATGTTGCTAAATCTGAAGCACAGAGAAGAACTCTTTGGGAAGACAGGACAGTAAATTCTGCCCACAGGTAAGCCATGTTTTCTTTAAGCTTAGTAAACTTGTACCACGTTCAAGGATATATTGTTCAGACTTGTTTTCTTGTGTGTTATTTACATTAATTAGAAAATATTTTAGCTCACAAAAATCTGTGGAGGCGTACTTTCACCGTAATGTGCTGCAAATGTTAAAATCCAATATGTACAGGGTGAGGAGCACATTAAACAGGAAATTCCTAGGCACATTGGTCTGAATACTTTACCAGTGAAATCCTGCAATCTTCGATCCCTGAAAAACATCTGACTACTTTATGAAAACTGATCTGTTTTTACAAAAGTCTGGGTTTAGTTCAGTTTAAAGAGTTGGACACACCTAAAAGTGTTTCAAATACCGTATTTGCTCGATTATAAGACGAGGTTTTTTTCAGAGCAAATGCTCTGAAAAATACCCCTCGTCTTCTAATCGGGGTCGTCTTCTAATCAGACCTCAAATAGAGTCTGATTAGGAGACTAAGATCCAGATCCCCCGCACCGCTGCAGGGGACCTGGATCCTCCTGTCTCACCCCCCCCCCCATCATACACACTTACCGGTGCTTCCTGCTGTATTGCCGGGGCAGCGGGTTGACGTCTACGCGATCCGCGTAGACAACGTCCGCTGCAGCCGGAAGGAGGTGTGGCTAGCAGCGGGGGTTGTGTGCGTCCGTCGCGTAGACCTTCCCCGACTGTCAGAGATCTCTGATCTCTGACAGCCGGGGAAAGTATACGCGACGGACGCATACAAACCCCCGCTGCCAACTCCACCTCCTTCCGGCTGCAGCAGAAGGCGACGTCAACCTGCTGCCCCGGCTGGAAGCACCGGTAAGAGAGGGCTGAGAGGGGAGAGAGGAGAGAGGAGAGAGGAGAGGAGAGGGGAGGGGAGGGGAGGGAGAGAGTGTGTGTGTGTGTGTGTTAGTTAAATGGGGGCATAGGGCATTTCTGGAGTGGCGTTAAGGGGCATTTAATAGAGCACTCTGCCTCCTGAAATGCCTTATACCTCCCTATATGCCACTCTGCCCCATAATATGCCTTTTAACCCCCTAAATGCCAGAGTGGCATATAGGGGTATAAGGCATTTCTGGAGGCAGAGTGCTCTATACAATGCCTTTTAACTCCCTTAATGCCACTCTGCCTCCTGAAATGCCTTATACCTCCCTATATGCCACTCTGCCCCATAATATGCATTTTAACCCCCTAAATGCCAGAATGGGATATAGGGGTATAAGGCATTTCTGGAGGCAGAGTGGCATATAGGGGGTCAAAAGGCATACCATGGGGCACAGTGGCATATAGAGGGTTAAAAGGCATATCATGGGCCACAGTGCCATATTGGTGTGGCAAGCCTCGGGGCAGATGTGCGTAACTGGGGGACAGGCTGGAAAATACAAGAAATAAAAACAAAAAAAATATTTTTCTCAATCATAGCTTTTATTAAAAAAAATAGTTTACATGAATTAACATTTACTGGTAAAACTTTTTTCCTTTAGGGTCGTCTTATATTCAGGCTTTTTCTTTTTTCCTAAGTTAATATTCAGATTTTGGGGGGTCGTCTTATAATCAGGGTCGTCTTATAATCGAGCAAATACGGTAGTCTTAAAGACCTGAAGTTAAATAAAGAGATCTACCATGCGAAGCAAAACCCTGGGAAGTTGAAAATATGAATATTTCAAAACAAAATTGGAAGCATATGAACATGCACAGAATTTCTAATCCTGTGATGATTACCAGATGGTATTGCTTCTTATTTTTAGTGATACCACATGAGGAGTAAAGCACTGTGCACAATTCAGTTCCCTGTGTTTGCATGCTTTAACACTCATTCTAGGGCTCTGAAGTAACAACTTTTATGTGTACACTAGGTGTGCATACTTCCCAACTATCTTGCCAAGCTGCCCCACTGTTCTGCTTTTGCAGGGAGTGGGGTCATGGGCTGGTTGGGGAGATGCTCTGACCTCCCCTGACAGGCCTATGGAGCTGTAAAAAATGATGGACGCCTGTGATTTTGTAGCACATACCTCAATCTTAGCTTCTGCGTGGCCACTTTGTGACTCTCTGAAGCTGATCGCCACAAGGTGGCTCTCTGGGTATGGTAGATAGACAAGCCCTGCTTCTCCCTGCCTCTTGCCACACACTACCAACAAAAATGTTCCAGTTTGGACAACCAAAATGTTAAAAACTATCTAAGCAATTACAATATTATTATACTACTGGACCTTTCTGCTGCTTTTAACACTGGGGACCACCCTCTTCTCCTTCAAACTCTTCACAATCTTGGTCTCCTGGACACTGCTCTCTCCTGCTTCGCTTCCTACCTTTCTGAACATACCTTCAGTGTCTCCCTCTCCAGTAACACTTCCCCCCACCCCCCCTCAGTCAAGATACACCAAGGCTCAGTTGTAGGACCCCATCTCTTCTCACTTCACACCACCTCACTTGGCAAACTCATCTCAACCTTTGGCTTTCAATTCCACCTGTATGCTGATGACACGCAAATCTACGTATCTTCTCTTAAACCCTCTTGTCTGCACGGTTCCTAAAACCAAACTTATCTTTTCTCCCTCCAATTCTTACAACAGCTTTCCTCAATGTAAATGGTGCAATCCTCTCCCTGCCCCCTCAGACTCCTGCCTTGGTGTTACTCTTGACCTACATCGTCTGTCTGAAAAAATCTTAAAAACATCTTAACAAACCTTGCCCCCATTCATCCCTTCCTAACAGAAGATGCCACCAAGGCTTTTCTTCCTGGTTTCCCTCATACCCGTCTCATCCACCATAAACGCTGCTGCCAGACATATCTTCCTCATCCATCGCTTTACTAACACCTCTCCTATCTCTTTACTGGCCGCCTGTTCTCGGATTTGTTTCTGAATCCTGACTCTTAGTTTCAAATCTCCTCAAAGTGCTTCTCTCCACTCATCTCCAAATACATTCCTACCCCGTGTCTCCACTGCTCCATTACTCTCCATCTGTCATGTGCTCTGATTTCTAGTTCTCATGCGCGCTTGCAAGATTACTCAAGAGCTGCCCCTATCCTCTGGAATGCCCTCCCCATCCTTTCTGTCCTGCCTTTGGTCCTACAAAAAATCCCTCAAGACCCACTTCTTTAAGGACGCTTACAAAGTTATGTGTTAAAGCCCTTGCTCTCACCTTCATTTAGATCACCTTTCCTTGTCCATCTCAGGCCCTTGGACAATACCTATACTAGTGTGGCTGGTCGAGCCCTAACAGTGGTACTTTTAGCTCTTGTGTAATACATATCTCTAGTTTATAAGGTTGTTTGAGCAGAGCCTTCCTTACCTGTCATTTCTGGTCGAATCGTTATGTAATACAGTATTTGTTATTGTTATGTCCTGCTTACCCATTGTACAGCGCTTTAAATTCTGCTACAATTTATTTACAATTTTGGGTTTTCAAGGGCAAATTACCAGACTTTCAGAATAAATATGTTTATTTGGAATTCTAAAAGTAAACAAAAATTAGTGGCTATTCACACTTGTACACCAAAATGTGTATTTTTGTACTTGGGATGGTGGGGGGTTGTTGATTACACTACAGTGAAACTGATCTATGCAATAGTCTTAACATTTTTATTAATGCACATGACATGTTTTCTTAGAATTTGTCAAGATGAAGAATTCCTGTTTCTCTTCATTTGGAATTATCACACTCTGCATCATTTGTGTAACAGTAAGTGGTTCTTAACAATTCCTTATACTTTCAAGCTTATTTAAAAAAATATAAATCCAAATCTGTTTTCAATCAAGATCAGCATACTGCTCGTAAATATTTTGTTGCTGAGAACATGCACACATCTTGTTGTTCTTGTTGGTAATATAGCACATTGCAGCCAAAGGGACGGAACTAGTATATAGAAAGTTGGAGTGTAAATAGAGCTTCATGAATGTAAAGTAAGATTCCTAACATACCATACTAACGACTGGTGCTTGGATGTAGCACCCAAATGCCTAACAATGTTTGAGAATACGTCTCCCACTAGATACATGTGAAGCTAGCCTCTAACACTAAATGAAAGCATAGGCTTTAACTAAAGAGAAAGCAAAATCCCAGTACAGCTATTTGGGATGATACAAAAAAAAGATAACTTATTTTTTCATAGGAGGTAGGAAAATGTCATTAGGACAATAAAGCTAATGGCATATTAAGGTTTATATGGAAAGGTTTATTGAGATACTAGAGAGTGTTGTCTTGTTCACCGATCTCCTACAACCACTCACAGTCCTTTTTAAACTAATAGACCTTCAAGCAAATGCCCCTTCTGTGATGTCAAGAATTGGCAGGCAGCCAGCAGGGCAAAGGAACAAATTAAGAGGTATTGAGAGAAGCACATAATAATTTAAATATTTAGGAAAGTTTGGAAAAAACATCTAGGCGAAACAGCTCCTCTAACCCCTTCGTGACCAAGGACTTAGGGGATACATAACAAAAAAATGGTCCTAGAGGACCAAGGACGTATCCACTACACATGTGCCAGCCAGTGGTCTTACATGTTTTGGCATGGTTGATATATATGGTTTATTTTTGTTTTAACTGTGGTGACTGGTTACTAATGGCAAATTGGCCCATGCTAAATGGATGATATCTATATACTATTAAATGGTTAATATCCAGGGCAATGGTTTTAAGTAAGTTTGAAACTAGATGCTAAAGGACTTATTCACCAGTATAGGAGGTCAAACCCAGTTATCCATTTACAATGTCAGTTCACATTGTGCTGAATGTGTAGCTGTACTGTGGCCATATATTACAACCCATAGATGAAGTAAAGACTTCTAAACAAATGTATGGTGTTTTGTGTCTTTATTTATTTACCAATGTGGTAGAAAACATACACTCCACAGCTCAATTTCCCGTTACATGGCGTAGGTCACTATTAATTCTCAAAGGCCAGGACGTATTTCTTCTGCATTCATTTGCTTCCATACCTTTCATTATATAGGCTCTGGACAACTGTCTGAAAGATCAGATACGACTGAAGGCTCAGGTGAGCCTCCTTGAGCACCAAGTGAAACTTCAGCAAATAAAAATCCAGAACCTGTTGCAGGAGAAGGAGCTCCAGTTAATGGACCGAGGAGATGAACAACTTGTGATGGTTCTGGGAAGCAGACGAAGCTATGCAGGTCAGAAAAGGCCTCATGATTTCATGACGTCTTGTAATCACGGATAACCATACCCCAAATTTCTGTTATTTCAAGGGCAAGAATATTTGTTCTGCTACAGCAGGAACATTGCCATAAGGCAATTATCAAGGTCTCGTGGATGAATGTATCTAAGAAAATAATCAGGCTAGAAGGGTGTCATAGCTTTTCTCTGCTGACTTTTTCTGAAAGGTCAGGCCAGTAAAACATATTGATACTAGTTGTTATGTCTTGTTAAATTGTACAGTGCTGAGGAATATGATTGTGTTATATAAATATCAATGGAGTGCACTGTAAGCACACATTCAATATGTTTATTAAATGATAATGTGTGTTTAATAACCATGTATTGTTTTACACTTTTGTAGGAGTGAGTGTGTGGTCTAGCCTAGGACACCACCCCAAGTAAATAGTAACTGTCTGTGCTTAAATGGGAACAACTGCTGTCACAAACAAAATAACCTTTGTCGTTCAGTGCAATTGTTAAACAATTGTCTATATTAAAAGTTATTTTAATATATTATCAATTACCTGTCCGTAACATAATGGAGAGGAAAAAAGTTACCTATATTCATGGTTTATATTTCAATATATTTGTAAATATCATTTCATAGGTTTATTAAGTGTATAGAACGGCAAAATGAAAGATTTGGGGAAATTACACAACTGCTTTAGCCCCTGAAGCAGAGAGGCAATATAACCTGCGGCAGCTTCTCTAACTAAATATAATATCCCTCTTTCTGTTTAAGAGGTGATGGTCCACGGCTAAATTTAACACACTTGTAAGTACATTCAGCATTAGAAGTTGTTTCTGTAAGTCAAATTATTATGTTATATACTACTTGCAATGTCCTGTCTACCCATTGTACAGCGCTGAAGAATACGATGGTACTATACACAACAATAAAAAGCAATCATAGAAGCATAGTACTGCTGAATGCCCACATTCTTCATAAAACAATCTTAAATCATGTAAAAATGTGTTTTATTCATTTTTGCTGGGAACTCTTAATTATCATGTGACACAAGAGCAGGACATTTCCATTACATTTTGTATGTCGCTACACCTTCAGAGGAAAGAATACAATGACTGATCATCTAATGTTTATTAGATTAACATACAACATAATGCAGTAATATTTTGTCTAAATGGAACAGCAGCGTTAATGTTTTATAGGTTGTTAATGTTGCTTGAAATTGTTTTGCGTAATGAAAAGGCATGTTAGTGTTTAACGTAAAAAATGCTTAATAAAGTCGTTATCCAGATCCTTACTCCAGTGCCATAGTATTGATCAATATACTTAGATTGAAAACAGTTTATTTGTGATCAGGTTCACGCATATTGTAAAAGGTTTGTTAAGTAAATACAGTGTTTGAGTATTTAACATGGAATTGCAACTTAAATCATGTACACGTAATTGGATGATCCTGACCGGAGCTGACGGCAGATGGGGGAGCACCGGTTAGCTATCTCTCTATTTTAGGTACTCAAGAACGGCATCACCTGTGCAAATACATTGCTGATTTGCTGAGCTTTATGCACAATTCCATTTTCCCTTTCAGATTGTTCTGAAATTTACAACGCTGGCCACAAGTTGAGTGGTTTCTACAAGATAAAACCTCTTGAGAGTATCGAGCCGTTCTCTGCCTTCTGCGACATGACTGAGGGAGGAGGCTGGACTGTTTTTCAGAGACGCTTCAATGGAAGAGAAGACTTCTATAGGTAAATCTGCTTGCTGGAGCACTGTGGACGGCTCATGCACGGAAAAATGTCCTTTGTTTTGTGAGTTGCATAAAAATAATACATCCGCCGGTGAAACACTGTGTCTGTGTACGTCATTCAAATATGCCATGATTTCACAATGTTGGATTGGATTATAAACCAGCCTGAGACCTTGTACCTGAATTCTGCACACATATACTGTTTCAAAGTGGGTTGTATTGTATTTGAATTGTCTGTAATTCAAATTTTCACTTAAAACTATGATTAAAGTAGATTAAAACCTCACACCAGCCCAAAAGTGCCAAACGATTTGAAAACAGAAGTAGAAGCATAGAATTTGACGGCACATAAGAACCATTCGGCCCATCTTGTCTGCCCATTTTTCCTGATGTAAGGGGTTTAACCATCTATCGTCTTTGGTCAGGTCCTATAGTGAGGAAAGCTTTATGTGTATCCCATGTCTTTTAAAATCCCTACTACCCTCTGAGTAAAGTAGGACTTCCTTAAATTACATCTAAGCCTCTGACCCTCTAGTTGTAGACCATGACCTCTTGTTCGAACATTGCTCCTCCATTAAAACGTATTTAAATATTTCTGTTGCATCCCCATCTCTCTTCTTTATTTCAAGCTGTACATAGTAATATCCTTTAACCTTTCCTGATAATTTCTGTCCGGCAAACTACTTACCATTTGTGTAGCTCTCCTCTGAACTCTCTCCAATGTGTCAATATCCTTCTGGAGATGTGGTCTCCAGAACTGTACGCAATACTCTAGTGAAATAGTCTCACAGTCATTTAGCCATGCACCTCTGATATATAATACCAAAAAATGAGAGCATCAGAACTGTTTTAATAATTAGTTGGGGAAATATACTTGTGCCATAGGAGGAGCCATTTTGTTTGCATGCGCCAATGCCTTGGAAGCGGTACAATGCTTTCCACAAGTACATTCCCAATGTCCCACCGCCCGGACACTAACAACGACTACTATTGGAGTTAGTCCTCTGAAATATACTTTTAATCCTAATTCTCCACAAAAGAAGTAGGAAGTAGCATTTTTGCTGTGTCTTGTATTTTTGTTTCATGAAGAGTTTATGATGTCATATTGCTTTCTTTTCTGTGTAGGAACTGGACTGTTTATAAGCAAGGATTTGGTGATTTTGCTTCTGCAAATGGAGAATACTGGCTAGGAAATGACCACCTGCACTATTTGACATTGCAAGGTAATGGCTTTGGCCTAGTAATGGTATTTATCAACCCTGCCAACCCAATTCTGCACCATTCTTTAGTCTCCAGTCGATGGAACTTTAATTAGCCAACAGATGTGCTAACATTGTAACTTCCTAATAATTATAAAAACAGTTTTCTGACCACTGACTATACTTGGGCAATATACGGGCTAAACACAATCCAACCGTCTACAGCAACAACAAAGAAAGTGAAAATAAAGAGAGCAAAACTGATACCAACCAATCAGTAACTCCAATTTTAGACTAAATGTATATTTTGAAAGAATTATAATTATTCTTTTGTTTGTCTCTAGGTGACTACACGCTGAGAATCGATTTGATAGATTTTGAAGGCCAGAGAAGATTTGCACAGTATAAGAGTTTCAGGGTTGGAGATGAACAGGTAGTAACACAGTCATGCGCTGTTGTTTTTCTGTGATAAAGATTTGTTAAGGTCTGAGTTTTATATCAGGGAAACCAAGCAGGCTTGATGTGCAGAATCGTATCCATCGTCAAATTCTGTGTTTCAATGCCAGCCACTGGCTATGCTGTAAAAACTTGCCTACCACATCCTTCCATTGCCAAGAGTGCTATTAAATCCCCGGTAATGTTTCTGTGAGGCTGGGGTGTAAAGATCAGCACAATAAACGGCAATGAAGCAGAGCAGAGAAGACTATTAAAGCTACTGTCAAACCAGGAAACGAAAGCTAGCACTTTAATAATAGAAGGGGAAGAACAAAGATAACTAAAAAACAGTGGGATAGAAGAAAAGAGAAAAGGAGGGAGAGCTTTAGTGCCATGGAGTGAGAAAGTATGGACATTGTTTACAGGTTTGCAGTAGATGTCTGAATGCCCAGCTTTCTAGGCAATCTCCCACATCATTTTTCACTTTAAAGAGGGAAATCCCATGGAAATATATTTCTGTGCTTGGGCATAAAATATGGCTCTGTGTATAATGTAAGTCAGCACTGAAAAAGCATTTTGTTACTAGCTTTCTTCTCAAAAACTTCCTTATAGAGCTAGAGGCTGTCATTGTTGACAGTGTCTGATTATTTAGGTGATGATTTCTGTTCAACCACCACACTGAGCTGATTCTTTATGGCAATGCTAATAAAGTCTATTCCTCTATAGACTAATACTAGTCAGCGTGCCCGGCTGGGCAAATGACTGACTGGCAGCAGCCTGAAACATCATAATTATTAATATGCAAAAACTAGTTAAAAACTTTAATTATTAGTAATACAAAAATGGAGGAAGTTCCCCTACTGTATATATATGAATACGTACTTTTTTTCTGTGGAAAGTAACTTTACATCCCTTAAATAAAAGTTGCATAACAATATTTCAATTCCAAGCCCTGTAGCCCTTCTTCATGAACTGTTTGAATAGTTTGGTGATTCAGTGACAATTTGTAGATAAAAGCTTCACTTCCAATGGCCCTAGAATGGCTTCCAGTGGTGGAAATGCTGCTTCCAAAATTGTGCCCATTTTCTGTGAATCTTAATATGTTTTCATAAATATTTATTTTCTATAATCCCAGAGCTCCTATCAAATGAGTTGTGGCGAGTATACAGGTACTGCTGGGGATTCTCTTTTGGGGGGGTTTAACCCTGAAGTTAAATGGTGGGCAAATCACAATGGCATGAAATTCAGCACCCCGGACAGAGACAATGACAACTATGAAGGAAACTGTGCTGAAGAGGACAAAGGCGGCTGGTGGTATAACAGGTGTGGTGATTTACTCTTGGAAAGTTCTGCTCCTTTAGAAACCAATAGAACAGCCTTTTTTTATTCAGCAGTAGAATGTGTGTTTATTTTAGTAAGTGCAGTTTTTTGCTAATAAATATTACAATGGCACAAATCGCCCAATTTAAATGGCTATAGTACCATTTAAACTGTTTATAAACACAAAAAGGGGTCTATCCATGAAGTAGAGATTTGGAAAGGTAGTTTGCAGGACAGCTGTAGATTCACCTCCCTCACTTCACTATTCATTACGGAGGGCCAAAGGAGGTTTCTCCAGCAAAAAGGGATAAGTTGGTACCTTATAACGCACAAGTCAATAAGTGAGGAGAGAGAAGGGTTCTCTGGTTTAACTGTGAATTTTACAGGGTCATTATACAGGGTCATTATACAGGGTCATTATACAGGGTCATCCAATTTCTTGCTGTAGCAGAAACTCCCTTTTTAATGCATAGTAAAGTAAATGAGTTGAAATTTCCCTGCAGACTCTCCTGTGAACTCTCCCTGTACTGAATAAACACCAGAGAATATGAATGGTACCTGCGCTAAGAATAGGATTAGCCAGCCATCTGGCACCTTAAATTTCTCAGTAATTAGTTAAATGTAAAGGTAACCCTTGGCCAGTGGAAGAGCAACACAAAGAGGGAAAAGGCAGACCAGAGAGATAAATAAAAAGCAATCAAATCAGGAGAGGAATAAAATCCCTTCGACTACAGAAAGGGGAGCTGAAAGTGGTTACCAGGTCGGTTCTGGCATCCCAGACTGGAAAGTGATTGCACAGAACACATTGGCCACTAGGTTGCTAGCTGAAGAAGTCAAGAAATTAGAAAAAGCCCAGGCAAGTAGTGATCCACAGCACAGGAGTCGTTGCTCAAAAAGTAGCATTTGTTGTTCAGCCATGTGCTGCTACTTACCATAGGCTGCATTTCTGTAACAATCTGTAATCTACGCTATGAACGAGATCTGCTTCTGAAAGTGTACCTGAAAGATTTACACTGGGGTGACAGTAGGTGGGAGTTTGAAAACCATGCAGCTTTTCATGGGAAATGTACTGACATTTCATGGAAATAAAACAATGAGTTTATAACGGTAAACTTAACTTATGGGTATTTTATAAAAAATGTAAGGTTGCAACTTCAGCAAAAGTGCATCTGTCCATAACATTATGGCTCCCTCTTACATTACCATGGCCATTAACCATCCATGGTCCATGGTCAATGGCAAATATGATAAATGGCAGATTATTACAATGCAAAAACATACTATCAATGATGTTTGTATATTCTCATGTTAAAATTGTCAGTAAGTTGCTTTGATATTATCGTATGCAATATGTTTATTTAATGTCCCCCCCCACAGGTGTCACTCGGCTAACCTAAATGGTTTGTACTACAAAGGACCCTACACATCTAATACAGACAATGGGATTGTTTGGTACACATGGCATGGATGGTGGTATTCTCTGAAATCGGTCGTGATGAAGATTAGACCTGCAGAGTTTGAGCCAAATGCCATCTAAATAATGCATTCACTTCACTTCTCATTCTTTTACTGTGAATTTAATTCAGGAATCATGTTCAAATAACATTTATAATAATGTTTATGAGAAACATGTTCTTGCACTTTAGAGTATATAACAACCTGCTATTATGCAAATCTCAAAACTCACTATGTGGGGATTAAGAAATGATCTTGGTAATTAAAGTTAAATGTAAAATAATTTGAGCAGTTTACAAATGTAACATATTGATGTTTACACAAAGAAACATATATAAAGTATTAAACTGTAAAACTGATGAAGCGTGGACTCAGTGGTTGTAGGGTGCAAATGCTCTTCAACTATATTAATGGTTTATATTAAGAGAAATGCTGGGGAAATACTTGGTCAATGTGAATGGCTCTAGTCCTATTGAAGAAGAGCATATTCTGATGTGTGGTAAATATTGAACAATACGAGTCATAATATAGGCATAGTTGCTTATTTGTGGGATTACAAAGTGTTCATTGTGCCAAAATTAATGGAAGAGCATTGATTTTAAAATAACACATTTACCCCTTTATGATCAGGGCTATTGCCACAAAGATCAGATAGCAAAGTGATTTGTTGTGACACTAATTTATAGTGCCCACACACACATATTTTTCAGAACACATTTTTCTTTATATATATGTAACCCACCATTTAGTCTGAATTAAACATTACAAACTTAAGAACAATAAAAAAAAGTTTTCACAGTTTTTGGCATATGATCTTTATGTATTTTGGAAATAACAGAGCAAACTCTACAAAGTGCACATCACTTAAGCCGTAGATTTGTCTAATTGTATTCTGGCACCGTAACTTCAATATTGGTCACAGAATCCAAAACTGTTGTACAAAAGTAAGTAGACAGCCTGTGACCTTCACAACGATCATTTTGTCACTTCTCATGCAGCCATTTTTTGTCACCACCATCTCTTCAAAATATAAGGCAAATAAATTATACAGCACAAGTCAGCACAGCAAAGGAATAAAAGCGTAAAGAAAATAAAAGAGAAAGGGTTAAATGATTTTATTATGACAAACTTGCTTTACATGTGCTACCAAGTATCCAGATTACTGTAAGAGGCAGTACTTGGACACACTTGACCTGGCAACATTCCTGTTGGCATTTGAAGATCGGCTTCTGTTGCCATGTGGACCTTGGCACTGGGAGTCACACCAGTTTGTGGCAAATACCGAGTTGCACCATGTACATTGTTTAGAGAAAGATGTTATATGCTGCCCTTTTTTAGGATGGCATAGAATGCCCAGGTGCCTCAAGGTGGTAAAAACTCCAGAACACAATGCAAATGTCATATTGGGTCAAGAAGCTGACTTGTTCCATTTAAGTTATGTTAAAAACTATGATTCAGATGGGCAACAACTATCAGCAATTTTTACAGACTACAAAATAGTTAGTGGTCAGGCCAGGGCTTTACCAACTTCCTGCAATTAAATGGATGATTAACAAATATAGCACTTCAGTAACACGGACAGTGTACAAGAAACAATGCTTGATCTATGTAAAGATAAAGTAAAGCTGTCCATATTACTAGAACCCTGTCCCCCCTGTTAAACACTTGCTTACACATGAGAGAGCCTCATGGTGGCACCATCCACCAGCTCAAAGTCCTAGTATAATGATGATGAACAGGCAAGGTTGGAGTCCAGTAGCCAGTTCAGAAACAGCAATACAAGCTGTGGCTAATGGGTAGGAGAAGGCAGCAGTAGTCAAAATAAGCCGTGATTAGTGGGTAGGAGAAGGCAGTGGTAGTCAGGGAGCTGGGGTCAGTGGATTGCAGTCAGGCAAGTCAAGTTTAATACATGAATGATCTATAGAGGAAGACAATGGATTACTAGGTGCAAATAACCACAATAACCTGGCAATGCAGTAAATTGTATGTATAGGTTGTTGGCTGACAAGGCACAGCTGGGAGGAGGTTAAGTAATTGTCAAGGCTTTTGACATCAGAACTGGGGGTGAAAATAGCAAATCAGCATACCCAGTTCCTGACACAGAGTCAGCCACCTACCTTATCTGGTAGTGCAAAGTTACCGTAAACAGAAAACAACCAATTACGTTGTTTAATCCAAATCCACACATTCAGTAAACATCAATAAATAGTACATATATTATGCTATCTGTTCGAGCACAATGCCCCATGAAATATCACTATATATTTTGATATATAAATAAATATATCACTATATATTTTGATTGTCAAGATATTTTTGACGTGTGAAAATATATGAACTGTTCCAGACAATTGTATTCTGATTATACATGTTGGAATGTCTTGAATTATTATGCATGTTTAAGCATGTCTGGAGCTGGAGAACCCTATGGCAAGATTCTGGTACCGCACTGCTGTTCTTGTGCCTTTCAAGTAACATCACTAAGCTTCAAAATGAGAAAACATTTTATACATGAACACTCACCACAGGTCCCCGGGCCCCACATTCTCCAAGTACCCACACTTTAGGCTCCTGTTTCTCCCCTCTCCCCCTATCCAACTCAGCAACTGATTTTCTTTCCTCCATACCAAGCCCTTGTTCATGCCCTCCATCCATCTGTTGGATGCAGTTGGCCGGTAGTTGCCCCTTTTGTCCTGCCTTAACAATGCCCTCATTTAACATGTATGAGATGGGTAGGACCTTAAAACATAAAAAGCAAAAACACTGGGGGTTAAGTGAAGTCACAGAATAATGAATCTGCATAGGCTGCATTTCTGTAACAATCTGTAATCTACGCTATGAACGAGATCTGCTTCTGAAAGTGTACCTGAAAGATTTACACTGGGGTGACAGTAGGTGGGAGTTTGAAAACCATGCAGCTTTTCATGGGAAATGTACTGACATTTCATGGAAATAAAACAATGAGTTTATAACGGTAAACTTAACTTATGGGTATTTTATAAAAAATGTAAGGTTGCAACTTCAGCAAAAGTGCATCTGTCCATAACATTATGGCTCCCTCTTACATTACCATGGCCATTAACCATCCATGGTCCATGGTCAATGGCAAATATGATAAATGGCAGATTATTACAATGCAAAAACATACTATCAATGATGTTTGTATATTCTCATGTTAAAATTGTCAGTAAGTTGCTTTGATATTATCGTATGCAATATGTTTATTTAATGTCCCCCCCCACAGGTGTCACTCGGCTAACCTAAATGGTTTGTACTACAAAGGACCCTACACATCTAATACAGACAATGGGATTGTTTGGTACACATGGCATGGATGGTGGTATTCTCTGAAATCGGTCGTGATGAAGATTAGACCTGCAGAGTTTGAGCCAAATGCCATCTAAATAATGCATTCACTTCACTTCTCATTCTTTTACTGTGAATTTAATTCAGGAATCATGTTCAAATAACATTTATAATAATGTTTATGAGAAACATGTTCTTGCACTTTAGAGTATATAACAACCTGCTATTATGCAAATCTCAAAACTCACTATGTGGGGATTAAGAAATGATCTTGGTAATTAAAGTTAAATGTAAAATAATTTGAGCAGTTTACAAATGTAACATATTGATGTTTACACAAAGAAACATATATAAAGTATTAAACTGTAAAACTGATGAAGCGTGGACTCAGTGGTTGTAGGGTGCAAATGCTCTTCAACTATATTAATGGTTTATATTAAGAGAAATGCTGGGGAAATACTTGGTCAATGTGAATGGCTCTAGTCCTATTGAAGAAGAGCATATTCTGATGTGTGGTAAATATTGAACAATACGAGTCATAATATAGGCATAGTTGCTTATTTGTGGGATTACAAAGTGTTCATTGTGCCAAAATTAATGGAAGAGCATTGATTTTAAAATAACACATTTACCCCTTTATGATCAGGGCTATTGCCACAAAGATCAGATAGCAAAGTGATTTGTTGTGACACTAATTTATAGTGCCCACACACACATATTTTTCAGAACACATTTTTCTTTATATATATGTAACCCACCATTTAGTCTGAATTAAACATTACAAACTTAAGAACAATAAAAAAAGTTTTCACAGTTTTTGGCATATGATCTTTATGTATTTTGGAAATAACAGAGCAAACTCTACAAAGTGCACATCACTTAAGCCGTAGATTTGTCTAATTGTATTCTGGCACCGTAACTTCAATATTGGTCACAGAATCCAAAACTGTTGTACAAAAGTAAGTAGACAGCCTGTGACCTTCACAACGATCATTTTGTCACTTCTCATGCAGCCATTTTTTGTCACCACCATCTCTTCAAAATATAAGGCAAATAAATTATACAGCACAAGTCAGCACAGCAAAGGAATAAAAGCGTAAAGAAAATAAAAGAGAAAGGGTTAAATGATTTTATTATGACAAACTTGCTTTACATGTGCTACCAAGTATCCAGATTACTGTAAGAGGCAGTACTTGGACACACTTGACCTGGCAACATTCCTGTTGGCATTTGAAGATCGGCTTCTGTTGCCATGTGGACCTTGGCACTGGGAGTCACACCAGTTTGTGGCAAATACCGAGTTGCACCATGTACATTGTTTAGAGAAAGATGTTATATGCTGCCCTTTTTTAGGATGGCATAGAATGCCCAGGTGCCTCAAGGTGGTAAAAACTCCAGAACACAATGCAAATGTCATATTGGGTCAAGAAGCTGACTTGTTCCATTTAAGTTATGTTAAAAACTATGATTCAGATGGGCAACAACTATCAGCAATTTTTACAGACTACAAAATAGTTAGTGGTCAGGCCAGGGCTTTACCAACTTCCTGCAATTAAATGGATGATTAACAAATATAGCACTTCAGTAACACGGACAGTGTACAAGAAACAATGCTTGATCTATGTAAAGATAAAGTAAAGCTGTCCATATTACTAGAACCCTGTCCCCCCTGTTAAACACTTGCTTACACATGAGAGAGCCTCATGGTGGCACCATCCACCAGCTCAAAGTCCTAGTATAATGATGATGAACAGGCAAGGTTGGAGTCCAGTAGCCAGTTCAGAAACAGCAATACAAGCTGTGGCTAATGGGTAGGAGAAGGCAGCAGTAGTCAAAATAAGCCGTGATTAGTGGGTAGGAGAAGGCAGTGGTAGTCAGGGAGCTGGGGTCAGTGGATTGCAGTCAGGCAAGTCAAGTTTAATACATGAATGATCTATAGAGGAAGACAATGGATTACTAGGTGCAAATAACCACAATAACCTGGCAATGCAGTAAATTGTATGTATAGGTTGTTGGCTGACAAGGCACAGCTGGGAGGAGGTTAAGTAATTGTCAAGGCTTTTGACATCAGAACTGGGGGTGAAAATAGCAAATCAGCATACCCAGTTCCTGACACAGAGTCAGCCACCTACCTTATCTGGTAGTGCAAAGTTACCGTAAACAGAAAACAACCAATTACGTTGTTTAATCCAAATCCACACATTCAGTAAACATCAATAAATAGTACATATATTATGCTATCTGTTCGAGCACAATGCCCCATGAAATATCACTATATATTTTGATATATAAATAAATATATCACTATATATTTTGATTGTCAAGATATTTTTGACGTGTGAAAATATATGAACTGTTCCAGACAATTGTATTCTGATTATACATGTTGGAATGTCTTGAATTATTATGCATGTTTAAGCATGTCTGGAGCTGGAGAACCCTATGGCAAGATTCTGGTACCGCACTGCTGTTCTTGTGCCTTTCAAGTAACATCACTAAGCTTCAAAATGAGAAAACATTTTATACATGAACACTCACCACAGGTCCCCGGGCCCCACATTCTCCAAGTACCCACACTTTAGGCTCCTGTTTCTCCCCTCTCCCCCTATCCAACTCAGCAACTGATTTTCTTTCCTCCATACCAAGCCCTTGTTCATGCCCTCCATCCATCTGTTGGATGCAGTTGGCCGGTAGTTGCCCCTTTTGTCCTGCCTTAACAATGCCCTCATTTAACATGTATGAGATGGGTAGGACCTTAAAACATAAAAAGCAAAAACACTGGGGGTTAAGTGAAGTCACAGAATAATGAATCTTATCACCTCCGGATTCAACTCCAATTCAATGGCAGCCATGATGTTCCTCCAACCTCACTGGATATCACTTTTGATTCTCATGGGAGAAAAATATGCGATCAGTTTCCAGTTATCGCCTGTGTGTATGTGTACAACATTCTACTGACTGTTTGAGATACAATAAAGAAATTAGAATGACTAGTGAGGACAGCACCCAAAGGACAAGCCAAAACATTGGAGGTTTCCTGGGTATTCTGAGCCTGTGTGTGTCACATGTCTTGTATGAGACGTTCATATAACTGTGTAAAATTTACCAAACTCAGCCAGGGACATATCCTGGCCTATGCTAACTAGGCCTAGGGCAGCAGGTCCAGTGGGTTGTCAGTCCCCCATCTTCAAAACAGGGGGCAAATTGCCCTCTTGGGCGTTCAAGCTCCTCGATGTCCCGCTGCTCAATGGGCCAGTACCCAACCAGCCCATTTACACTATACAGACTCTATAGCGCTCTGTACATTAGAAATGCAGAAAACATTGACGGCGGAAGGGGCCCTAAGGCACCATGGAAGGTAAATACATCTCTAAACTCACCTGTTATGATTTAACTTCTGAGAAAAGCACTTTATTACAGATAATTGCAGACAGACAAAGGAAAATGTAATTCCAAGAAACGTAAGTGTGAGAAGCAAATAAAGTGGCAATAATACTTTCAAGGAATTATTAAAGCAAATATTTCTTTCACTGATCCCAATCTTAACAGTGTCAGTAATTTGAAAAAAATAAATGTTAACTTTGGCTTAAACGCCCCACAAATTTTGAGAGTTGTTTTCTCCGGGTGACAGGCACGACCTGTAGTGGCATGATGTGATTTTTACCAAGATTTGCATAGACCAGGGTTTTTTTGAGCCAAAACCAAGCAATATAATTTCCCTGATCTCAACCAAACAGCTCACATCCCCAGTGAGCAACTACAGCCCATCCGCTGTCAGTCGTGGCGGGACAGAAAGTAAGATGAACAGAGCTGCGAAAAAGTATTTGCCCCTTCACAATCTCTTCTATTTTTGCATATTTCTCACATTTAAATGTTTCACATCATCAAACTAATTTTAATATAAAACAAAGACAACTTGTGTAAACCTATAAAAATGCACCTATTACATGATCATTTCATTTATTGAAGGTAAAGAGTTAACCAAATGTGAAAAAGTAATTGCCCCCTCAACTTTTGTTTCTCATCTACTCTTGCGTCTCTGTATATAGCGGCATCGTGTGCTGCTTTTTGAGACCTTTTAGCTGAGTTCACTTTGGAAGACCATCCATTTAATGGATGTTTAGGTTTAACAGGACTGTCAGTGATCATGCCTGAGTGTGTCTAGTGAAACGGAACCCAATTATCAATTACATTTAGTTAACTGGTTGCTTTAAAGGTATAATGACATCATTTCACATAGGGCCTGGTAGCGTCAGATAGCTTTTATCCTTCTATACATTAATCCATTTACAAACTGCATTTTGTGCTTATTCTGGTTATCTTTGTCTAAAATGAGTTGGATGATCTCACACATTTAAGTAGAACAAAAATCCAGAAATAGAAGAAATCAGGAAGGGGGCAAATACTTTTTCTCTGCAAAGTATTTCCATAGATACACCTCGTTTTCTGAAAACACCTACTGGACATCAGCATGAGTGTTTCTTAAATATGAGACACAGTGTCCGTGTGCCATGACTTTAAAGCTCCTAAATGTTGTATCACATCGATTCCTTGCGCTTGTTGCTAAAGCTGTTGAAACCAAGCATAGAATTTCACAGCAGATAAGAACCGTCTAATCTGCCCATTTGTTCCTGATGCAGATTCTCAGACCTTAATCATAGAAACATAGAATTTGACGGCAGATAAGAACCCAAGCAGTAGTCTCAGTGCTGGAATAACACCAATGCTCTGTGCTGCGCCGTGCCTGGCATTTCACATCTGATCTAATAGCTCCTGACAAGCTTAAACTTGCTTCATGTTCTCGGAAAGAATGAATACAAAGTCTGGACGTGGTGAGGGCTTCCAAATATTTTACAATAAACCCATGAAATCAATATATGTAGAGCTACTCAAGCAGAAAACAAACATGTAGAAGTTGTGATTCTGTAATTGTTATCCATTGTTATCATTTTGTAAGGTGTTGGTTTTAGAATCGAAACAACAAAAACATCTTAAATGTTGCTGTCTTATTTTTAAGTCATTAAATTCAGGCAAAGGGGCTGACAGATCTGCTAATGTTTCATCTGTGTGGAAGGGAATCTTAAAATATATATATAATCAATGTAACTAGAAGAACATACACTATACACTAACGCGCCACCCAAAGCTAAGGACCCAAGAGCACCTGTGAGTAAGCACTGGGATGGCTTTCTCCATGTCTTCGTTGTGAGTGGTGTACACCTGCTGTCACACACCAAGTGATGAACTACATTTTGTGTTATATAAATGTATCCAGTAAGCAATCTAGACATATATCCAGTGGTTACCATTAAACTGGCCTCCAACACCATGCCCTAATTACTTTGTGCCCTACTTAGGTAATTTTCAAATATGTGTGACATTACACAGGAAGGAATCCGCAGTTAAAGGGACAGAAAAAAGCATATTTTAGTACTTTATCTTAATAAGCATTCCTTAAAACAAAGACACAATTACTTAGAATTCTGGCCACTGATTCGCTGCTTGATGCAGCCAATTGGAAAGTGCTCCCAGGTGGGTCTGTATATATATAACTCCCCAACCTACCTCCTGTGACCTTCCCTGGACCTGATCAGCAGTACGTATACCACAAATCAGGAGCAGTCTTCCACTCATCTCCTGCGTGGGAAAAAATAGCTGGTGGGTAGAGAAAGGGGCAATTACATATGGGGAGATTCTGCAGAATCACCCGTGCAAGGGGGACACCTCGTACATTTAAAGGGACCTCTCATCAATCATATGCATTAAAGTGCATATGGCTGTTGGGGTGTCTGTAAAATATTCTCCCTGTAGTGTCTTGATATTGCCAAAAGAAAAAAAAAATAAACATGTTCATTCACTGATAGGAGGAAACATTTAGGAAATGTATTGAATATATATTATTTTTGTTATGTAAAATCTGGGTGGCTTTTGACATAAAGTGAATGACCTTTTTATGAAACCTACTCAAGTAGATACAGCCGTAACATTATGAGCACTGACAGGTGGGAGGAAATAACACTGATAAAAATATAATATGCAGCCCACATTGAACCTGGATCGGAAGAATACAGCAAAATAGTGTCCTTGGACCGCAAGAAAGATGTAATGATGTAATAATATGTTACATTACATTGTTTACAATTGTTATCATATAATATCACAGATAGTTGCCTAAAGACAACAAAAAGCATGGTTTTAAAACTGAAACAGATTTAAAATTATTCTGAAATTATTCTGGAATGCAACACAATGCCCCAAAAGATAGACTCATCACTGAGATTTCAGCACTGGCCAATATATAGTATCTTATATGAACGGCCATAAGAAATGCTTTAAACATTCTTTAGTCTTTAGTATTAGTATATCCTTGTATATATCATTGTGTCTGAGGCAAACTTTGACTAGTATAATTAACTTATCTCTTTAAGTGTAGCCCGAGTAACCAACCATATATAGGACCTTTAAGGAGATGTTGACTACATCCTTGAGGACAAGGCTGATGTAGAACACAAGTGGCTCAAATACAGCATCCACCGGCAGCGGCTTCAGTCTGACGGGGAGATCTTATTATACAATGAAAGTACTATACATCTCTGAGAAACGAGGCCTTATCATTAATAAAATCACATGCTTTCAAAGGGATGCTTGTTTTGCTTCCAGTGATGCTAATGATAGGTTACCTCCAATGAAAATGATTACAAAATAAAGTTTTAATTATCTTTACAATATTAAAAGGGAGCAGTCATTGTATTTAGAAGCAACTTCTTGTGTATAACAGTATTGTGGAACTTCAATATATATATACCTGTGTGTATGTATGTGCGTGCGTGCGTGTGGTTTAAGCGGTCCAGTCATCAAAAAATATTTTTCACCCAGTTAATAAAGTAGGCATTTTTCCTGAACCCATCATCAGCCACTTAGGATGCGGCTGATGTGATACTAACCATGTGGTGCTTACCGGTAATTTAGTTTCTAGGTTTTAAGGGCCTTAAGTAAAAATATGTTCTTCAAAATAGTAGAAGTGTACGTAAATAAAGGCACACAATATGTATTGTCACATGGATATCTGCACCTCACTTTACCCATTTACAGATATCTGGTTAGACCCCACCTATTGTGCATGGACCTCATCTCCAGATGGATATCGACGTGTCAGAGTTCAGAGGAGGGCGACTAAAAAGTATCAGGAAGGACTAAGTGATCTCAATATGTATAGCGTGGAGGAGAGAAGTGAGAGAGAAACAGCGTTTCTTGTGATGTTGAAGACTTGCTAATCTCTGGGGTGTCTCCAAACATAATGGAACATTATTATTAATATTTAATGTCTCTCTTTTGTTGTGTAGTTTCAGTAGATCGATGAAGCAATGCTGTGATACCATACCGAAGTACTACAGTCATTTTAACCTTCAATATTGGGATATAAAGATGCATCAGAAAATTTGAAAAAAAACCTATTCTGTTAACTTTGCTAAGAATAAATCATTAAGTATATGTAATAAATAAAATCCCTGACATTATTTCAGATGCACTTGACATTCATGCATCTGAAATATAAATACTATACACCTCAAGATAATAAGAATAATTATAACCTTAGAGCAGTTTCTATTGGAAACTACTAGTGTGGCCTTCTTCTCATCCTCTCGCATAGGGGCTGTATCATACAACAGCACGACGATGTCATAATGTCAGAGCGCCTTCCTACAGGAGGCCGTGGAAATTAAAGTAAGACTCAGCAGCAGTGGTGTACCTTGCATATTAGTCACCTGGGGCTGATCATTTTTTAACACACACATACGGTAAAACTGCTTTAGCAACCTACAGTGCAGCATCATATCACCCCCTACATTAGAACTGTGCAGCACAGAATCTTCTAGGCAGTGCACATACCCTCCCATTCACACATGTATTCACGCTTGTCCTTACACAGACACACTTGCTCTAACGTAGAGAATTTCCTTCATACATATCCTAATTTCTAGTTCTCTCTCTTTCTTCCTATCTCTTCCCCTTCTCTGTTTTTATTGCTACACTAATGGTCTTGTGCCAGGAGCATGAAGTATATATTTAGTGCTGAGTGCATATGACATCATATCCCAGCGTTCGGTGTCAATAGCCGACGCAGATTGCCCCAGCATAGGTATGGCATTGCCCAGCATCAAACCAGAGGAATTGGTATGCTGTACTGTTAGCCCTGGGTGCAATCCACCATAAGCCTTGTGACTTCATTGAGTACTATCCTTCTCTCAACTCTGTGATATAAACAGAAAATAATGTATAGGTGATTAGAAGCACTGGAAGTATGGACCCAATGCAGAGACCACCGCCTTTTCTACTAACTTAGAGGGTCAGCATCTACTATACAAGGACAACCAGGATCACCGAAAATGTATTCTTTAGATCTACACTTTGAATGAAATCTACACCAGTAACATACATTTTTAATATGGAATTCTTCTTTAGGAAATATGAGACCTACCTCACCTACTCCCCACTTTACTAGATAATCAAATAAGCCCCTAACAATTCCCTATCAATGCCCAACAGCGAATGGTTTATACCGGTACTTGCTTTATAAAACAACTTTGGTTGTAGACTGAGATCTACTTGTGTATTTTTAAGGAAAACTGACCAACCCAATGAACCTTGAAGTGCATTTGTCAACGATGAAAGTACATCAGTATAATCCTGAAAAGGATTAATTAAAAAGGATGGATTAGCCATAGTAATGCTCAGAAGTTATATATAATGCACAAAGGAATGCATTGTAAAAGGGAATTTGTAATAGCAAGTGTTCTTTTATATCCCTTTCACTAGTTGTACCTTGTGTTGTACAATGGCGCTGGAAGTGGTAAGGAGGGTTTCATTTGTATCATACACAATTTGTGTATCATACACGAGGGATCATAAATCCTCATGAAGATCAGGAAACAGGGAGAAGAACTAGAAATGAATGAGCTACAAGGTCAACATTTACAACAGGTCACAGACAGTAAAAAGCAGGGTGATTTTCTAAAAGAAATGGTACCAGGTTGCCCAGTTTTTAGATTACGTCTGTCTGCTTGTTGTCTTATAAGGACTAAGATCGGATACACCTTGAGGGGCAATCAAGTGGTTTGCAAGAAGACACTTCAACTGCAAACAGTGGAACAGCCTCTCAACAGAAGTTGCAGAGGATAATACTTTGAAGGAATTAGGGTTTGATTATCCTGAGTCTAAGATACCAAGGACTGAATGAGTCTTTACTTCTGGAACAACAGGCAGACTAGATGGGAGGAATGGTTCTTATCTGTAATCAAATTGTATGTTTCTACAAAAGGAAAGAAGTTGCCAAACCGGCCTGACCTTGCTGAAAATTATCAGTAATATAAAGAAAGCATAAGCTTATACATTTATACGACACATGGACTAAATGTAAAATACACAAAAACTGCGGGTGGAAAAGGGGGCTTAATAGTAGCCATGGTTATACATCATTATCAGCTGCACAGACTCCACAATGTGAGGGGTGAGCTTAAGCCAGTGGCAATGCCCAGGGATCACCATTCACTTCCAGAAGCAGATATAATTCCAGAAGCAGATATAATTCCAGAAGCAGATATCATTCCAGAAGCAGATATCATTCCAGAAGCACATATAATTCCAGAAGCACATATAATTCCAGAAGCAGATATAATTCCAGAAGCAGATATAATTCCAGAAGCACATATAATTCCAGAAGCAGATATAATTCCAGAAGCACATATAATTCCAGAAGCACATATAATTCCAGAAGCACATATAATTCCAGAAGCACATATAATTCCAGAAGCAGATATAATTCCAGAAGCACATATAATTCCAGAAGCACATATAATTCCAGAAGCACATATAATTCCAGAAGCACATATAATTCCAGAAGCAGATATCACTAGGATCTCCAATCCTGTCCTGGATGCCGAGAGCCATAATGATGGCTCTGCTTAATATCTGCCCTTACAGTTCAGTACAATCACATGGTAGGGCAGTTATAATGGAAAATGATGCTGCATCTCAATATGTAATATTATTTTACTATATAAAGTAATAAAGGCGGCTATATAGAGGGTGTACACTATATTTCATTGTGAGTCCTGTATCAGGTTAGGGCTCTATTCTGTATTGATACTGTTTCAGATTACCCCTCATGTGAAAGAATCCAACCACAGCCTGGACATTAGGTATTCCACTGCATTTTACCCATAATTTGAGCACTTATCCTTTATTGTACCAGAAGGGTGAGTAGTGTACAGACCTGCCCCTGACATGGTGATAATACATGTAGCCGTTCTGTATGTAAAATGCTCTGTGATGTCTGCTGTGCAGCACCCTGCAGAGCTCCCTCTCAGTGCTGAAATATTCTCTGGGGGGTTAAATGGGGGCTGCCTGCAGTGACCTGCTGGGGGTCGGAGTCCAAGCACCTTATGCCTGATCTCTGCAGCAGGACATTGTGCCTGATCTCTGCATCCCAGACCGCAGCTCACCTCGTTTCCGAGTCCTGCCGCGAGGTGGCGCCCGAGCGCCTGACGGAGAAGTGATTTAAGTGACCTTCCCCCCGTGCCCCAGCCTCTGCAGGAGAGCGGATGAGCAGGACGCTGAGCTCAGCACTACACACGTGTAACGTGTCCGGCATCTCCCGGGGACGCCAGGAGCAGGCAGGTGCAGTTTGTTATCCGTTACCCTCCCCCTCCGCGGCGTGCCCCCTGCCGAAAACTGCATTGCTCATTAACCCTGTCCTGCCTGGGACGCGAAATTACCTGATTCGGAGAGATGCCGGGGAGGTCGGGTTATTTTCTAGCCCCGGCTCTCCCCCTCCCAGTCCATCTATCCTGCATTCCCTTCCTCTTCCCATCCGCGTTAATACCTGGGCTTTAGCCACCTGTGCTTTGTTACCCGTGCATGTTCTCTGATGCCATCGCGTCTTTCGGTAATTGCTGGGCAGTAATGATGAATGCGTTTCTTGTATCTGCTGGTTATTTTTTAATTGCAAATCTCACGTTCTTTGTGTCTCTGCTGTGGGTTCCACACTCCTATCACATCAACCCTGTCATCATTAACCCTTCTGGGGGGTGCACACTGATCACTCTGATCCCCGTCATAATTAACCCTTCTGGGGAGTCCACGCTGATCCCCCTTATGATAAACCCTCTGGGGTCTGCACTGATCACACTTACAACCACTGCACTCACTCTCTGGGGAACCACACTCAGAAAACAGGCACCTGTCTCTACTTTGGTGGGCATTCCTCATGCCTACGTGTTCCCAAGAAGTTACCCGCTGATCTACAGCACATCTTGCTCGGTTTTTAATACCAACATTTCCCCCTTTGGTCTTAAGGACTCCCCAACTTCAGGACATAGTAATGGCATCAAGACGCTTGCCCGTTTCCTTTCAGTGTTATTGTTACTAGTATTGTGTATATTGTTTCAGAAGTTCATGCATCGCTTAATGTATCGAATACATAAAATCTAGTGAATATGAACATTAGAGCATCATTTAATGGCATCTGTGCTTTACTGTCCTCTTGAAAATTGCCCCGTCCTAATATTGTGTTTGCCCTGACATTGATGTGGTTGCTGCTGCTCGCCTCTAGAAAATGTCCATTGCCTTATCACAAATACCCTATTCCCACAGTGCGAGATCGTGGCCACCACCCGGACCCCTTCACTGTGACCCTCACTAATGAGCCAGTAAATCTGAATTTCCCCACCCGCTGGCTGTGTATTTATACTGGCTTTCCTTTTCCACCAGTATGCCGTCGCACCAGGTGTGAAGTAAAGCAGGTACCTTCAGACGGTCTTGTTGACATTTGATAAAATGATCGTAGTGACCGGTTGTTAGTCACTATATAATATAGTGGACTATCTATGTGTGACTTGCGTATCCCTGCACAGCAATAGTTAAAATTGCTCGTGTTATGGCTGCTCTCGGGGACTGTTTACAGACTTGGGAAATGTTAAGCACAGCTAGACGCGCGCTCCATGGATCACTCGGTGCGTTTAGGTGTGGCTGATTGGTGTTCTATTGCGCAATAGTGTTTAATTTGTAAATGTATGCAGTGGATCTGGTAGCGAGGGGTTCCCCCCCCCCCCCATTTCACCAGTATTAATGTAGAGGGATCTTTTCTGGTATGTACACAAAGATGGACCTGTGAGATCTACTTTACGTTGGACTCATCTCTTCAGTTTTGTTGCTCGGAAAGATTTGAGTGATTATGCCTTAGTGGCCGCGATGTTTTGGACTGGCATCATTTTGCTGGTCTCTGTAAGCAAATGTTTCTTTTTGTTGATTGCGGTATAAAGGCCTCGGAAGTAAAGTTGGCGGAAACATAAAGTCTCTGGCCTGTTTGCTGCCGTCTCCGGTATCTGGACCCTGAATGGGGTCTTCAGGTTAATGCTCTGTTTTGCCTTTTTTATATGTTGGTGCTCATATTTGCATTAAGTTGTCTGGTTCATCCCATGTAACCTTTATGGCGCGTTAGTCTGTTTAGCATGTTAGTGCGCCGGTGTCTGATCGTCGCAATCCTCAGCTCTGCAACGAGGGGAAAACGCGTTGGGAGAGAGCATATGTTTTCAGGAGGCTGGCAGTAGGTGATGACGTGACCAAACAGTGACCCATTCAATAAGCCTCTTTGTTGCCACGCACAGTTAAAATGATTGCCAATGTAGCCGTAGATCTCTTGTGCATCTCCCCAATGCATTAAGACTTGCTTCAGCCTCATCATCTACCAGCCCTGCTTCTACACATTGAAGGCATTTTCCCACCCTGCTGGTCCTGGCTTAGCTGGCCCGGTGGTAAGACCGGTGCTTTCTCTGGCCACGGTGGCCCCTTTTAACCCATTGACAGGATGACTTGAATAGTGGTTTGTTCAGGTCTTATTTGTATTACCATTACATTGCCCAGTTCTTGCAGCTTTATAATAATCACTCTTAAAATGTGTTGGGGCTATTCATTTTACTGGAATCTATTTAAACACCCCCCCCCCCCCCCCCCCCCCCGCCGCCTTGCCTCGTATCCATTCTTCATTCCATACGTAGTTATGGCGTGTTGGCGGGCTGATGCTAGCATAGCTTGGCCCTATATATTCGTGTGCAGCTGTACTAGTGAGCTACTCCTGGTGAAAAAGCCAAATGAGGGGCAAAGAGTATAATATGAATTATTTTCTCCCTCTGCCATCCATATATTTTAATTTCTTCTTGCCATGGTGACAAATGATTAAAGGTGCTGTTCCATGAAGTATGGAATTTAAGCCATTTTTGATCATTCCTGATCTATTGATTGCTCACGCCCTGAATTATTTATTTAACCATATAAATTGTCTGCTTGCTAGGGACACTAAAGTGTCGCACGGCACAGGTAGCTCAATGCTATAATTACTGAAAATGTTTCCAATGTTTTATCCTTAATCATCAATCTGTGGAAACATTTTCATTTGATTCTAAGTGGTACAGCCCTTGCCGTATATGTCTTGTTCTTGCCACTATAAAGAGGGGAAGTATTAAGAGACACATGAGTATGAGTGTCGCCGTAGTATATGATTGCTGAAATTGCTTTGGTTAACTGTGACTGCTATGTTTTATTTTAATTATGGATGCCGTGTGCTGTGAATTGGGACTTGGTTAAAATATTAAAATATACACGTGTGAGTTGTACTTTTTTTTTCTGAAATTTTTTTTTAATTATAACTCTACAGACATAATGGGACTTTTGAGATGGTAATATTCGTCTAGCATAGTGTGTACGATTACTTACTGTAGAGTACTGTACTCCCCCGCTCCCCTATCCATTTCACGCCTGTCTATAATAGCTAAGTAGAGGTCAGGCCATGGGATAGATGTACGTCTTGTCAATTCATTCTTGAGTTGCAGACGGGTTTTGCATTTACAGCGAAAGAATGAACTGCAACATACCATAAGCTCCATAAATCACTAGCTGGCAACATGGAGATGAGCTGAAATGTTTACTCTGATAGATCTGCATCTACTGATGGTAAAGCGACCCGCACAGAATTAGGCTTTAACCATTTCATAAAGGAGCCTTGCGCGTATTTCCCCTTTTGTGTTTTTATATATGTTCTTGGCTAGGACAGGTTATACCGATATTCCCGCTGATATCCGTGAAGAATATTGTTATTTCTTGTGTCTTAGTGATGATACGCTACACTCCAAACTGCTTGCCGCAGCTGCTTTGTGTTGTGTAAACGGAGGTGTTGACATTGCGGATACGCTGTATCTATAAACATGACCTATGACGATGTTAACCTCAGCTGTTTAACCCTTTTAGTGCCGGGATGAGAGAACATTTATTCCTCCCCTGCCTTGTGGTCACCGTTCCTAAATACCCAAATCCCTATGTCCCATCTTTCATCCTTGATATCCTTGCTCTGAACTTTAAAATGAAAGTCGAACAGGGATTACAATCAGCCCTGGCACTTTAAGACCAATGGCCCATAAATGACACGCGTGCTGCCGCATGCTGGATACATGTTATTTCACGCCCCATTCATACAATTCTGCGGTGTGCGGCTGTGTATCCAGCATGTGCGTGTACAGCGAAGGTATATATATGCGTGTGCTCAATGTTTACATTGTCTAATTAAAATACTAAATTAATATTATATGTTGACAGATAATTGAATAATACCGTATAATAAAACTTTTGTGGCTGAAAGTATAGTTTGAAGATCTTTAAGCCCCCAAAGGTGAATAACTGAGCATTTGGTGATCGTGAACATTTTTGTGAAATAATAAAAATATGTAGTATTTGGAGTCTTCGCTGAACCATACCTGGCGGCAGAGGCATAGCTGGCATGTGGACTTGTTCTGCAGGGACAGGTTAGATCCCTCGGGTATTTCAGAAATACATTTCCCAGTGTCTGTGCTCGCTGTCACTCAAGCCTCCGCTGCGCTTGCCCTTGCTTGTTTGTAACATGGGGCGGACTTCTGGATAGACCAGATGATTTTTCCTTAATTCTACCAATGTGTGCAGTACTTATTGGTATAATCCAGGCGCTAGCATGTGTGCTACTACTACTACTTTAATTGCGGCTTTGTGTAAAAATATATAACATTTATTTTATTGTAGCATTTAAACTATTGTGTTAATATCATTATAAGGTGACCCTCCCCCAAATTTTGGATCTTAATGTAGGGGTCGTCTTTTTTTTCTTTCTTAATTTCTCCTATCAGCTTTCCCTCTTTCCTCCTCTTGGTCTTCTGTCTTCTTTCTTAGTTCATGTAATTCCACAGCCTCTTTTCAGCGACTCTGCTCAGTTTCTGCATCTTTCTCTGAGAATCCGTCTGCAATATTCTGGCCTCTTAGAGCACATCTGCAAAAGGTGGGCACCACGGGTAACGTCTGTATGCCATTCCTCCAATTGGAAAAGCAGACGAAGACAGAAGAACAAAAAGACGAGAAATAGAGCTGCGGAAAAAGATGGGGACACAGAAGCGGTCAGCGGAGAAGGTGGGGAGAAATAGCGAGAGCATGAGTGACAAGCCCCTAAATATAAGACATCGATTATAAGATTTTTTTATATATCATTGAGCAAATACTTTTTTACCCACAAGTTTATTTTATGACTGGGTGTGTATTTTATTAAATGTTTTTTTTCCCCAGTTTCACTGTGGGTCATGGGTCTTGGTTCTTCTATCATATTTTCCTGTTCACTAGGAATTTCACTGAATTCACTAAACGTTGAGGTGCTATGAGAGACGTTTCACGTCGGTGCATTAAAAGATCGATGAATAGAAAGGAGTGAAGCCGATATCCCTGTTAGTCAGACGGAAGGAATTGGATCCACTAATGAAACACTAGCTATAAATATAATCCTATTAAAACCAGGGCCGTAAAATAAAACAAAATCAATGTGATTTTTTTTTTTTTTTTTTTTTTTTTTTCTTCATTTACCCATCCCGGTCACATGCCTTTTTGAAGTCAATGGCTTCCTGCATTATCTTTAAGGGACAGACGGATATCCCATACAGCCCCACCACTGAATAACGCATATTAAAGAGCGTAAATAGATGCATAGGGGTGACGTTTTTGCAGAATCCCTCCACGCGTTTGCAACGGAAACAATATGATAATTTAAAGGAGACCCTCGGCTGTCATTTTTCTTTAAATTCACCCTATAATATCTGGTGACAAATAGCTTAGTGTAGAACATTATAGTTAAAATATATTTAAATATATAGGTAACTGGGACAGGGTCGTGTGCTGGCTTTCCTTACGTTGCTGCTTTGAAAGCACGGAAATGGCCGTCTGTTTACATGTTGGTTATTTGTAGACGAAAATCCAGCGCAGTTACAGCAGCCTAAAAAAAACCTGTTGTGTTTACGGGCCCTTCATTCCGTAGTACGGCCATCAGCTATATTTAGCCGAGGGTTGGTAACTCTGTACCATTCATGGTGAAAATTACAACCACGTACTTTGTAGCTTTAAAAATAAACACAAGTAGTTGTCCACTTCCAAGCGCAAACACTGGGAATGTTAATTATTAATACGTCCACTGAAAGCTTTAAACAACAAAATAAAAGTATATAAAGTTTCATTTTTTTATCGCTTTTTCGGTGCATTCCCCACTACATTTGTTAATGATCTTATTGATTGCAAGCTCATTGTGCGAGGCCTTCCTCCCCTTTGAAGTATCAATGGTGATGTGATGCACTAATTACCCATTGTATGGCACCGCAGAGGATTATGGTGCTGTGATATTGACATGCATGCAATGTGTGTGTCCTGATCAAATACACACGGAGGTTTTTGGAATGCGGTGTAACAGCTCTAGTGTGGCTTAGTTAAAGGGTGACATCTCTTATAAACCGTATTGTATACATTTTGTCGCACGATGGTCTCGTAAAAAGTTAAGTCCTTTGAAGTGCTCCAGTCGTACGATCTATGGTATACTGAGTCAGTTAATGGCTCTGATGACGTGTTCTGCATCTGTTGGCAGCCATGGGTGTTTTCGCAGACCTAAAGCATACGACGGGTTAGATGTCCTGAGCAAGAGGTTCACTGTATGGCAACTAAATACTGTACAGGTAGAAATTGTTGTTATTTGACCGTTGATCTTTCTCCGCACTGGGTCTGCACTGTTATCAATGGAGAGTTTGGCACATTTATTGGTTGTAGAGGTAACATTTTGCTGTATCAAAGGCAATTTCTGGGTCTATTGATTTTTGGGGGGAATTACGAAAGCTACAAAGCTTAGTTTTAATTGGTTTTGCTTTTTTTTGTAGTTAAAGTAGGACGGTCAACCTAATGCTCTCCTCCGTATGTTAGATTCAGAAATGTGGAATTTCTTTTATTAACCTGGATGACTTGCTTTATAGACGGTGGCAGGCAAATCGAAAGCGGATCAGATCATGTAAACTAGTTGACCAACTAAAGTACTGTGTACAATTCTGGAGGCACTATCTCCAGAAAGATAGACATTTTGGAGTTCACAATGTGATCCGCAAACAGGGCTCTATAGACCTGTACTGCAATAACTGCATTCAGCCTGCAGGGGGAGCAATGGGAGAGCCTAAAGTTCCTCCTCAAGTAAACTTCAGGTGGGTGTCAGCAGGGATCAGGCGATCAAGCGTTCCTTGAATGATGGTGCACTGCTGAGTGCCATTACACATGGTCTGTGTTAAACTGCCCGATCTCCTGTAAGAGGCAGAGAGACCAAGGGGTCATAATCTAAAAGTAGGGAGTCTGATAATCTTATTCATCTATCACACTAGTGTCCAGTAGGACTTTACGCTTGTGTTCAAGTCACCATGTGGATAGTCCTGTGCTTGTTTTAGGTCTTCCATGTTGACTTTCACTTCAAACCTGGCTTCTTAAAGGTAGACACCATGATAAGAGAATACATAGTGTTACTACTCATCTCATGAAAGATAAGCAAAAGGTTCCTCAAGGTATTAGAGAGACTTAAAGGTCTAATATGCCTGCAGTGCAGATCTACAGAAAGGCTGCCTGGGGAGCTTTCAGTAGTTAACCAACCATTATAGGATACATTTTCCATTTGAAGAATTTGGTCTCAAAGGTCAAGCCTTCCATCTCTGTTACTGTATAAGCCTTTGGTATTCTGCCAGGGGACGTTAATTATACAAAAAAATTTTGTTTGTTTAAAGTTTTCCTTAATTTATTGAAGTCTGCATACTATCTGCCATTCAACCTTCATCTTATAGTTCAATGTAGTAATGATTCTTAGCACTCTTTTAATTGTTTTTAGTTTACTTTTTTTTTATATAGCGCCATCAAATTCCGTAGCGATGTAAAATGTGTAGACGGGACAAATCAAGTAGTATGTAACATACTTCATGTAACTGTTTCAACCTATTTATGCAATGATGGTTATATTGGACTCGTATTCTCAGGCCAAGGAGAAAGTTGTAAACCGTATAATAGCAAGAAATGAAAAGTTTTGCTGTACCAAAAAACTCAAAATTGCCTAAGTTTTTTTTTTTTTTGTTTGTGTTAATGCTAGAATATGTCTTGGATGAAAATATCACCCAATATGAAAAAGCTGGAGAGAAGGCAAGTAGGATAGCAGCAGTAAGTGAGAGGTTTATAAGCCGTATAGGTCAAAGCTTAAAATGTTACCCAAGATACAGTAGACCTTCTTAATGTGCAGTCTGGAGGCGGATGTCAGTAATGGGATATGTTGGGTGGGAAAATGTTTGATCTAATGTACAAATCCCTGGATTTAAGAAAATACTGTTACTATGAAGTTAGTGGTATAAGGAAATGTTTCTGAGGGGCCACAGGAGAAGCAGAGCCATCGAACGCATGGGTCAAGACACACTGCCGTACCTGGGAACTCTGTAAACGATCTGGCAATGAGATCCTTGAAACAGCCCATCTTTCTTTAATAGCCCATCGAATCTATTTAGTGATTCACCAAATGGTTCTAATAACGGTCTTCATGGAAACTTTCACTTATTATTTAAAGATAGACTTAACTGAGTCGCCTCCATTCAAGCAGGGCTATCAACCAAAACAAAAAGGGAGCAAAAGCACGTATTGGGAGTCTTGTATTTGATCTAATCGGTGTAGAATAAGAGTCGGTTCTAGACTGTGTGCTCCTGAGAATGTGCCCCGAGATGCACACCACACACTGGTCAGTTATTGGAGCGGTTGGATGAGTTGAACCACCTTGTCCTGCTTTAGATAGTTCATACTCATACTACTTTCTGTAATTCTGAGCCGAGCACATACTTGAGCCCACGCATAGCCTTTTAGCGTTAGTGATAGGCGCCAATACACCGCCTCTGTTCTATAATATACTAGATGCACTCCTGTGTATTAAATGGGAAGGCAAGCTGTCTAATATTTAGTTTTTGTGACTCTTTATCACATGTATTTAAGCGGTGCACTGAATGCAGCAGCGTTCGGAGCCGTAGCTTAGTTAGAAATGCTAATCGCTCTTCTGCGTGTGCGGGAATGCGGTCTCCTGCTGCCTCTGCACTTAAGATTACGGTGACGGAAATAAAAGAGTAAGCCATATTGTATATCAAGGCTGCGTAGGACAAGGCAAGCTCTGTTAATGATCAACATGAGATTCGTGGCAATTCAAACCGACCAGTTACTTTTACATATTAAGCTGCCCACCTCTCCAGGGCTTACTGGACTCAATCACTGCTTCCTAAAAGGAACTTCCAGGTACTGTCAGCGTCAAACTTCTAAATAAGTCTGTTAGTCACTATTTAAGCTAGTTTTGGGAACATTTTGTTTTAACGTCTTGTATTTTTATAAACTGGATTAAACCCTCTAGATTGTAAGCTTGTGTCCAGAACCCTCTTTACCCAATGGATCGGTTTGTCTTAGTCTGTCCGTTCTAGATTTGTCATTCTTAGTTCTTCTTAAAATACATAGTCGCTATATAAATAAAATAGTTATTACATAAGGATGAATTGTATTTGTGCTGCTTATGTGTGGTTATCATCCACATACGTGTAGAATGAACATATTGCAAGTAAATCTTACATCTACATATCTAATATCTAATATATATCAGGTTTACTTTCATTAAATAGCTCTTATTTTTTCCGTTCTGTATGTACTTTTAGAATATATATAGGGTAGACTTGAAAAAAAAGTGACAATAATGTGATTTATGTATTTTGCCTTTTCTGATTTGATTTTTTTTTGTTTACAAGAAAATGTACAGAATTCATAGAAAACACTTATGTGGACTGGCTATAGAGGCTTTATTTTTTATTTTTTTTAGCCTGCTTGAACAGCATTAAGAACATTAATGCTTACCCGCATGTTACTTACTGCATGACATACTGTTGTAGTTATCCAAACAGCAGCCACGGGCGGATTGAAACGCTCCACACGGCCGCCATTCTATTTTTGTTGTGGATTAGGAACAAATAGTTGAAAAATGCTTTTGAAGATTGCGAAACCTTCGATTTTGGTTAAAATGTACCTTTAACCTGACCGAATGTTTTACAGTTGGGTGACGGGCCAAGGGTTAGTACTCTTTAGTAATCCTTTAATCCCGTGTTTGCATAATTGCAATCTCACCTGTATGAGTTTGACGGCGCTTAATGTCAGCTCAGAAATAAAAAATGAATCTGCAGGGATTCCAGTTTCTGCATCTTAACCAACTCTGCAAATGTTTACCCAGAATGTTGTAACGGAGGTCACGTGAGTCGCGCCTGGTTTTATTGTACAGTCAGGGTAATGTGCGGTAGTTGGTTGTGTGTATGGTCTGTTACTATGTTATAGATCTTTTGTTAGCTGAAAACTTTTATTGGCCTTTCCACAGGCGGGTTCAGGTAGGACTGAAAGCCTTTCCATGTTATTTCCTTTCCTCCTGTTCTGTTTTTCCCATCATCCCGGATCACGATCCCTGTCTTCTCTCTGGTTAAAGCCCCCACTCTTACTAGACGGGATCAGTTTTGTAGATAGGACGACGTCTCCATAAGTTATGAATGGTGTGGTTTCTCATTTACAGCTTATTATAGCAACATCTCCTTAAAAACGTAACTAGCTGGCGACCAAAACTGATAAAATGTACGAAGATTCAAATTCCTGTCTGACTTGATCTTCATGTGTAAGAGTTCACGGGGTTAATGCCGTGCAAGGAAAACCTCTGATATCGTATTGGAATGCATTGTGCTGTGGAGGTAGAAGTTTGTGGCTTCTGCATAGAATATAGAATGTGAAGATGTTCAAAATCAACATTGTATGTTGCACGCAGAATTTTACTCGGTTAGTATTAGCATTACATATTGTCAGCCAATCCAAATATCTCTCTCAAATCGGAATGCTTATTAATAACCAGAAGAAAAGCTAGCGAGCTGGGTATAAACTGGTGGTACCACCCCTGCCTATGGTAAGTGTGTGTGTGTGTGTTTTATATGTACTCTTTTTAAGCCTTACAGATGAACAGATGTTGCCGCCGCTCCCTGCTGTATACATCTGCACAAAATGCTTAAACGCTTCATAAAGCATTACTTAACGTATCCAGGTTTTAAATTATTTCTGAAAGGGACACTCCAGTGTTACAATTTGGCCTCCCCAATGAGAAGCCAAACACTTGGGTATGATGTCATGGCCCTAGCACAGTATTTTTCAGGAACTGCCCTACATATGTCCATAGTTGCTAACTGCCCCCATTTTCCTGGGATTTGGGAGCTTGTCCTGGTAGTAAAAATTAAAAACTGATTGACAGCATTAAAAAAAACCTTACTGTCAGACAGGTGCACCTGTAAAGTGGTGTCTTATAATGTGCTTGTTAAAGACAAACTACGTTCATCTTGCAATTTTGCGGTCACGTGATGTTGTGCAAAGTCACGTGACCCCTGCAGAGGTTTGTGAGGTGCCATTGGTAACCGCCTGCATCACCCTCACAGGTTGGGTGCTGCTTCTTGGGGGCGGGACCAGTCTTCCCACTTTCTTTACAGCCTCTGGTGGTGCTTGTGATGTCGTCATTGTGTGGAAGCTGCAGGGTTAGAGACTCAGTACTGCTATGGGGAGCACTGTGGAGCCAGCTTACATATCTGGGGGGGGGGTTGCTGCAGGGTATAGACCTCGCCCCCTGCTCTGTCCCAAAGTGTGTGACAGAACCTGCTGCAGTTTGTGGCGAGTCTCAGGCGTTTGAGCACCAGACTCAGATGGTTAGCCCTGCTGTGAGATGTAAAATTGTATGTAGTGTACCTGTGTGCAAAGCCCCTACCCCTTGCTGGGCCCTGCACCTCGTTGTGTGCTCAAACCTTTGTATCCAGCTTGATATTTCCTATATTTCCTCTGAGCGGCTACTTTGGGTAACCTGTGCTCAAGCAGAACGGCCATGTTCTATTACCAGGCCTGTGTACACATGGGATACAATTAAATTTTCTCTGACATATTACATTTTAATTTTTTATGATATTTTGAATAAAGGTTAAATTCCTTGTATTTCTTTCCCTGAATTTATTATATTGGCTACATTTTCTTTCACCTAATGGCACAAAATGCTTTAATGCCATAAATCACATAAAAAATAATTGGAAACTCGCAGCCTGGCGTTGGGAAGCGTGAGGAGGTGAATGGTACAGGGTATGATAATCTGAGCATTATGCTATTTATGTGGGTTGGTCAAAGTGGGTGTGGCTTTGGGGCAGTGGGTGTGGTAATTGTGCAAGTAAGTATTTGATGAAGCTGTCCTGCAAAGTGTAGATGTTGGCAGCTATGCCATGTCCATTCTATATGACACTGGACGCCCCAATTCGGAGAGCCGGATGGGCACAGTAGCCCTCCATAATGTAAATGAGCTGGCTGGAGTTATTCGTTGGATTGTAGGATCGTTTACATTACCACTTGTTTTTCTATGCTTGGTTATGTTAAATACCAACTTTGTCCTGTTTACCCATTGTACGGCTCTGCGGAATATGATGACGTTATATAAAATATCAGATATCCAGTTGTGCGGCTCCCAAAAGGGGGTCCTTCCTTGATTTTGCCGTGTATATCGTGCTAACTCCATTGTTGGCAATTGTACGGATCATAGATGATCGTACACCTTCACCTTGTGTTTAAGCAACCATCTGTGATATAAGATCTGGACTTTCTGGAGTTCATATTAGATAGCTGCATATTGTCCATGTGTGCATATTGGCCTCCAGGTATAACCACCAGAGGCTGTAGAGACCGGTAATGAGCTGCCCTTCTGATGGCTCTCTGTGCGGTGGAAGGCTGTCATTCTCCTGCTGCATAAAATGAGTATTAATGTGACCTGCATGTGATTGGGGCGGGGGGGGGGGGGTGTTAATAGCGGTACTTGCCAAATCGTACGCCAAAGCTGTTTTTTGTTAGGATATAGCTGTGCATCTGGACTTCATTTTTTTTTTCTTTCTATGCACCATTTTTGAAAAGACTTTAAAAATGTTTGTTATATGTTTACTTTGTATATAGCGAAAATGAATAAATAGGACCTGTCCCTGGGGAACGGCAGTAAATGGGGCACATTTGCATGTATATTAATGTGCCTGAAGGCTTAGCATGGGTCTCTGGCTAATAAAGTTTGTTTTTTTTTTTTTTTTGGCTAGCGCTTTTAAACAGTTTAACCGTATGTGTACTGACTTATCCCCCCCCCCCATTTATTTTTGCTTTATTATATCATTTGATGAAACCATTATAAATGTCTGGGATTTGCTGCTGTTGTGGAATGATACGCTGGCTGGTATGGTTATGTATTGGTTAAAATCCCCATCTACAGAGTGATGTGTTGCCTTAACCCCTTCAATCCCAGGGGTTTTTACTACCTCAAAACCCAGAGCAATTTTGCCATTTTTGCGGTATGCCAGTTCAGCGATTATTCTCCTTTCCTGTGAATAGTGTACCCATGTAAACTATTATTTTTTTTTTTTCCAAGGAGAGATAGAGCTTTCTTTTGATACCATAGTTGGACGATTAGCTGAAAATTTAGAATGAGAAATTTAGTAAAAACTAGTGCAAATTAGAAATTTTTTTTTTTTAAAGCATTTTCCCTCTGAATCCTCACAAAATTGGGTAAAGTGATGGAAAATCCCCTCCAAGTTTATCAATTCAGGTGTCCTGATTTCAGAAATACCGAATTTATATAGATTTTCCATACGTTCCCAGCACCAGGGAACATACTATAAGGTGTACATTTTTTGTAGAATTTTTATGCTTATGGCTTAACGCAGGGCTTGACAAATTTGTTGTGAATCTAGGCGCCAGCTAAAGTTAGGAGCCAGGATTTTTTTTAAACTAACAGTTGGTCAGGAGTGATCTGATCATCATCAGCCCACTTACTAGACTCACAGCATTTGACCTGGACTTTCAGGTCAGTGCTGGGTTTTTTGGGGTTTTTTTTTGTTTTTTTTTATTTTTTATTTTTTTTTACGCTTTCAATTGCTGGGACGCAATTGCTGGTCTATAGACCAGCCATTGCAGGGAGTAGTCTCTGATGACTGCTGTAGGCTTCCACGCCTACAGGAGTCATCAAAGGGCTTGTGGGGGCTCGTTTTTGCTGTTGCTGGCTTGCCACTTGCCACTGCAAATCTATATAAAACAAATTAGGCCATATATATTTCCATCATACAGTGTTTTGGTTACTGTTTGTAGGATGGATTTAGTGAGAAATGGTGCAATTCTCCACCCTGTGTCCCCCCAGGCTACTGAACTTTACTCTCCTACATACTTTGCATGACCCACTCCTTGTTTGTTTTCATGATAACCTCCTGCTTAAGTAATTGCAGAACCTGATTCACTAGTAGTCATGAAATATTGACTACTGTATATTTTTATTTAACCTTTCGATTGTCAGTTCTGTTTGCATGCAAGTCCCAAAGAAAAAAAAAACTAGCTTTGCTTCCTTCCCTCACAGCAGTATTTATTAAGAATTGGATGATCACAACTTCATCAGCATTGAGGCTGGCAGAGAGTCCCAACACGGTCATTCAATGGTCCAGCATATATTGAAGAAGATAACAATTACATTCAAGTTGTCATAATCCAGTGTGTCAGTCCCTCATGTCTTAAACCTGTCACAGGGGATTATATTTGCATAAAAGAATCTGTGGTATTTGTATGCTTTTGGTGTATTCTGATAAGGTCTAGGCTCTAGGGTGTACCCTGCATGTGTTGTATGTCAAAGTAATTAGGTGTGGGGTGCGTTTGTAGCATATGTAGTTGCAGATCTTGTAGGTAGAAACATACGCAGATCAGCCTTGAGCATATTGAGTTTTAGAAGACAATAAGATGGCAGTGATGCCTTCTCAAGCTTCTCTTGTATTTTGAGAGAGGGTTGTGTGTTGAGTAGGTTAGGTCATGGAAAGAGATTTGAGTGTGGTCTGTGTTGCGATGCTATCTGAATCCAAACTCCATAAAGACATGTATATACGGAGAAGTGATGGTGAGGGACACCTGCTGACATCGGGGGCGACAGGTGGTGTGTTGGTTTGTGTCTAGAAACCAGCGTGCCAGGTCTTGGACGCCAAGAGAATTGTAGTGCGCAATACATGGAGAAATGGGTGGTGAAAACCACACTACATTGGGTCAGATGTGAATTTATAGTGGTGAGCAGAATAAGAATTTGGAAACCTTGAGTCCAGGGAGAAGTGATATAGGACAGTGAGAAATAGCAGAGAAGTATGGTGCTCATCCTGAGAATGGAAGGTCCTACTAAATGCTTAAGACAGGGAAGTGCTAGATGATTGACTTAATAGTACTTCCTATGTCGTGAAGAGTTTTGTCATCTGGAAATAAGCCTTAGGTGACAGAATGTAATATGGTCCTATGGATTTTACAACAGCACCAAATTGTACTCCCTCTTCTTTACAAGGAACGAGAACCAAAACCTGTATAGTTCCAAAAGCAGTTAAAGGAATTAAAACCAGTCCTCGAGGGCTTTGTTTCTGATGTTTTCGCTAGACCCTCCTGTAACCTCTGAGTCAGCGGGACAGGCTTATTGCAGGTGCTGCCATCAAGAATGCAGGACAGTGGAACCCTACTTGCTGGTTTCTATGTGATCAGCAGCAATGGGCATCAAAGAGAGAACAGGGAGAAGTGTTTCTCCCTCTTAAAAAGAAAAAATAAATATCTCAAAAATGGTACAGAGGCCATTTGGGGATGGGGGTAGACTGCTGGGTAATAGAAAAAGTGTAGTAGATAGATGGAACAGGTTTGTGGTGGTGGTACAGGCAAACGGTAATCAAGACAGCTTTATATAGATCTTAAGCAATTATGCAAAGCATTATGGCAAACTAGGTGGGACCAGCCTTTTCTTTTCTGCTCTCACCATCTAATGCGTTACATTATGAATGCAAGAATTCTGTGGGGACAAGCAGACATGTTTTTGATTCCTTACCTAATGCTACACAGGCTCCCCTATTTGCGAATGCCTGTTTTTATAGATGGCTTAAAGCAGGGGTAGGCACCATCATTGCTCGTGGTGGACATTCACTGGGGGTCTTCGGATAATTTAATGATCTTTGCACCTTAACAAAACTTTGCACCTTAACAAAACTTTGCACCGTCACTGGTGTCCTTGCACGTGCACTTCGCCTATCCCTGGTTAAGCGATGCACAGGCTGGGGAGTTTACTAGTAATCCTTGTTAGACCTCACCAGCATCATATATAAACATTTCTGGCCCATGCATCTTAATGGTAGGAGAGCTGTAGGCTCTGTATGTGACGTGACGCACACCCTGCTATTCAGTGGTTATTGCCCCTTTGAGGTATATAAAGGCCTAGGTCTGGGCTGCTCCATATTAGCCCATCATGTGGTGGCACTGGGCTGTTGGAGGCAGTAATACGCGTTCCATAATGAGTGAACACATCAAATATCTGCAAGATTAACGTTACTGCAAATCTCAGGGGAAGAACATCAAGAGATGTTCTGGCTGAGCTGAATGTTTAGTAGGTGGGTGGCGTGTATTTGACGCATTGGCAGGATTACACAATTAACTCTTAATTGGCCTCTAAGGGTGGTCTATACACATGTGGAGTCTCGCAAACGATGGCTGACTTATCACTGCTTTTGTGGGGCTCACGGAATTTCCAGTTTCCAGGAGATTTTAGTTCTTCCGATCAGAATATCAGAAGTACATATTACATGTATTGACTGTAGCTTTAGCTGTTTTCATTAGGTCTAGGCGTAGTGGCATATTCTGCCTTAGGCCAGAAGGTTCAGAACAAAACCAGGGGGTAGCTCCCCGCTGTGTCGGTGCTCAATGGACCAGTTATGAGGGAGATCTCTCCAACTGGACCACTTAGACCATGGAGGACTGTGCATTATATAGTATGCAGTACCCACAGCGCCTGCGCCTTTTAAAACATTGATATTTGGGATGAGGGGGTGGCTGGAGGCGCTGCCCTGGATTAGGCCTAGGTCAGCGCCAAAGGTAAATGTCACTGTCTAGCTTTGGTAGCATATTTCTGATATACCAAATATACAATGGCCTTCTACATGATGGGAGTAGTGGTCTTCATGATTTGGATTATTTCTCCCCGTAAGGCAATTGATTTTAAGTTGGGTAATTCTAGCCCTTTGTGGATGGGCTGGGAGGGGAAGGCGTCAGGATAGTTTTCGTGCTTTGCCGCCAATCATCAATGCTTGGTTTCCCAAATGTCTCAACACCATTACGTATTTTTTTTTACCTCCGGCAAAAGCTGTGCAGGCACATATAATAATATAATGAAGCAGAAAGCTGCGTAAGGTGATGGGCAGGCAAGGGTAGGATGACAAGGGATAAGATGGCCTCATGTAACAAAACAATTATTTACCGGACTGTGTCCCACTGCACAATTAATGTGTGTATAAAAGTACTTTGTAAATACTTTCATAAGTAAGTTTATTATTATTTTATATAGCGCCATCAAATTCTGTAGCGCTGGTATATCATACGAATAGAGATGTGTCCAGCTAAACACACCTCCTGTATATCAAATAGCTGGCGGGGTAAATGCAGGCAGGCTGCAGAATCCACCATGCATTCGCTAGGGGGGCACCGCATACATTTAACCGCTGCTGCAGCATGCGTTACAATATAGCCATGATATGCATGTTATCATATAGACCTAAAGTTATACCCCAATGATCTAAATATCCCAATGATCTGTTACAGAATATAAGGCATGTGGCTGCATTGTATCCTCCCCGGCAGTCATATACGTAGTTCTTATCTGTTAAATAATCTATACTCCGTAGCAGTTTGTTTCAAATATTTACCTTTTTATAAGCTTAATGAGTATCCTTTTGAATTTTCTTGATGTACTGTAGTTGTAAGTTAAGTTTCTGTGCTTGGTAAATCCGGTGTAAATACTCTCGAAATAAGTGAGGGTTAAAACCGAGTGTAAAGCTTGTATTATCTCTACTTGAATATTAAACCCGTTATAAGATTACAGTGTATAAGACGAGGGTGTTGGGTGTTGTGGGTGTTGGGTGTTATGTGTGATCCTGTGCGGATCCGGTTTCTTGTGCTTTCTCCTCTAAATAATGTATTGCTATGCCAAGTATTGGGTAGAAGTGTGCGGGGTGGAAACTGCATGGTCTGCAGATTATAATTAGACGCAGTTGACTTGGAAGCTGAAGCTGCGGAGGCTGGAGGGAAGGCAATTTGATCACGCTCTTCTCTCTCGACTACTTTTGTTTTCTTCCGCGTTTTCATTTGCATCATTCATGCTTTCTTTGGAAATAATCAATGCTATTGCTAAGCGACAATGAATGCCGATCCGCCTGGCCCTCCTCGGGTCCTCCCCCCTGTGCTTTACGAGCATCTGCCACGCACCGCAGACCTCGGTCTGTGATGGAAAAACCTTTTGGTGTGTGAGGGTTTAAACGTACGCTTAATGATCTGGCGATGGGCATGCCTGATGCTGGCAGGGGTTTTAATGGAAATTCTTCTACAGTCTGGAAGGCAGGCTCCGAGCTCAGCCTGAAAACCCCGTCCGGTGCCTTCTCGGAATCTTTTTATTTGCGTAGCGGGCAGTGCTGCGATTTCTTGCTGCGTCGGTATCGACTGTGAGCTTTTATATATTCCTGGCACCGTTAGATCTTCCTTTGTGCTTCGTGCATTGGCGTGAAGGTGAGCTTGGTGTTAGTGTGAATGGGTACGTGTGACTGTGTATGTGCCTGCATGCAGTATATTTACAAAGCTAGGATTGTCTGGCCCTGCATGGAAACACGCTTGCCTGCAAGTGGGAGTATCAAACACATTTAACCTCTCTTGTACCAGAAGATGTGTTAACAAATCAGTCTGAAGCAAAGAGACCCCTTCAGTCTCCATATTCTTTCTAATTGTACAGGTTACTGTGTCGTGGTGCTTCTCACATGTAAAGAGTGCATGCAATAAAAAAAAATAGAAGAAAAAGCCTTTTTGCTGCATGCATACTTTCTAGAATTATATGGTACGTGTTTGGTGTCGCCGTAACGTGGGTTTGGAGTATGACAGGTGACTGTTCTCGCTTCTATTCTAATCCTTATCGGCACTTGTGACTGTCATGGCTTCTGGGTACGCGGTAGAAGCAGTACGTAAGGATATTGTTTTGTACGTTTCCCTGTGACCGGGTCGGGGTAATTACATTTTCTTTGGGACCGTGCTGTCTGATGGTAGTGAGAATTTACGGCTCAAAAGCTGCCTCCTGCTCCAAGTCCTCTGATGCCCGGGATCCATCTTTTGTATATTTAAAAGTAGATGTTGGGGGCCATGAACGTGAATAAATTGTGAAATCTGGCGGCACTTTGGATACTAGTTAGTACGGAACCAATTAAGTTTGGTGGCTTACACCTGATCCAGTACGTATTACATATGTGGCTTGGAAGCAAAAACAAAACAGCAAGGCATTAGGTTAAATGTTTGGAAAATTTACTAATTTATATGTTGCGTACATGTAAAAGTTATGCCAGACAAATATTTTTAATCAGGAAAAAGGTGACAACGTTGGAAACCTGGGCAAAAAGTCTCGTTAAATGCTTTCTCAGCTCCTTTGCAGCTTGGTGGGGGGAAAGGGTTCTGTTAAAGTAATCAGCTTGATGTACTATGTGGACCAGCGTGGAGGTTATTAGTTGTGCTCTTGTGGTTGTGTTACCGGTTCTTTGTGCCTGTGCTGCTCCTGTAGTAATGTCTGCTTGTCAGCATATTGAAAGCTTGGTAGAATCCCGAGCCCCTGTTGGTTGAAAAGTTGACCGATACTCGTTGTACCTGATCTTGTATATAATTCACAATGGAGGAAAAATGATGCGATGACCAAGATTGTCTCCATTTTCATGTGACGGCCATAACTTATCTATATTGTCATGTTTGAAATGGTGTTGAATGCACCAGATGATTCTAGGGGTCAGTTTCTAATAATCAGAAGCCCAGAGTTTGGGGACTTAACATGCTAATTGTTAAAGTAGCTTGCTCAGGATTAAAGTTTGTGATTTTTCCCTGATGGCCTTGACTGTTATAATGTGCTGTTTAATAGACAGCCCAAATATTAGACAGCATACAAGTAGCCCAAACATACCCCATTCCGTTTAACCCTTCAGTGTCCTTCACCTGTGCTATTCTTTTCTCACTGCTATATGCAGATAACCCTGTGCTGATTCTCTGATTCTGTGCTCTTCACGGTTTCATCCAGCATAACAATTGAAGATGTGTTTAAAGTCTACAGCCTTGAAATGTGTGCGTTCGTTGTGTCTGGTTCAGTTTCCGCTTTTGTTATGCAGCAATAATTTGCACTGTTCTGCAGAAATCTTTCTGTGCTTTAGTGTCTTGCTGCATAAAATGTTTTATTGAGCTGTGCCTATCGCTCATGTTGCTGGTGTAAGGAAAACGGTGCTTGAACACAGGTGAGTTAGTCTTTGATTCAGCTCTTCTGATACCTGTCTGCATTTGGATTATGCCCGTTATCTCAAATGAAGGAGCAGAAGTGATTCATTCACAATTATGGACATACGTTTTCAAATCTAATTGCTTGAATCCAACTGATTTTGAAGTGAGGGATGAGCTATGCCGGTAGAACTTTGTATTAGACTGGATTGTATACATTGTTTCATGTTTTGTATTCTCTATCAGTCTATTTCCGTGTGTGTGTATGAATGTATGTATGTATGCATGTGTATGTTCTGCCTTGATATTAACACACATCAGTAATTAGATCCTTATTTTTAGTTTTCCATCACATATTAATTTTAGTTCTAGTGTACTAGCTAACCCATCTCTTGAGACCCCTCTCCTCTTACATATCTACCGAGTTAATGGGGAAGCGACGGACTGCAGCTGAGACAAAATAAAGTAATGACTAAATATTTTATGAAATATCGGCTTTAAGTGATGGTCGTCGCCTAGAGAGGGTCTGCGTTGTATGTAGTGTTGGCTTTTAATATACAACATGGGCCACTAATGTTCTGTAGCTTTCCTTTTGGTATATAATATGATGTTTTAATTGACAGGTATGGGGGGGCTTTTGATGCAACACTGATCTCATTGGAGTTATAATGTAACATATTAAAAGAATAAACATTATTAGAAACTCACAAATGTAATGTAGTCTGGGACCTTCCTGCGCTATAACTAATGCCAAGCGTAATGTGCAATAATTTTAGTCTTTAATTGCTGTGTTGCAGGAGTAATGACACACTGTTTAATATTTAATGCCACTTGAAGTATTGATGGATAAGAAGCCCAGTGCTTTCATGTAAGGAACACTCTATCCTGTCCACGACCTTAAGCGGATAGATTGTTTCTGAAAAACACAATTGGTTTAGTGAGTTTTAATATAAAAGCTTCTCTTTGGCGCATGTAGTTCTGGATTGTGTGCTTTATTGCCTTCCGTTAAAGGGGCAAGTGACCTGTTTGACCGCAGTTCTACGCATCTGCAGCCAGCCCCTCCCAGCCTGGCTATTGCGTGTCGTCCCATCCCTTTTGTTCTGGCCACGTTTGCCACATTCTGCAGTAGTGGGGCATTGCCTCTTCTATCCAGGCCTAAATCGGTTGTCCCTGTGCAATCCAACCGGAATTCCACAAACTCAGATGGGCAATGATAATTTTAGACAGTCTGCATTTATCCAATATGAACCTCTTTTCTTTCATTCTTGCTCTGTCTTCTCAGGAGCACTTTCCCTGTTGGAGTTATGTAGCAGCAGATCGCCTCCATGCTCGTTGTAATTGGACTTGCAGTGGCTTAGAGGCAGAGTAGATTTGTGTTGTCCTTTGTGTTACTCTTGGCTCTTTCACAATAGAGGTTCCTTTCTGTTCAGATATCCAGGGTATGAATGAATGAATCATTCATGAGGGCAGAGTTTACAAAGCTTACTGGGTCCTGATCGTCTAATAAAATATTAAACCTATTAAAATGCAAGTGCTATCAGTGTGTGTGTCTGTATATAAATGTGTATATGATATATGTATAAATCATTTTTAACCTTTGCTCTGCAACTCGCCTGCAGGAAATGCCATCGAGTTTCTGACAGGCGGTGGTACTTTTCTCTGACATACCTCTCGGGTGCTCAAAGACTCAATCACTTCAAAATATGCATGTTAAAGGAAATTGACCACCACCTAAAACACTTACACAGTTGGGTAGATGCAGAGTATCTGTCCACATACAATGCAGTCAAGGCACCTGGATAGGATTCTTCCAGATATTTGACATACTAGTCTGAAAGCTTAGTCCTTGGAGAAATATTGTGATTGAATCTATATTCAGCTTATTATATAAACTGTTAAGTCTGTCGTAAAGATGTTTGATTTTTGGGATGGCAATGGTGAAGATATACGGAATCTCTGAATAAGTGCGTTCACACTCTTTGCCTATTTGCGTTATAGGTAATCTTATCTCAAGTCACAAATACATTAGTACATTTACTAGTTAGACTTTAATCTGTATCCTGGGGCACTGCATTCATCCTGTGCCAATTCACCACTCCCATAGCAAATCAATGTACCGCAGTCCATTTAGAATGCTGTTCTACAAGACTTCTAGTTTGTGGTTTTTAGTTTTTTTGGTTTTATTTTGCATTTAGCGTATACTTAGCACAATTACAGCAGGCAAAACATTTTACTGCATAGTGCATGCAATACTTCCAAAAAAAGAGGATTTTCTGGCTCCGGCTCCATAGATCTACCAGTAGTTTCTTCAGCTATTAACAAAAAAGAAAAGGCCTGATCACTAAGCTCAGGGGCAGTTTAAAGCTGCTGTTCCACAGGCATCCCCCCCCCTCAACATTCCTAGTTTCTTTATATCATGCACTGTTGAAAACATTTAATCAGGGCATTACCATTCAGCTATTTTAATCACTCTCATCACACAACACCTCACCCAATCGCACTCACTGGCCATCACTGTGTAAATGTGGGTCTGTAAAGCTTTGCTTTATCACATGAATGAGCGTGAACAAATGATTGTTGGTGTTTCTGTTTCAAGATCTGTGATTTAGCAGTGAAACACGTGAGATGTACCCGCTGTGATTTGATTTTTAAATCTGTGACCTAATAATCGTTGAAGTTTTATGCTTATACCCAGAGTCATCAGAATTTTTGTCGAGCCCTTAGTGCACTGCATTTCAAGCGGCATCTTTTCCTGTATATTGGATGTTAAAGTATATGGGTGGATTGTCCCTTTGAAGTTGTCGTGAAACAAGCCACATATAAGGGAAAGTATCAACTGTTTATACAGTTGTAACCTAAATAACTATAGCAAAAATCTGAAAATTGTACTAATCCCTGTTGGGTAGAAATGTGCCCATACACCACACTCAAAGGGTTAAATATCCGTAGATCTGCAGGCTGGTCTTGGTTTCTTTAATAATTCTGAAAAGGCGTCCAGACTTGAATGGTCTTCATTTTTTTCCATGTCATGCTTGTGTCCATCAATCTCCTCCCCATAGAGACTTGTGCACGCCATCAAAATGGGAATATCCTCTAACCCAACCCCCAAAAAGGAAAAATATAAAAAAGCTAAGTAGTGATATACTCTTAATTTTACCATATTTACTTCATCAAAGAAGCAGGCACCTGTTGGCTTTTGCTTAAACATCTGCCTGAATATATGCCTTTGTGACACCTTTAGGGTTTGCTCATTTTCGAGAATCCTAAAATATATCTGGAGAATCATAACGGCAATTAAATAAATTCTTTCCACCAGTGGAGTAAATATTCATTTGTATTCGGGTTTTCTGCTGCTGATTATTTTGTCACTGGCCGCGGTTCCTCTGTATTTATTTTAAGCTCTACTCTCCAAAATTGGATAATCATTTGACTGGGAAAAAAGCATACATTTAACAAGTCATTTTGGAATGTCTGAATACTATGGAGTTATTCATTCTGTATGGATTGTTTTATATATTTTTTTTCCTTGGAAAATATACAGCATACTTTTTAGGGTTTGTTTTAAGAGTATTACACTTTCCTTTACCCATAAATAACAGAGGACTATAAGAAAAAAAACCACACTGTTTTATCTTGTCTTTTTAATGAGGATTGTTACCATGACAACCAAGAGCCCACCACTGTGAGTGGGTGATGTGTTTAGTTTATAGTGAACTTATTTTTTGTAGTTAATCCATAGTGTAGCAGAAGTTGCCGAGTTGCGTGTTTTCAAACCCGGTCTGTGTAAATTGGTTAGAATACATAGACCCTCTAGATCAGACCTGGGCAAAGCACGGCCCGCGGGCCACATCCGGCCCGCTGAATAGCTCGGACCGGCCCGCAAAGAGTGTCCTGGTGACTCACCAATGAGTCCGGTGTCCCCCCCCGCCCCGGTCACTTACCTTAAACTCCTGTGTTGGAAGCGTTTGTCTCGGGTGCCGGCGCTTTACGCTGGGCGCCGGCATATGACGTCAGACGCCGGCGATCAGCAGTGAAGCGCCGGCACCCGAGACAAACGCCTCACGCTTCCAACACAGGAGTTTAAGGTAAGTGACCGGGGCGGGGGGGGAGATCCTGAGAAGGGGGGGTTAGGGAGTTAGAGGGGAGATACTGAGAAGGGGGGTTAGGGAGGGAGGTCTTACTGTGTGTGTGTGTGTGTCTTACTGTGTTTGTGTGTGTGTGTGTCTTACTGTGTGTGTGTGTATCTTACTGTGTCTGTGTGTGTCTCACTGTGTCTGTGTGTCTCACTGTGTCTGTGTGTCTCACTGTGTCTGTGTGTCTTACTGTGTCTGTGTGTGTCTCACTGTGTCTGTGTGTCTTACTGTGTCTGTGTGTGTCTCACTGTGTCTGTGTGTGTCTCACTGTGTCTGTGTGTGTCTCACTGTGTCTGTGTGTGTCTCACTGTGTCTGTGTGTGTCTCACTGTGTCTGTGTGTGTCTCACTGTGTCTGTGTGTGTCTCACTGTGTCTGTGTGTGTCTTACTGTGTCTGTGTGTGTCTTACTGCGTGTCTTACTGTGTTCATAGCTTATTCAGTTATTGTAATAAATATTTTAGCCCATTTTTTAGCTCAATATATTTTTTCCTTTTTTTTCTCCTCTAAAATCTAGGTGCGTCTTATCAGCAGGTGCGTCTTATAGAGCGAAAAATACGGTATGCACTCCGAAGCCTTGTTCATTTTGTTCACTTCTGTGCTGTGCTAATAGTTATTCAGGCCTTACTTATTCAAGCACCTCTACCAATGACGTAGGCTTGAATAACTTTATTAAACAGCACATAAGTTAACAAAATGGACAAGGCTTCGGAGTTTGTAGTTTGTAGAGGTCTGGCCCTCTAAAACCATTCCAATTTCTCATGTGGCCCCATGGGAAAATTAATTGCCCACCCCTGCTCTAGATTGTAAGCTTGCGAGCAGGGCTCTCTCCACCAAATGTATCGGTTTGTCTTAGTCTGTCAATTCTTGTCTTGTCATATCCCTTTAATTTATGTATTGTATTAAGCGCTGCGTAAACTGTTGGCGCTATATAAATAAAGGATAATAATAATAATAATAATAGACTGCGGTGGAAAACTGGGAGAGAATTGTCTTCCTCCCAATCAATAAGTTTTGTTCTAAAGCGCTGCGTAAATTGTTGGCGCTATATAAAAAAAGATAATAAATAATAACGCATCATCGTGCACGCCTTTATTTTCACAATACCTGTTGGTCTGCATGGTTATTACTTTGGAATCGGCAACCATATAAAACCCAGGTTAGACAGAGCAGGGGGTACATGCGTTTCATAAACATGTTAGTGTTTTTTTTCTGGTTCTGAAGCATGCGACGTGAGCTTATATATGCATGTATGTATGTATGTATGTGTGTACTTTCATATCTAGAAAATCACAATTTCTGAGAACTGCAGTGGAATAGAGGCTCGGATGACTTTGGTTCAGATTTACTCACCGTCATTAAAAATGTTTTTGCGAGTTGGGCATCTGCCAAATCCATCTCGTGTTTTGTTGCTATAGAAATATGTAATTATAATAGGATTAGACTGAAATTCCTTTGAGTTTTTTTGTTAATTTTGGCTTAAAAAGTAACTGTCAGTTTTGGAAACCCATTGATGTCTTTTATAGGGAAAAATCAGGACTCTGAAAATATAACTTGGTTTAAAATGTATTTTCTCCATAGTGGGGGTTATATTCACTATTATGTGAGAATATATACAAGCAGGTGAACAGTTGCAAAACAAGTCTCACCATAAATACTTAGACTCTTCCGAAGTGTGGATTTGGAAGATTCTTATTTGAATTTAAGCTTTTGATGACTGCTCCGCCATGCCTGGGTTCTGCGTCGCACTGTGACACAAGCATCCGACATATTGGTCCAAAGTCTTTCCGATGTTCGGCAACCAAGAGAAGCCTGTGGTGCTTTTTGCACATTAGTCTCTTGCCAGTTTAAATGCTGAGTAAGCCCAAATATTCTCGTGGGAATTTTCAGAGGTCACTTCTAGTTCAGATACATCCCCTTATATTTAGCGCTGTTAATTGTTCATTATTTTTAGCTCGATGTTGGTTTAGCAAGCACTTGGAAGACTCTGATGAAAGCTGAGCACTTGCCTGGTGTCCAGAGAAGTAGAACCTGATGAGGAGCTCGTGGTTTGCATTGTTTCACATTGCTTGATGCCAGAAAGGTAGAATGGGGTAGCCCCAGTCGTATTGTTCTTGGAAACGTGTTTATATTTTGGTTAACTTTATAACATTTTTGAGCTGCTTGCAGATGGAAGGCTGCATTGCCAAGTGTGGACCTAACTTGGGGCTCGTGCAGATTAATTTAGTTTGTGTAATATATGTATATGCTGCTATGTTTCACCTGTATGTGGTCAGGTTCAGGCATGTCAAAGGGAGCAAAAATGGCCTTTGTGTCACAACCACTGGGTGTGTTTCATTCTTCCAAAATAATCTGACCCTTGGCGAGGCCCCTTTAATCTGACCCTTGGCGAGGCCCCTTTAATCTGACCCTTGGCGAGGCCCCTTTAATCTGACCCTTGGCGAGGCCCAGAACAAGTATCTGTTTATGTATTGTAGGTGCAGAATAAAACATGATCACAAATGATTGAAGCGTTTGCTGTACAGTATAAACACACAAACTCCTGTAGGTGGCACCAAGCTTGCATGCATCCTGCTTATTAACCTTGTTTTAATCTTTTGATTACAATTTAGGCACTTTAAAAAGACATTATTAAAGTAGCATTGGTGGCTAATTGAATAGCTGTAGGGCTGAGTCCTGATGAAGGGGTGATGGTGATTCACTTCAGCAGCTCGCTAGCCCACGCATGACTTCGGTGGGATGCAGACAAGAATTTGTTCTCTGCACAAAACACGATACACCCGGTGACCGGTTCAGTTACGTCTTGCAGCGAGCCCAAATACAGACAAACAATTGTCACTGCTGTTATGTACGCAACTACCTGAAGGTCCTAATCCTGGGATTTAAAAGAAAAGTATAGCAAAAAGAAAGGGATTCATGATGTGCAACTTGAAATGGTAGCTGGATCAGAGCACAGTGTTTCTGTAGCCATGTCTGTTCGTTAGAACTTTGCCTTATTTTTAATCCCCCGTTAAGCCTTTAATAAAACATTCAGTAATTAAGGCAAAACTTTGCTTTTGAGAATTCCAAAAAAAACTCCCATGAGACTCCAGATCAGTAAGCCGTGGGTCAGCGCAGCACTATGTGGGAGCTGTCCTTGTGGTGACATGGGGCAGAGCTCTTGAAATAGTGTTACATTACATGGGCTTCAAGATGTTTTGAGGGTAATCTTAAACACATTAATTATGCCCCTGCACATTAAGCTAGTTTTTTTCCCCCAGATTTATTTATTTGAGTGAATAGTGCAAATACATTTTTAATTCTTTCTTGTCTCTTGCAGGTTGACCCCACTAGACATTGAGGCTGGCATGCTGGATCGTGAAAGGATGATGTAATGAAATACAGACTTGTATATAATTTTATGTTGAAATGCCCTGAATTTGTTGTGTGAAACTGGAACACCACAATGAATGTACTGAACACAGAGAAAGCGGGGAACGGTTGTCTGCTCCCCCTGTATGTGGATGACGACAATGGAAACGATATTTCGGAAGCGGAAAATATTCCCAAGCTCCCAAAGCACAACTGGAATGTCCATGTTGGTATCCCGGGTACCGTGGACTTTGAATGTACCAGCTTAGGTGGCAAGAGTCTAAAAGACGATGGCAACCCTTATGCAGTACAGGTGCCCTGTTCCTTTGAATTGGATGAGACGGTGGACTATATAAGCAAGGGCATAGAAGATGGAATGAAATTGAAGAATGAGTTGTCTCAAGTTCAGGATACTGGTAAATTAAAGCAGCTCTGTGAACAAGATGAAACTTTGGATTACATTAACCAGGATTCCGCACGGCTAAAGGACTCGTTTTCATCACACACTACAGCTCATGCTTGTTCACAGTCTGACATGAAGGGCAATGAGGAGCAGTCTGTGCTTTACTTACAGAAGTCCACAGATGAATATTTTAACAAGTCAGGGCTGTCAAGGACTACACAGTTATTTTTGAAAGAAACTGGTGAGGTTTGCAGAAGTTTTTCTGCTGAGCGGGACCTTTTGCTTACGGTCACTGATAAAGGTGCAAGCACTGACGGTGTAAATCATAAAAATAAATCAAATGTAAGCATGGTTTCTTTGTCATGGGACCTTAGCGATGAGATGGTTGTGAGGAAAAATAGTTTTGTTTCAAGCAGCTCTGAAAAACCCCTGAGTACCTCTGTATTAGAAAGTTCAGTGTTACCAAATTCCTCCATTGATGTGTTTTCGGGGTCTGTAAAATGGGCAAATGGCGTGCCTGACAGCTGTCCGGGCAGTGAGCAGCTCGCAAAAGACTTGAGTTATTTTGAAGTGCCTCAACACAGAGATTCCAAAGAAGGGGGGCAGATCGAGACATCTGCTACACCAGAGCCTAGCGTCTTCACCAATGACGCAACCGCAAAAGATTCAAAGGCGATTACCTGCAGCACGGAGGACAGGATAGATGAAAACCACATTTTGCGACCTGCTGATGCAGTCATGGACCGGAATGGGAAAGATGAGCGTAATGGAAAAGGTGGTGCAGTTCTTCCAGTATTTCTGATGGAAGACAGACTCCAGACCAAAAACATGAATGGTACATATTCTGAAGACTTGCACGCATCAAAGTCCTCTAATAGGTGTTTGTCTTCCAGTACAGAGTCAAAAGACTTTCTGAATAACCTGTCCGGGCCAGGTTGCGAGGACACTTTTTTAATATCTAGCCCTAATTCCCAATCGATTAGGCAGGCATATACATCTACGCCGTTACCGGAATCTAAAAATATTACTTTTGCTGTTCCGGTATTGGAAGACATTCCAGGAAATGATCCAAACAATAAACTAAGTGTGGATTCTGAGAAGGACCCCCAAAAAAGTAGCCTCGACGCTTTCAGAGTTGGCTCTGTAAATGGCATGATGAAACCCAATAATAAAAAGCTTAGTGTTGGGGCAGCAACTAGCAAAGCAAAGAAAACTGATGTTATAAGCTTTCCTAAACCCAATTTTAAGAATGTAAAACCAAAGGTGTTGACCCGACCAGCTTTAAACGCTAAAGACGGTGCGTCTTCATCCTCTAAACCTTCTCCCAGATCCCCTACACACTCATCTAAAGCACCTTCACCTGTTGCTTCTCCAAGAACTCAGTCGTCTGCCACCAGCACTTTAAGAAAAAAAACTCTTCTAGAGCACAACGTGAGAGCTGAAACAGGTATTGCTAAATCGCAGAAACAACCAATTAGTAAGCAGCTCTTCTCCAGCCAAGGTGCACATGTCCCAACCCATTCGAAAGCTCCTCCAGGTAAAGTTCCCAGAACTGCTGTGTTAAAGCAGACTACGGATGAGCTCGAAAGAGCCAGTTCTTCCAATTCAACGCGATCCTCTCGCTCGGCTGCAGCTGTAACCTGTACGGCCGGATCCAGACTGACAGAAAACAAAAGTGAAAAGGCGAAGGCTTTCCCGAAGCCTGCTGCCGTGAATGCGGCACCCATGGGGCCAGACAAGATCGAGCAGAACGGCAACGATGATGCTTACGACAGAGAAGACTCCCAGAATGGCAACTGCATTTCAGGGGATATATTTGCCAACATAGTGGTGAGTCTGTGTGTCTTATATGCCGATAAGTGTTGCTGCCAGCAATCGTTTTAATAGACGAGCAGTTAAAGATAAATTATCCTAACATCATATAGTATTTTAACTTGGTGTCCACTGTATATCTAGATTAACGTCTGCTTCTGTAGGAGATGAGTGGCTGCTTTTTTTATAGAATTACCGATAAACAATTACTCTGCATTATTATAAACAAAAACAAGGTAATTACGGATCATTCCACAAATGTTATGATCCTTTCAGAGTACTGAATGTGACACCCGTTCAAGTGACCCTAAAGATGTATATTGCATATATTGTGTATGTTTGCGGTTGTATCTGGGTATAGTAACAATCGAATATTTGCGGTATAGGAGGAACTCGTGTTCACGTCAACATGTTCTGTTGAACGGCTCGTGTTTCAAATGATTACTCCTCGTAAACCACAGATTTACAATAGCAACCAGTGTTTCCAAAAAGAATTTCTGCACTAAACTTTGGCACTATCTGTAGTGTGGGATGCAACAAAACGACCCAGCGGGCTTCCAGTTTTGTATAAATTTTAGCTTGTTTTTTTTTTAATCGCTGCTTGGCAAACCCCAACGGCAAGGGAGCTGTGTTAGTGTCTAACCTTCTAAGTCAACATTTTTATCCTTCTGGAGCTTTATTACAGAATTGTGTGCCGTAAAGAAATGTGCACTTTAAATATCCAATCAGTTATTGCAGAAAAAAAACCCCGCCACGTTGGGGCAATTTATATTGAATCTGTGTATTTTCTAATAAAAGAATGTCACCCGCCGCGTTCCCTGCAAGCTAAGCTTAAGTCGCATTATGAAATGACTATTCTCAAAATATATATTATAGACTTAAGGTGCCATCCATGTTTTCTTCAAAATGTCTTTTTTTTTAAATGAAATCTACCCCAAGAAAGAGTAACTGATCAGATTACATGGTTTGCCTGTTCTGCGGGATTCAACATAGAGATCCCCCGCTGTAGAAGTCTGTCTTTACATATTCGGTGCTTTGTGGCACGTTGGGTGGTGGGAATGACTCTTACACTGGTTATATTCACTGGGGACCTCCATAAACATGAGTGATTTTTAAAGATTCTTACCATCTTCATCTTAAGGTCCGTAACTTGCTCATTGTCACTTTTTTCTTAATATTTTGTACTTTTAATATACACTTGGTTAGCCGCATGTATATGTTGGCACATACACAGTATTGTAGTATAGTTTGTAGTTCATAATAAAGGGGGGATACGGTGGTCTACAGGCAATAAGTATAATATAACCTCTTGGGAAGGGAGGCCTCTGCCCACCAGAGCTTACAGTCTAAATTAGTTTCAAGTTCTAATTAGTGAATTGTTATGGCCGCACTTGGCAACTTTTAGAAACAAAGTAAGAAAGCCTTGGCCTGCTGCGTTGGCTGGAAGGCCAGAGTAAAAGACGATCCCTTCAGTAGGAAGCTGATGCCTGCTCCTTGCTGTGCCCGATGAACATCAATTAGTAAATCCAAATAAAAAAAAAAGAAACGGATCTGGCATTCACGCTTTCCTTTATTCCATCGGTTGGTGATCTCAGGGCTATCTTAGCTACACAAAAAGTTATGATTAAGTATCTGGTGCGCAAAATGCATAAAGCATTTGTGTAGCTGAGATACAGTTACAGCTCTGTTAAAGTTTTTAATGGATTATTTGATGGAATCAAGGAAACCACGAGCGCCAAACCAATTTCTTTCATTACTTTAACTTTTTAAATGAACTTAACCCTTTATTCGCCCATCACAAGGATTCTCATTGTAGTGGCCATATTGCTATAGCAGGGCTTATTAGATGTTGAGGTAGTCTGTGTGATATACCAGCGATTGAAGCACCAGTTATCATTAAACTGGAATAATATATGCAGCCGTCCGCTCCGGGCTGAACAAGCTGTAGTCTGGGTGGAACACACGTAATTATCTGTATTGCACCTGTATTGCAGTTTGTTCAGCAGTAACGTGTTGATTGGATTAGTCTCAGGTAATGTATTGAGGTCAGACTTGTTTTGGATTTGGGTTTGCTTTGAGCAGTCTGACCTGCTGCTCGTTTGCTTTGCCCCCTCCTGTGGGCAGGCAGGTCAGCGGAGAATACTCTGCAGGAACCGCTCTGCTTTTCTTCATTCAAACGGAGATTCCCGAGTTGTGGAAAGTTTCTAACGTTTGATATTTTTGTCTGTAGTTTCAGGGGCAGCTTTAGAGGTATCCCCCCTGTCTGGTTAAATAAGATATGTGCGTACTCATTATATATAACACTCTGTATGTGTATATATGACCTGCATGTCTCTGTATTTAATATAAAATCTAAATGTTTTACCTCCTTTAATGTATTTTTTCTATTTGGACTTATGAACAGCAATGTGGCATCTGCTGGTGCTATATAATAGACATTGTGTCTATTACACATTAAATGCTTTGTGTGTTTATGTACAATGCTTGTGCGTAACGCGCATATTTGTTTACCAGCCGCACTTGCACGTTGCATTCCTTTATGCTTGCGCAACTCATTCTTACACATTTTCCATGTCGCAGAGTAGATTAAAAACACAGCTAAACTGTTGTGCTAGCTCCCTGCTGCCATCTACTGGCTGCCGTGTGAATTACCTGCAGGAAGATAATTGTGCCCAGGCCTTGAGCTGCAGAAAGGTCACTGGGTTTTCAGTGCAGCTTTAGCTGGGTTCGCTTTCTGCTTTTGAGTTTTACTTCCAAATAAGCAGTCATATACATTCAGAACTCACAGTAAGGGTACCGGGCACAGACATGCAAATAAGGACCCACAACATGCCACTTTCCCCTTACCTTCTTTTAGGTCATCTTGTAGACATGGCTATGAGCGAAGTGCAGGGGAAAACTGCGCAGGCTACTGAATTCCACTCACCAAGCCAAATAAAATCTACCTTTATCAGTATGAGCTATGCATGGCTATACATTGGTTTGAGAGTAGCAAATGGTGGCACTGCACAAGCTGGACAGTTCCCTTAAATAATAAAATGACTTAAGTGAAAACCTATTTTTGCCCTGCATGAAGGATAGTTACATGTCTAAAGAAACTTTACTGTTGCATTAGGTGTATATATGTATGTGTATGTATGTGTATATATATAATATATATATATATATATATATATATATAAATACACATAAATTAGTAGAAGTATTATTAAACACTCATCTACAGACACCAGACAAGCCAAAAGGCTTGGTTTTTTCCCTCAGAAATCTCATGGTGCTGCCACAGCCACAAGGGATTCTGGGTAACCTTATTTGCATGCACCTAACCAGAATCCATTGTGGCTGTGGCAGCACCATGAGATTTCTGAGGGGAAAAAACAAGCCTTTTGGCTTGTCTGGTGTCTGTAGATGAGTGTTTAGTAACACTTCTACTAACCCTTAAAATTAAATGGAAGGGTTTCCATCACCTTTTACCCACCCTAACTTATGTAATGGTGTGTGTGTTTATGTATGTGTGTGTATGTATTTGTGTGTGTATGTATAGCGCCAACAACTTCCGCAGCGCTTCTTACGTTAAATACATTCATATGGTGTGACAAAACTCGAGCTGGCAGACTAAGGCTAACAGGGCCCTGCATGCAAGCTTACAATTTAGAGGATTCTCCGTGGCAGACTCTTCTTCGTGAATAGCAGGAAAAAATGTCGTCCTCATGCGCATCCTGGCATGTTCGTAATTGAGCTAAAGGACCAAAAAAAGCCCAAGATATTTTGTATCTTCCCACTCGCAAGCAGTGATTTCTACATTAAACCAATTACAGGTGTGGTTATAATGTCTCCGGTAGCACAGTGCAGCAGTTATAGCCGTTCTGTCTTGAGGTTCTTGTTTTAACCAAAACTTGTAATCATAGAGGCTTCCATGCTTAGGTGGCTCATGTGGCAGATTAGCAGTATATTTTTTTGACACGTATATATAATAAATACAACAAATCTCACTGGTGTGCTTAATTGTTCCCGTCCGTATTTGGTTACTCATCCAAGCTCTGTCTGCTTGTCTGTTTCTCTGTAGTACGCAGGCCTGTAGATGTTTGTAGTTGTAGTCATTTTTCTTTTAATGTAATTATAAAGTATCTATGCATCTCAGGAGGGCACACACCTAGAACAGTCTTCTGAATGTATATTTCGTAGGATTTAGTACTCCGAGAACATTATATAATCACCTGACTTTGCTTATAGTCCTCGGTACCTTCTGAAAGCCTAAGGCTGGAACATCGTAGTCCCTGTTGGAACCGTCTGAGTTTTAGTCGCTCCGCAGAAAATGGGATTGTCTCAGAGAGAGCGCCAGAAGGATTTGCATCTAATTACTTAATTGTTTTGCTCTGCGGTTGGCATAACTTGGTGTGCGCGTACCTGGGTTTAACGCGCCTCTAACACGTTCCTCCATGGTAAAGAAATCAGTGCGTCTGATCTGTCCGAAGATAACATTTGTTGTGGAAAGTTATGTATAAGCAGTGGAGCCAAATGAGGACCCCGTTTTATTCTGTGTTTGGGCCACGCTCACTGATTTAATGCATTGTTGCTACTTTTTAGTATTAAACTTCGCTTTGTGGACTGAATAATTTTGAGTTCTGAATTTTAGCATTTACCATGTAACTAAATCACACACACACACACACACACACACACACACCTACCTTAATTTAGGTTATAAATGATACAATTTGTTCTGTTCTGCTTTTGTCTTTTTGCAGATTCTGAGAGGCCTTTTCCAGCTTGCCTACCCACTTAGTTATGAAGCAGGGATTACCATCAAAAGCATCACTAATTGATTGCAGGATTTTTTTTACCCTGATGAACCCATACATATTGTACTACACTACAGAATATGATGCTAAAAAAAATAACCACAAGATGTTGAGCTCTTAAACAATGCTATTGCTTGCACTATTCAAGTAAATGAATGAAATGCAAATGTACTTATTTATTTCAGCCTTTGTCTGTGAAATTGGCGACTCCAACAAGGAATCTGAACAAGAACCTACTCTCTTGCCTGAGGAACACAACTGGCCAACCTGTGTCTACCGTCAAATGCCGAGTCCTGCCAAGTGATCAGAGGCGGGGTAGCACCGGCAGGAATGTCGTAACTGTCAAGGTGCCTTCCTCTCCCAAGACAAGCACACAAAAGCTTACTGGTAAGATTTTCAATCTTGATTAAATAGTATAGGGCAGCGTGTATCATCTATGATCTCCTGCAATTTGTGATGGATGGGGGAATGTGTATAGTAGAGTCCTGTCATGGGCTTGTCTACTCGAAAACAAGAAAAGGGTCCATTAGTTTTCCTTTTGAGCCAGGGCTATAGTGCAATTACATACGGTAGTGCAATTACATACGGTAAAGATAGAGCGTTTTTATGTTGGTCACCGAAAGAGCCAATCTGCTAAAGATGATGCTGATATTGGCTAACTGAAATATACCGTATTTGCTCGATTATAAGACGACCCCCCAAAATCTGAATATTAATTAAGGAAAAAAAGCCTCAATATAAGACGATCCTATAGGAAAAAGGTTTTACCAGTAAATGTTAATTCATGTAAACTATTACATTTTTTTTAATAAAAGCTATAATTGAGAAAAATATTTTTTTGTTTTTATTTCCTTGTATTTTCCAACCTGCCCCCCAGTTACGCACATCTGCCCCCAGGCTTGCCACTCCAATATGGCACTGTGGCCCATGATATGCCTTTTAACCCTCTATATGCCACTGTGCCCCATGGTATGCCTTTTATAACCCCCTTTGTGCCACTCTGCCTCCAGAAATGCCTTATACCCCTATATTATGGGGCAGAGTGGCATATAGGGAGGTATAAGGCATTTCAGGAAATTCCCTATGCCCCCATTTAACACCCCCCCACACACACACACACACTTACCGGGGCTTCCAATTTCCTGCTGTATACCGGGGCAGCGGGTTGACGTCCACGCGATCCGCGTACACAACTTACGCTGCAGCCGGAAGGAGGTGTGGCTAGCAGCGGGAGTTGTCTGCGTCAATCGCGCAGACCTTCCCCGGTTGTCAGAGATCAGAGTTGCCCGCACCGGCACCGGTGCGGGGAACTCTGATCTCTGACAGTCGGGGAAGGGGGGGACACAAAAGGATCCAGGTCCCCTGCAGCGGTGCGGGGGATCTGGATCTTAGTCTCATAGTCAGACCTCTATTTGAGGTCTGATTATAAGACGACCCCAATTAGAAGCATTTGCTCTGGAAAAAAACAGTCTTATAATCAAGCAAATACGGTAATATACCTGATGAAGAGACCTAGATAATCTCAAAAGCTTGCAGTCTTTAATTTGTTAGCCAGTAGTTATCATTTTTATCAAATCTGCTCGTTATCTGGGGACTTTATACTGTATACGGCAGATCTTCAGCCTCCAGTAATCTTTCTGGATCAGAATTTGGTAACTGACTTGTTTAAGAGGAGAGGAGATCTTTGGCGGGATGGAGGTTGCCATGTGCTTTACCCAACAAGCCACCCACTGATAGAGTATAAGCTGTGCTACCCGGGGTCCACCAACCCCTACGCCAGTGGACTTTCACACCACAGCCTTTTTGTTTTGTATTTTCTTTAATAAAGAGGACCTTTTTCCTGTGATTTTTATCACCTGTACGCTTTAGGTTGCCTTTCTGATTTTATAGTTACAAGGTATCATTATCGGGTTTCAGTAGTGACTGCGGCATTTTCCCGTTTGTGACGAATGATACAAATTGGTAAAATGCGTGCCGAGACATGTGGCAGAGGTTATAACTTGGGGCTTTATGTAATCGTTGCTGACGTGACTGTTGCCAAAATACTTTCTGGTCTGCATGTATCAGAGTTTCGAAATCTTACAGGTGCTCAATAATAGGTGGTTATATAACCTGTTTAATATCACTCCAGGCTCGGGCATCTAGAGCTACTTTAGTAACCCTTTGTCTTGCTGCTCCCCGCTCCAATGGGGACCTTTTTGGACCATGATCAGTGCTGCTTTTGAGTTCTGTGGAGCCGGGGGCAAGAAGAATCTGCAGAGCCCTTTGGGAAGGAGCAGACAGGGTTCCTTGGCTAAATGTTGCTGTGTGCACCGAGTTACTTATGTTGGAGCTATTTTCTGATGTAGTATTCTCCGGTAAATCATGCAGGTCTCAACATGCTTTTTGTGTTTGGTTTCAGCATAATCTGCAAATGTCTTCAGCGTTTAACAAAGCCCTGAATTGGCCCAAATGGGCTTAACAAATGACAGAGATTTAGGTGATAACTTATTGTTACCACTTTCATAAGTAGACTGAGTCAGCAACATTTTGCAGTCTTTCCCATAGGACTGAAGTTTGGCTTTAATATCTGCCTTTAATAAAGTAGCAAAATAAAGGACAGTCCGGTGTCTCCTGAACAGCTAATGCGTATGTAAATACTTGGCACATGCATTCGTTTAACCTCAGGAAAAAAAGAACTTGGGGAGAAGCTGCAGTTGTGAGCACCCCATCTATGGGCTGAGATTTTGCGTCACTTATTGGGAGCGCTTCCCATGTTTGCACACAGGGGTCTTACAAGTGTGCACCAAGAGTTTTCATGTGATTAAACCTTCAGAGGAGAGAATTAAAGTATTGCTTTAACGTGCTAGAGATTGGACTTGGCGCCCCCCCCTCCACTTTAAAATGTAAAAACACTTGCGCTCGCTCTTACACTTTCTCAATGTCTCTCTACCTTCTCCACCGTCCGCTTCCATGTCCACGTCTCCTTTCCCGCAGCTCTGCTTCTTTTCTTGCATGGAAGCGGTCGGTGGAGAAGATTGGGAAGCTTTGAGAGAGCGGCGATTTCCGGGAGACTTAAGAACCAATGTGTGGCTCCTCCTCCCCGAGTACGCCACCGATTCCTCCTAACGCTCAGGTTGGGCAGAGCTGAGCATGCAGTTTGTACACAGTGTGCCGAATCGTTGTGATTAGTACTGTATGATCAGGATTTTAGATTCCAGGTAGCATTCAAGAATGACTAATTACAAGCCCCAACATATGACTCATTATCATTTGTATAAGCAGTCTTAACATTTCATCGTCCATTTGTGCCCGGAGTATTTCCTTACTGACTTGTCATCGGCATGCTGTTCCCAATTCAGCTAATGTAATTTTCACGCAGGCTTTTCTCTGATGATTAAACCCAATGTGATCCACAGGCAAAGCACGTACGTCAATAACATCAATAAGTCTATCCGACCTGACGGTCATGTGGATTCTGTGAAAACACGGTGTCACCGGTGGCTACGACTGTGTCACCCGTGGACAGTCTAATCAGCTAGAGTAGACAGCTCCGTTAAAGTTTGACAAGAAAACTTTGGCATCTTTGATGTGTTGAAGCATCCACTCTCGGTGAAACACTATGGGGTTTATTCAATAAATAGAGTTATAAGTTGGGTTGGCTGGAGACTTGTTTCAGTTCCTTAACTTCCTTGGACGTAAGGGCCCGACTCGGTGAGCTTCTGCTGCAGTAAGAGCTTGGGAACCCTGTACAGTGTATAGTTAATAAAGCGAATCTATCATTGATGGCCCTTCATAATGTATAGTGATGTACCGAAACAGAAATACAACCATCCTGTTGGTGAATAAACCCTTATGCTAAATGGCGTCTAGTTTTTATATTGCCATACTGGAATTCTTTAAGTGACCTTTCCGCATACTGATGTGTATCTTGACTGTGCATGCGCAGTGCCACTTTGTACTATGGTTGTCTCAGTTGCTTGGCATCATACACTTCTTCTGTGTGTTGTCTGTGTCGTTAGGAGCCCTAAATACCTTCTAGTATGTTGACATATGCTGTAGACTGACTGAAATATGTTTATTCAGTAAATATTTTACATTGTATATTTTACTCAATATATTAGTCTTTAGTTGCAGATCATACATCAGTCTCCTTTACACGGAATCTCTTGATATGCTGTTTCTGCCACCTTTTGTCAGTCATTACACTGTAAGGTTAGTTGGCTAAAAAGGTGTGAAAGCATCAAATCCTAATTCCGGGCTACAGGTCGTCCCTCTGTGTGGCTTTCAGTTGAACTGCCACTGTGTTTAACCAGCGCGCGTCGCCGGATTCATAGTGTACAGCGGAGAGCGGACAGCAGAGGGAGATATAAGATAAAGGAACGCTAGGAAGTTTGCAGTCCTTAAGTTGCTGTTATTTTAAAAGCAAAGAACAGTTGCTGAAATTCCTCGCACAAAAAAAAAAAACTAGCAGCTTGTGGCAATGTGTAAGTTTTGTACATGCATGATACATCCTTTCCAAAGTGAACTTGTTCATAAAGTGCTCTACACAGCGGGTTTTGATCATACGTAGGATAGGCATAACCATGGGAGAAGCACCTCTTCTCCGGGTCTGAGTCACCGCGGAGAGTCTCCAAGTCGTGGGAGCGGCACTGAGACACGCCCACTCCCCGCCCACTCCCCTCCTACTTTCAGTTTTAAGGTGATTGGGGCTAGCCCAACACACCAGCGGCAGGACCTCCGCATCCTGAAAAGGGAGGCCTCTGGAGAACTGCACCCTGTTAAGGGTTTGTTCTTTAGGGAATGTGTCTAGAGCGGTTCATTTTATGTCTTTATAGAGTATGTCAATCTCTTTGATTGCCTTATTTTTCTTGATCAACTAAACAATAGCGATTCGCACATCCAGTAAAGTAGTGCCGTTTATAGTTAGTTTGCTTTGTTGTCTTGGAGAGTTTTCTGGATATGTGCCTATTTTGTGTTTACTGCTACACCGCTTACAATTAGGCCACTGATAGGGCCCAATTTTGCAACCCTATTATAAATATATACCGTATTTTTCGCTCTATAAGACGCACCTGCTGATAAGACGCACCTAGATTTTAGAGGAGAAAAAAAAGGAAAAAATATTTTGAGCTAAAAAATGGGCTATAAAAAAAGGACATCATCCTCCCGTCATGCCTGCACAGAAAAAAGCTGGTCAGACATGATGGGAAGTGTAGTTGGACTACAAGCGCCGTACTGCGCATGCGCCGGCGCCATACGTGACACGGCGCTTGCGTCAAATCCCCCCGTCCTCTCCATCCAGTCCGCCCTTAGCCGTCGCAACGGACCAGAGAAGAGGAGAGGCGGCGGTCTCCAGATGAAGACCTCCCCTGGACGGCGAAGCGAGACAGAGACTGTCCGGGACACTTTTGGTGAGTACCGTATTGGCTCGGATATAGGCCGCCCCCGTATATAGGCCGCACCCTAAAAGTTTGGTGCTTTTTTAAAGAAAAAGTTTTTTTCTTTAAAAAAGCACCAAAAAACATACTGCCACTCTGCCCCCCCCCGCCCCCCGAGATATGCTACCACTGTCCTCCCTCCCCGAGATACGCTGCCACTGTCCTCCCTCCCCGAGATACGCTGCCACTGTCCTCCCTCCCCGAGATACGCTGCCACTGTCCTCCCTCCCCGAGATACGCTGCCACTGTCCTCCCTCCCCGAGATACGCTGCCACTGTCCTCCCTCCCCGAGATATGCTACCACTGTCCTCCCTCCCCGAGATACGCTGCCACTGTCCCCCTCTGCCCCCCCTTCCCCAACTTACCGGAGCAGACTCCCGGGTGTCTTGCGGGGCCGGCGGGGGACATCTACGCAATACAACTTCCGGTGCGGCACATCCGGCACCGGAAGTTGTATTGCGTAGACGTCCCCCGCCGACCCCGCAAGACACCCGGGAGTCTGCTCCGGTAAGTCCGCGGGGGGTGCAGAGGTAAAACGCATCCGCACGATGCGCTTAGACAACCTCCCGTGCCGGCACCCCCCCCCGTGGGAAGTGCTGGCAGGGGAGGCTGTCTGAGCGTATCGGGGAGTAGGATGCAGGTCCCCTGCACCGCTGCGGGGGATCTGTATCCTAACCCCGCTGCCTGCATGTCCCGGGCGCTAGACCCCGAATATAGGCCGCACCCCCACTTTAAAGTCTTAAAGTGGGGGGAAAGTGCGGCCTATATTCGAGCCAATACGGTATATCGTTGCCCCCCCCCTCCCTGCATCTTCGCTCCATAAGACGCGGCTGATTTTTCATCCTACTTTGGGAGGAAAAAAACTGCGTCTTATGGAGCGAAAAATACGGTAATATGATTTATGTAGTATGTATACGTAAGTGTATTGCGTTAATGCTGTAAACGTGCCCTAACAAAATCAGAATGCATGTAAGTAAACCTTGTTGTGCGTACAAACAATGGTATGCGTTAATTGCCGTTTCACCACTAGCCCTTATGGCATAAGGCAAAAATATAGCGTTATATACCATGATATATTCTTGAGCCAGTGTTTAAAACAGAGACAAGCTCCAATGCTGCTGTATTTTTGGGAATGTGGTAATCATTAAAAACTCTGGAAATCGCCCCTTTAGTACGAGTTCAATCATAATATTTCATAGAATTTGACATCACTCCCTTTTATCCCAACCACCCGTGCGCGGGATATCCCTGGGGTGTGCGATTGTTGGCATGGCAAAGAGGAATCAGACAAAGAAGAAACACACAGGGGTGTGCAGTGCAGCAAAGTCACTGCAGGAAGGCACGACGACTCCACATATGATACGAGGTGCAAAGGCCCAAAGCCGATCTTCTGAATTCCAAGTTGACTTTAAATGGGGAAAAAACATTTGAACTAAAGCGACAGGTCAACATCTGATGGGCTTGCTGTAGACCCACAGGATCTAGAAGTGAAACGCCGGACAAATGGAAGAATTCCGGAAAGTGGATTGGTAATTAATACTTCCGTTTAATAGTCACCCCTGCACACGTTACAGGGCCTTCAGGCATGGCTCTTTCTCCTCAAGTTCCTGGACAGCGGACATGGATGCTCCCCGATGGTCACAGAACAGCAGTGTTGGCCTACAAGAACCCAGGATGCAACAAACACTCTGTGCTATGGCCAACTCGCTTTAGGCTTCATCTCCGGTCGTCTGCCAGATACAGTGGCTTTGATGGTAAATTGAGACCTTTGGCCTTCCTCCTGTTATCGGTATACCTTTTTCAGAGAAGGCCTTAGTGTTCTATTAAGTTTTAAGTTCTGTAGGTCAATCAGTGGCAGAAAGTCATGCCATTGAAATCACTTGCTACACATGCGTGTAGCCCCCTTGCCTGCCGTGTTCCCCAAGCCAATGCTGGAGCTGACTGGTGGTAAGTATATCACGTGCAAGGAGATGTGTTTTAAGGCAAATGCATATGGGATATTCTGCAGGATCCTCCTATGCATTTGCAAAACCTGCACCACAGAAATGTAAAGTGCTAAGGTACAACCTTCCACATTTCTGCACAACACCTTCCAGTTTGAAGTCTATGGAAAGAAGAGCTTCCTTAAGAGCATCGCGATTTTTCACTTCCTTTAAACTTTTGATGAAAAATGGTGCATCATTTTAGCATTTACCAGGAAAGAAAAGAGATTTAAAAAAAAGTCTGATTAAAAGTGTGTGGACTAACATAGTTATCCTTAATGAGATTGGTATCGCTAATTAATATGCAGTCTGAGATGCTTGTTGGTGTTTCTATTATTAGTGAAACGGATATAATATTACCGGTATGCAAGTGCAGCCTGTACGCCTACGATGACCGGGTCGGTTGAATCGAAAGTTATTAGCGAAAGGGCGTTGTGCAGGACAAAAACGATATTGGTCTAGTTATCCAGCGTCCTTATATGCTGATTCTTTGGTTTTCTGTGCCATGCTTTAAGGTGCTTTAAGATACTTTGCATTAAATCTGGTGACTTTTACCTGGGCTGTTTTTGTTAAAGCTGGATTGCCAGTTACATTAAAAGCCGATATATTTGCAATGTTTAGTTTCTTTAAAGACTTCTTGCTGGATCCATTAAAATCAATGTTGATCATGTGAGGGTCCAGACTGCTGGGTCCTGGATAGATGGTGTCGAGGTCACTCTAGTGAAGAACTGTTTTTATGTGTCTGGTTTGTCTTATCACCTGTGCAGAAGTTTTTTCCCGTCTTTAGTGTTTCATCCAAACTTCTTATCTCCGCCAGGGATAGTACTAGACTCTCCCAAACGGAAGTCAATTTCTGTGAAAGCTTCCGCAGCAGTCTTGACAAGATCGCAACCAAGACAGAGAGTACCATCTAAAGTACCCACCCTTCAGAGGACTTCAAGTGTGTCATCAGTGTGCAGCACTCAGAGCGAGAAGAGCACGCTGAGTAGCAGGTGTAAGTTCCGTGTGTGCTTCACGTCTGTCACTGCTAGTCACTGGGCACTTCACGCATCATGTCTGAGCACTGCATGTCACGGGACAGCTGATTGTATAAACTTGTATGTGTCCTGGAGGATTCTGGCATGGGGAAAGTCACAACGGTGCACTAAGTTATCAACGGGGAGAGAAGGACTGATGTCCGGTAATGGGTCAAAAGCTATGTGTAAGCCTTAAATGAATAGTTGATGATGTGAAATCTGCTTATTTTCTAAATCTAGTTTCTGCTGCGTTTTCTCCGCCTTCTGATCTTCTCTGTAGTGCGTTAGGAAAATGATTGACATTAAAATTTTGACAATCTGACTTTTGTGACGCATCAGAAACTGCAACCAATTGTGTGGATTTTGCATGTGAAAGGCAGCCTTTAACCCCTTGATGACAATTGCCGGTCCGGGCACGTCACGGAAATTCATGTCGATAACGACAAATGACGTGCCAGGACCGGCACGTCATTAAACGGGTGCAGAAAGCGATCTATTTTCGCTTTCTGCACCGAAACGGCGTTGCTGTAATGCCTCGACCTCGAGGCATTCAGCAACGCCATTATCGGCACAAAGGGGCCATCTCTGGCCCCTCCCCGGGGCGTCAACATCCGCCATACTTTGTATGGCGGCGGACGCCTGTTTTAAAAGCGTTTAGGAGGCGATCAACGATCGCCTCCTAAACTTAAATGGTGTCGCTGGAATGCCTCGATCAGGAGGCATCCAGCGACACCAAACACTTACCTTTGGATGGGCTGTGACCGCTCCGGAGAGCGGTCACAGCCGCAGCTGCTGGTGATCTTCGCCATCTGCAAGATGGCGGCGGTCCGGGAAAATTCAATAAAGACACAATAAAGTCTAAAAAGTTCGCTAGACGGTCTCCAGACCCTCTAGAGAACTCTGGCTCCACTTGCAGGTTGAATATAGGTACTGCATTCAACCATGCAAGTCAATGGAGCTCAGCTTTCTAATCACAGTGTGATTAGAAAAAATAAATTAAAAATAAAATTTAATAATTAGAAAAAAAATTGTAAAAAAACAGTAAAATGTAAAAATAATTTCCCACTGATTTCACTATCAGGGGAACCTTCAAGTTGAAAAAAAATGTTAAAAAAATTTAAAAAAAGGCAAAAAAAAAAAAAAAATATATATATATATATATATATATATATATATATATATATATATATATATATATATATATATATATATATAAAATATATTTTTGTGAGCAAGTCCTAAAATTAGCATATTAGCTTAAAACAATTCTCGCATGGAAAGAGTTAAAATACTGGCATATTAAATGCCCATGGGGTGTCTACTTTTAAAAAATGTATGATTTAATGGGGTAAATTGAATTGGCCGGGTTCAACAAGGTCCCAATTAACACGGGGGGAAGGATGGCCACACATCTAATTTCCAATTAGAAAAATGCACACGTACCAAATGTGGCCTTTTAGTTCCCCCCAAAAATGACAAACCCATGCATGTGGGGTATCACTGTACTCAGGAGATATTGCTGAACACATATTGGGGTGTCGTGTGACAGCGGCATATACCAGGAGCTGTAAATTCATACATAAAGTAGGTGTGTGTGGGAAAAATACACACACAAAAATACTACTGCAAACTTTGAAAAAATGCTGGTGGTAAAATGTGTGCATGCAAAGAGTTAAAATACCAGCATTTAAAATACCCTGGGGTGTCTAGTTTTCAAAAATATATGGTTTTGTTGGGCACACTGAAATGGCCCGGCTCAAAGATGTACCAAATAGGGCACGGGCAGTGGATCCCCAAATGCCAAAGTTCAACATTGAAAAATGTGCATGCCCCAAATGTGGCTCTTTTGCCCCCGAACAGCCAGGCAAAATCATTCATGTGGGGTATCGCTGTACTCAGGAGATGTTGCTAAACACATATTGGGGTGTTTTTTGATAGTGACATATACCAGAACCTGTTTATTTATACCTAAAGTAAAATGTGTGTGTAAAAACAAATGCAAAAAAATTACTACCATAAAGTTTGACAAAGGCTGATGGTAGAATAAGTGCTTGGAAAGGGTTAAAATACCAGCATTTGGAATACCCTGGGCTGTCTAGTTTTCAAAAATATGACTTGATGGGGTAAATTGCATTGGCCGGCTTCAAAGATACCCGAAATGGCACATGGGGGGAAGAATTACCAGATTTGGAAAAAATGGCTTTGAAATAGCAAAACGGTACCTGTACTTATTGCTCCATAACGTGCAGAAAAAAGCAAAAAAACATAAAAACATTGGGTATTTCTAAACTCAGGACAAATAGTAGAATCTATTTAGCAGGTTTTTTTATTACCTTTTATAGATGAGTAAAAGATTTTTCAACTAAGAGTTAGAAACAGTCATTTTTTTCTAAATTTTTCACTATATTTTATACTTTTTTTAATAGTAAATAATATGATACAATCAAAACAATGTCATCTAAAGAAAGCCCTTCTTGGCCTGAAAAAAACAATATCTAATGTGTGTGGGTTCAGTAAACGGGAAAGAAGAAAATTACAGCTAAACACGAGCAGCGCAGAAATGTTAAAACGGCCATTGTCACGAAGGGTACAAAAAGTAAAATCAGCCTTTGTCACGAAGGGGTTAACACGTTCTAAATGTGCTTATTGTCTAACGCTTTCCATTGCAATCACGGACAAACGGCCACTATATTGCACATAGAATGTTATTTGAAACAAAAGCTTGTCTTGACCATGTGGCCAAGATTATGACGCCTTCCCCTGTGTCGCCTTTCCTTGTTAGATTTTCATTCTGGATTAATGTGTCCTGCCCTTTGCTTCAAAGCCCCTGATTACTTTCCACTCTAATTCATCGAGAGCGGCTAGGAGGAGCTCAGAGGTGAACATGGCTGATGGCTTTTTATCTTTCACCTTGTGCTGATCCCGTGTCTTAAATGACAGTGTCAGGCGGACATCGCAGTTGCACGGAGAATGCGTTCCCCTCGCCTGTGTCCGTCAATTCCTCGCTGATCTTACTTTATGATTCAGGAAAACGCAGTGACGAAACCTTACTGACCTTGGTCGTAGCCGGATCGTTCGCCCTTTGCATAATTCCTTTGTTGGCTTTATCTGGGAAAAGAAGTAGGTCACTCTGGGATTTTGTTTCCTAATGTAAATTAAAGCAAGTTTCTGTTTTTCCTTCAAGTTTTTTTTTCCTCTCCGTTACAAGAGGTATATAAGAGAAACAAATGAAAGCTCTTGCCGTACTTTGCATTTGTGATGAAACACAAATCAATGCGTCGGATATGAAGTAAATCCCCGCAGGACGCGTCTGCACGCTTCTACGACACAACGGTTTTCATTTTTCAGTGGTTATGCCTTTACGTATGCGTGGATACACGTGTGTACAGCTTGGCAGGCTGCTAGGATTTTAATGCATATTGGAAAGTAGTTGATAAACTCCATTAGTGCATTACATGGTTTAGTACCTTAACACTTTGGGTTCTGTAAATGTAATTTTTATTTACACCCAAGTGCATACTGTTACTGCTTTACTACTGTGTCCTGGTGATAGGTTACAGTATATTGATATTTAACAGGACGTACCGTTCATCATGCACCTTAATGCACATGATAGCGGAGTGTCCTTTTTGCAAATGCATGTTGGGGAGACAGAATCCCCTCAATGTATCCCCCCCCCTCGATTCTAGGTTTAAGTAGATGTTTTTGGTTGAACACATCTCCTGATCGCCAAGGTACATACACGCTATACCCACCGCTGCCAGCTCCAACACAAGCCAGCAGAAAGGGTGCATGCGTGTGTGTTTGTGCGTGCGTGCGTGCGTGTGTATGCGTGTGTGTGTGTGTGCGCATACATAGGAATCTCTTCCATTGGGGTGTGAGAATGACTGAGCGTGCGCTGCAGCTTCTCTTTAAATGCTTTTCTTTCTACAGACTGGGTAAAGAACGGCTTTAAGTATATTAAAGTACTAATGTCATTTAATATGAATTCTTTGTTGGTGACACTGTATGAGACCCAAGGCACTCCCTTTAATGATAGAGTGGGCTCTCATCCTGCACTAAGAGCAGATCTTTAACATACAATTTGCTAACTTGTTCCTGTAGCTAATATAATGGTCTATTATGGGAATCCTAGTAAATGCAGCGAGAATCGTGGTTTTATTTGCCGTCGCTCATTATGCAACCAGGCTGAGGTTCTATTCCGAAACATCCCTTCGACTTTAAGGTGTGGTTTTGTGTAAGTCTTTCCTTGAAGCGATATAGAACAACGTATATTATGTTGGGGAAACTCTTCCTACTGACCAAGTGTCAAACGTAAGGCGTCAAAGAATTTAGTTAGGTCCCCTCTGGTCCCAGTTGTTCCTGGTTTTGGAGAGGAAGCCTCCCCTGAGTTATCACAAGCTAGGCTGGAGAACATACTGGCTTACCCTGCTTTAAAGACATTCACGTTAAGGACTTGTTAGTAAGGACTTGGTTCAAGCACAGCCATTCCCCTGTTTACATACAATCGCATTGTGAGAACGGACACACAACTGCATGATAGTGCTTCACTTTCATTTTCGTTTTACATACATGCTCTGGACCCCATTGTGTATGTTAATGTGGGGTATGCCTGCACTTTAATTCCAGCAGTATGTATCAAGTCTAGAAGTAGGCTGTGACATTCACATCTGGAACGAGGGATCTGTCCAAGTATGATTGTGATCAGGATCTGTACAGCATACCTTTTTGAATTTTGTTTTGAAAGACAATTGTTTGTTAGAGCTGTAGTGTTCACGGTTGCATGGTCTTTAGTTATTTATTTATTTATTTTTTATTGGGCCACCATAGATATAGATGCCACATAAGCTTATGGGACCTCAGATGTCTCCCCTTTTTCTATGTTGGCCCAATAAAAGGGATCAACGTTAACTAAAGACACTATTTTCTCTTGGCTTGATCATTCTATATTAGTTTTTCCTATCTCGACGTGTGGTACGTTAGTAAGCGTTTATAGAATACGCATGCAATCAGAGCCTGGAAGTCAACGGTTTTTTCATTGTTGAAAAACAATGCAACTTAGATTGATATCTTTTGGGAAATACGTACACTAACATGTCTGGAAAGTGTTCATACGACTCCTGTTTAGGGCTTTGGACCATTGCCTGTCCTCCTCACCGGTAAAACTTTATGGGGGTCACCGTTCGCAATACATAGTGAGATAAAATGGCTTAATATACCCCATGTTGGCATTGCATTAAACCTCCTGAGAGATTACTATCAGAGTGTTGGCATTGGCTATGCTCTTGCTGTCGCTAAGGAACATGTACATTGTAGCCGTTTACGCTCTTTGTATCTACCCGTCTCAATTACCAGTGGTTTTGTGACAAAGGGACATCTGTTTCCTTTCACTTAGAAATGTAATCAATGCTTGATCACTTTTGTGAGATAACCCTCCAATGACCCACCTGTGCTGTAGACATGCTGGTTTCCTCAACTGGCATCCAGTTGACTTCAGAGTAACATGACTGGTGCCTGGCGGTCCTGCAGTGTGGTTCACATAAGTACGGGTGAGATTATGACTATCTGCTGATATAGCTTCTTCACGTTCAGCCAAGTAGACCTCTTTATCTCGATTTAACTGCAACTCGTTTAATGAGTTATTTGAGCGCCCTTCTACACTTTAACTCTGGATTGTATGACTTCATTCTTTCCATTGTCATTTTGGTCATGGGAATGCTACAAAATATAGTACTAGAATAAGAACCTTTTGTTGATATATTTCCACTGATATTATTTTGAAACAATATAATAGGCAATTATGCCTGACATGAAGCCCATCCTACAGTTCTGCGTGTTGTGACATTAATTCTAGTCTCAATCTGAACTAAAAATTTGTCTTGACATTGCCTGACAATCGCATCCCTTCTATCTCCTCGCATTTATATTTTACAGACAAACGGTCCTGGCATTCTATCACCGCAATGATTTTTATGCTTGTTTGCGATTTGGCAGTCATTAGTGGAATAATAACTTACTTGCCCTTTTAAATTGTGAAGAATTATTTCTGTTCATAGTTCTATTAAAACTGCAAGTTAAGGGCAGAACTGGCCCTGAATAATGCATAGTTCAATCGGTGACTCACTGACTTAACTATACATTATGAAGGCCAAACTCCTGCAGACTTTCAACTCTCCCTTTAGTGAATAGACCCCAGACATTTTACAGTAAAGGTATTTCTCCATGTATCTCTCCTGAAGTTGAAGCTTAGGCTTGATCGCTTTATTGAAAAGCCTGTTTTGTTTTACAGCTTGTAGAGTAATTGTGCTGCAATCATCCGGATTATATGCCCCTGTATCATGTGTATAAGTAATTTATTCGTTTATTCACTGGTTCTTGACATGCCGTTTTGCCGGTGCACTCACAGCACAGATTTATTCTTCATCAAGCTAGACGGGTTCTTGGGCTTTGTCGGCTGTTACCGGATTAATACCTGAAATGTGGTGTTTTGGAATAGTAATTGAAAATTGACAATGTAAAAATCAAAAATGTAAACTTACGACCTTCTATTTTCACAGCCACTACAAGCAGCCTCAAAACCGAAGAAGTTCCAGCAAAATGTATGCGGCAGAACGATGGTCCATGTGCGCAACCTCCCAAAACGGCACTTATAAGGGGAAGGTCTCAGTCTCTCAAAGTTACCCAGACAGGTACTATATACGTATTGTCTCTACAGAACTTCCGTCAAAAAACACAATTATAAGTATCCAGAAAGATGTCCAAAAGAGAAGATGGTTTCTGATATGGACACTTTAGTAAAATATACATTTTACGCAAAAAAGTTCAATCTAGTGCAAATCATGTAAGCCCTATGCCCCATTTCAGTGGTACTGTAGCTGCAGTTTAGGATCTTCCAGATCAGGCATCTCTAGTAAGGCAGAATAGAAAGAGAAAAACGGCTGAAAACTGCAATAAAATGCATATCGGTGGATGTGAATATGGGTGTTGGCAGTGTTTCAACAATACTCCACAAACATGTTTCAGAACAATGGAGCAAATGGGTAATTGCTAGTTTCTACCTGTAAAAACCAAAGACCTCCATCAAGCTGTCACAGCTGATGCATATTGATTCAAAAAGGAACATCCTTGAGATTATAGGATGCGCTGGTTTTACAAGAAATCTCTAGACCGCAATTTCCATACCACGATATGGTTGTAAATAAAAAATAAATAAATAAATAAAAAACCCAGACACAGCAGTATTTAAATGTGAAGAACCGTAGTTTTTGCGATTTTTTAACATATTGGATGTTACTCCCGGCTCCTTAAAGTCTGTCTTCAATTTCATGTCAACTATGGTTCTTTTCAGCTTCTAAGGTGAATGATTTATTTTGCAGTAGGTACGAAGAAAAGTCCTGTGACTGCTGGTGTTACAAAGTCCACGGTTTCTTCTGTGCCTTTAAGTAGAAGGTTTGATTCCAAAATCACAAATGCTGGTAAGAAGCAATTATGTGTTTTTTATTTTTGCAACATATTGTAGTATTGTGTGGCTCAAACATTATGTTGAGGCAAAACTCACCAGTTCTTGTGGGAAGAACTGCATGTTAAATATGATCTCTCCGATAAATAAATGCATTTAGAAGGGGTAGCTCACAGCAGAACGACGAATCTTTAAAATCATGGAGTCAGACTGTTTCATTCAGTGCCTGCTGCCCGCTTTGCTTGCCTCCCGACATGTGGCAGCAATGCTGAGTCTCAATGCAGAGGCGTTGCTCATGCTCTCCCGAAGCCTTCTCCTCCTCTAGTGGTTGGGTTAAGATTAAACCCTGTGGCACACTTGCCTGCTGAACATGTCTTAACTGCCACTGAATGGAAAAAGATAAATATGTCAACTCTTAGAAGCACATGGACAGGCTTTCTAACGCTAGGGCAGCGGTTCCTTGGGCACCTGTAACAGCGTCCATTGTCCAGTGCCATCACAGACCTCTCCTCATGCTCGCCCTTGCTGATAAGGAGCAATAGCAAGATGTTATATGCCAGCAACAGGCGGCACGCACACCAGAGGAAGCGCAGGGTTCTGTATTAGTAGCCACACAAACATCCACCTCTACTCAAGTACCGTTATGGAGCTTGACCTGGTCCCCTGTGAGTCTAAAGGCAGCCCTGGCTGATGAACTTCTGTTTAAATATATTAATATCAAGCCTTTAACTTTTTGCGTGTAAACCACATTAGTTAGGTAAATTCACCCAAGGTAGTGACACCTTTGCAAGAGGGAGAAGTCATGCTGGTAGCCAGCACTGGCCAGCTTCCACATGCCTAAACACGCCTTAACAGATGGCATGACATGTGCCCTGATCACTTCTGCCATGCTCTGCCATTGAGTATCTTTAAAAAAGGAAAATCAACACTTAGTTGTGTTTCATGTTCATTACCGTAAGTAAAGTGTGTATTTAGTGTAACTTTCAGTGGAGATGGCGCTCCCACACGCAGTGGAATTTGTATGGGATCAGAGAGGAGCAGTAACTTTTCCAGGCCAGCGTAATTGTTTTTTTAGCTGTGATTTGTTGGAAATTCCCCGAGTGGGTCTTGATTTATCTAAATATTTGCGTTTCTCACGGTAAGACATTTGAAATTACCTGAAGTTTTAATAACTAATCTTCTTATCCCTGTGTCAAGTACAACACTCCATTTTAGATTTGTGTCCTGAAACAGGCAAGTTGTGTTCATTTTTTGTTTGAATAATTGCACGAAACAGAGGCTTCACCATTGCAAATAAAATAAACAGTTTGTCAATATGAGATTTCAGTAACTATCCTAGAGGGGCAAAGGAAGCTTGGTGGACATCTCCATTCAGACGCAATTAAGAGATGCGTCCTCTTCTGTAGGCTAGCTGTTCTAGGAAGGAAGTCGTATATGTGAAGGTGCTGATGGGACATAATCCTAATAAGAGGGGATGATTATTTCATTGTAAATCCATCTGGTTTTAATAAGTTTAGCTAATTGCACATGTTCTGTTTCAGACAGTTAAGGTCATGTTTCTAGGAATTCCAGAATTTAATTGTAAGAGTAAGAACAAAGATGCTGAATTCACTACCTACAGACGTTCTCAAATTCAATTGAAGCCATTAAATATGGCCAGATGAGTCTGAGTGGGCTGGACCCTCTTATAAAAGGTGGCCATCCATATATTCCATTTGACCATTTTCTATTTTTCTCTACAAACCACTTGATTAGATCAGTTTAGTTCGATTGGCAAATCGAGAACAGCCGAGCACTCAAATTCTTTACTATGATTGCAAACCTTTGGAGACTATTTGATTTGGATATACCTAAATCTCATGTTTTAGAACTTGGTTTCCAGTGAATCTCACATCAATGCTGACGCCTTACAAGAATAACCAAATGTAACAGCGTAATATTTTTATAAGGATTTTTTTTACTCTTTTTGTGTCGGGTTAAGTGCATTGTTTGTAATAGTTTGAAAATGAATGTGCTAAAGATTTTTTTTCCATATTTTAAGCACAGCTAGTTTTATCTCTTGGCTTTGGTTTTCTGCGTCCGTCATTGTGTTCGTCTCTGACGTGTACTTTTATACAATTCGCGTGAGACTGTTTTTTTTACTTTACCTGAAGCATGACCCTCTTGCTGTCTCTTTTCTCTTGGAATCGAAGCATGTCACTTATCATACGCAGGCCCTTTTAACTATGCTTTCTTGAGGCTTTGAAAGCGCTGCAACAGCTGAATACTAAACACTGAGAGAGACTAAAGCAAAACTCGGGGCTGTAAAGCGTGTTTATGGTTCTCTGGCAGATCTGTAAGGAGAAGACAAATATAATTTACCGCTTGTCCGTCAGGATATTTACACACAAGATATCAATTATTTGTTTGTATGCTGCTGGAGCATAACGTGTCTCTACAAACTTGAGGTTACATACAGCCAGGTGTTTCGGATACAGTGAAGGCAAAAATTATTTGATCCCCTGCTGATTTTGTACGTTTGCCCACTGACAGACATGATCAGTCTATAATTTTAATGGTAGGAATATTTGATCAGTGAGAGACAGAACGCATTTGCATTTTACGCTGAAAGTATTTGACCCCTTTGCAAAACATGACTAAGTACTTGGTGGCAAAACCCTCGTTGACAATTAGAAGTCAGACGTTTCTTGTAGCTGGTCACCAGGTTTGCCCATATCTCAGGAGAGGTTTTGTCCCACTCCTCTTTGCAGATCCTCTCCAAGTCATTAAGGTTTCGAGGCTGATGTTTGGCAACTTGAAACTTCAGCTCCCTCCATAGATTTTCTGTGGGATTAAGGTCTGCGGACTGGCTAGGCCACTCCAGGACCTTAATGTGCTACTTCTTGAGCCACTCTTTTGTTGCCTTAGCCGTGTGTTTTGGGTCATTGTCATTCTGGAATACCCATCCACGACCCAGTTTCAATGCCCTGGCTGAGGAAAGGAGGTGCTCACACAAGATTGATGGTAAATGGCTCCATCCGTCATCCATTTGATGCGTTGAAGTTGTCCTGTCCCCTTAGCAGAAAACCCCCCAAAGCACAATGTTTCCACCTCTGTGTTTGAGTTTGGGGATGGTGTTCTTAGGGTAATAGGCAGCATTCCTCCTCCAAACACAGCGAGTTGAGTTGATGCCAAATAGCTCGGTCTTGGCTTCATCTGACCACAACACTTTAATCCAGTTCCCCTCTGAATCATTGAGATGTTCATTGGCAAACATCAGATGGGCCTGTACATGTGCTTTCTTGAGCAAGGGGACTTTGCGGGTGCTGCAGGATTTCATTGCTTCACGGCGTAGTGTTACCAATTGTTTTCTTGGTGACCATGATCCCAGCTGCCTTGACAAGATCCTCCTGATCATTGAAACTCCACGAGGTGAGATCTTGCATGGAGGCCCAGACCGAGGGAGATTGACAGTTATTTTGTGTTTCTTCCATTTGCAAATAATTACACCAACTGTTGTTACCTTCTCACCAAGATGCTTGGTGATGGTCTTGTAGCCCATTCCAGCCTTGTGTAGGTCTACAATCTTGTCCCAGACATCTTTGGACAGCTATTTGGTCTTGGCGATGGTGGAAAGTTTGGAATCTTTCTGTGGACCGGTGTCTTTTATAAAGGTAACAAGCTGAGATTAGGAGCACTCCCTTTAAGAGAGTGCGCCTAATCTCAGCTCGTTACCTGTATAAAAGACACCTGGGAGCCAGGCCTCTTTCAAATCCTTATTTCACTGAGTAACATGCAAATCAATTTATAACTTATTTGAAATGTCATTGTTCTGTCTCTCACTGGTCAGAAAAAAGAACCTACTACTAAATTAGACTGGTCATGTCTGTCGGTGGGCAAACGTACAAAATCAGCAGGGGATCAAATGTTTTCCTTCACTGCAGCTAGACCTTGGTTTAGGAGCCACTTGCTGATGCCGAGCATGTTGTGTCTTGGTTATGATTTGTTTCAGATAAGATGACTCTTAATGAAGTTAATCAGATCGCAGGGTGTTTTTTAGATCTGAATTTGATCTTTTTATAGCACTGGACGCTTTGTTGTGCAACAATAAAATTCACAATGCTTGTTTATTAGCGCTACTTTACATATTGTGTACTTTTTGTACACTTGATCAAGGTTGGACTACCCCTCTCCCTCTATTCTATAATAGCCCCTGTATTTTGTTCTTGAACATTCATGGGAATTGGCATAGGGCTATCCTGAACGTAATTTCAGTAATCCAGAGGCCTAAAGTTACAGGTCGTGAGTCGTAAACACTGCAGCCGTATACACTAAATACTCAATATTCACTGGTAGTAGTCATTTTAGAGTCATCTGAGCATTCAACACCTATACTTATCTTTGGTTTGTAATGTGAGAGAGATATGATGGAATTCCCAATATTTATGCTTCAAAGTACCCCAAGTTTGGCTGGTCTTAATTTTTCATCGCTTTATTACTTACCAAGGAGCAGGTGGGGTGTAAAATCATATAGGAGACTCCAAAACTGGCCATATAATGTGTAAATGTATGATTTAGATAGGTGCTTTATATAGTATTTGCTGGCGTCGCACGCATTCCTTGTTTTATTAACATGCTGAGTGCCCTGGAATCTGAATGATAAAATGTGTCAATTTTGCACACATTATATGTATGTTATGTATAAATTCCGGCTGGCCGGGAGCGGTGTGTTTATGTATGGAGCTCGCTGTAAGCTGTGCATTTATTTGTCTGTGTATTGTTGCCTGGATCGGGATGTCACTCCCGCATCAGACTTGTTTTGTTCCTGCAATAGGTAGCTATTAGAGTAGGGTTAGGACATAGGGAGTGTTTGCCGTAACTAGTAAATCAGGGCTGCCAATAAAAAAACCCCACAAATTGTAGTTTAAGCGTTGCCAACCATGCCTGGATTCAAAGGGTGTGACGTTTGCTTTCAGAGTAACGAGTCTTACTAAAGCCCTGTCATTTTCCACCTCGGCTTTAATGGGAGTCGCAGCAGATATGTAGTAAATGGGGGGGCGGTTGGTTATGTGAATGCAGCGTAATTAATAGTTTTGTGCTAAGTATCGGTCTGTACAAATTACACCACTGGATCATTTTGTTCCTTCTAGTACTGGACTGATGGCTCTACTATGTCATTGGGTATTACCAGGTGTGTGCTTGAGTGGAAAGTGGCTTTCCATGGCAGTGGTGGTTTAAGTGGCTTTGGTGTTCTCCTTGTCCCCAATTAGTCTCACCCCCTGTGCCTTTGTTGTAAGGGGACCGGTGAAAGCCGTGCATGACCATTTTGCTGCGGTTCCGACCCTTTCCTTGTGATCATACACATAGGAGGGATAAATACTGAACCGGCTCCCACCATTTTGTCACAGCTCCCCTTGCATTCTGTCTTGGAGGAGAACATTAAGGCAGTGGGCAGGATCATTAAATTCATTGTCTTGGCGACTGTCTGAATGAGCGATGGATGGGAGGTGATCGGTGGCAGCGCTTTCCCTGCCACCCGCGTTTTTTTTTTTTCTTCTTTTAATCGCATCGCTGAACACCTCAGGGCTGTGACAGCCGACGCTCCGCAAATCCAGCATTTCCAGCTCTGCAGTGTTTGGCGTTGTAGCCCACTCGGATTGTAAGCTCTTAACAATTGTCTGCCTTTCCCCTGTGTGCTATTATCCCTCGTTGTGTTGTCTTAGTGCTGCAGGGTGGGAGGTGTAAGATGAATGCACCGAGCGGCTGGCTTTAATGCTTTCAGTACATCCATGACGGCTGCCGCTGGTGAAAGGGGTTAAACGGCTTTCTCTCAGCCGTTTCTGCATAATAGATTGTTCTGCATGGACGTGGTGTGATGTAATTCGGAGTCGGGGAGGAGGATTCATTCTAAGGGCACGCTTTGTTTCCGTAACATCTGGTTTGGGCAGTGCTGCTGGACGCATTTCCATAGTGGACTACTGCTTTCTGGGATGTGTATGCCTCGCTGTCACGGTGATGGAATGAACTACCTTTCTCTGAATTGCCGTTACATCTCTGCCCTACCGTACATCTCCTGGCCGGGATCCTCAGAGCTGAGCTAAAAATATAGCATGTTGTAGTACATGGAGGCAGTTTCTTGCTTGCTATCCTATTTCCACTCTTTCTGAAGACATGTTATGGTCGCCTAAATTATCCTTATCCAATATGCGTGTGCGACTGACCGCAAGCGGACTCCTTCGGAACCTGCGCCTACCTTCAGGATACAGGAAAAGCACCGTTGTGTTTCACACAGGTAACAGCTCTATGCGTAGGGCATATTGTGTGTGTGTGTGTGTGTGTGTGTGTGTGTGTCTTCTACCCACAGCAGGGGACATCTTGTTTACTCCAGCTGCAGGCACATAAACCACACACTTGTTTACGTGTGCATGTATGTGTGTGTGGATTTTCATATATGTAGCCATATATAAATATATATCACACACACGTTATGTGTGTATATATATTATATATAGGTGTGTGTGTATATATATATATATATATATATATATATATATATATATATATATATATATATATATATATATATATATATATATAATATTTACACACAGTTGCATAATGAGACGTTTATAAACACTATATAATTATGCAATGACTCTTGGTTGTGTTCGGTGAAAATGTGCGCATGGTATTGATGTGTCTGCACACGAGTGACATTTCTGCGTTTCAGTATGAAGATACCGTACCCGAGTTGTGCTGACATTTTGTTGCTGGTGGACTGGGTTTTTTTTATAATGTGGGAGACGGATACGATGTAGAATTAGTCACAAAATGTAGCCGTTTGCCATGAAATTGTGATTTCCAGTTGCCAGACCCCTGGGATTATGCGTTGTGATGGATTCTGTACAAACGTTGGCGTTCAGTTAAGCGAGAAACCTGATCTGTTGGTGAGGACTGCGTTTCCATAGCGCTGCTCCGTAGGTGCGATGGTGAGGGATTGTGTGATGGTGTTGCATAACCGGTCACATTCACAATGACAGATTCAACCTTTTTTCATATTACCATAAAATGTATTTCTAGGGTGCTTTTTTTCCGGTAATTTCTTATTCATAAACACTCATGAGTTGTTGGGTGGCTATGTATGTTCAGCCCGTGGCTGTTTTAGGTAAGCTATTTCTGCCTCTAGAGCTTTGGCAAGCTTCAGAAAGGGGTAGCGCTTACACGGTATTTTCACGCTTTTGTGAAGGCTCCTGAAACACGGGTGTCAGTCACAGCACTGCCTCTCCATGAGTATGACCAGCCACCTCCAGCAGTAGTATTACAACTTATGAGGACACGCTAGACATAGCTGCGGAACAAACACTCCATGTTCCACCTAAAACTCATGGGTTTTCCTTTACTTTTGTGGTTTATTTTAATAATTAAGACGTGGAATAAGAATCTTGCATAAATCTCTAAGGTAGCTGGTGGCATAATATATAAAGCCCAATTCTGGTGAAATTACTTGGAAACCGATGGAACATTCATGCTTCACCACCTTCCACCAGAATTCCTCTCTTTGTACCCAGTGACCTTGGAGTTGAAATGATTTGGTAATTGTGGGGTTGCATAGCGGTCTGAGCATTGGTTAGTATCTTTGTGGTGCTGCTGATTTTTGCAGGTCCAGGAGACCCAGCCAGCGGGTATGGTAGTCAAATAACCAAGTCATACAATACAACTGAGCTTGGGCTCCCAGACTACCTGTCCAACACCATGTCTCTGAAAGGCTCCTTGCGGACATCTAGGAGGTGCATCCAAAGGACCTAGTCAAGGAGCACATGCTGTCAAGAGGTGGCATTGTATTCTCTAAGTACATGTTTCAAAAATTAGGTTTCAGTTGTTTTCCTTGTTAATTGAACATAATGACTTAATAGCTGTTTCTGCTTGGGTGTAGTGCAAAAATATCCAGATATCACATTCGCAGCTCTTCTGCCATTGCCATTGGTTGGTTAGGTTCTAAATGTTGCGAAATAAAAATATTGCTGTGGCTTCAGCTTCCAAAATATTTTTCCACGGGCCGTAGTCTAAATGTTTAAACATCTTTCACATTCCAAAATGTCTCCTAGTGTTTACGCAACGATCGCTTGAAATGAAACGGAACGTGTTTGCTATAAATGGACAACAAAAACAAACGGGGATTTCAATTGAAACCAAGAATAGCTGGTGGGCTTGTCGCACCTTACTCCAGATCTGGCGATGGTTTGTGGGTGGGGAACAATATATCGATGCATTACAATAACAGAACAAGGAGGTCCCTTCCGCCCAACCTACCACTGCCTATGTTAAGAGTTCATTCTGGCCAACGTGTGACAGGTCGGGAAGCTCTGTTCCAACAGGCAGGAAGCGTGTATTTATAACGCAGGAGAAGAATATAAATAGATGGAGTAAAACAATAGGTTCGCAGAACTCAGGGGCATGTTTCCAATCCTTAGCCGCAGCCTCTTGGTCTGGGTATCTTCACACTTGTTCGAGAATCATCCGTACGCCAATGTCTGTTTAGACTATATGTCATGCGCGATTAAATTAATTTGGTGAGGTTTTAGGGGACACGGGATGTTAGCGGAGTATCGAGAAGGAAGTGTGGTTGCATGACATACATCAGGCTGATCCGTTTAAAGAGCCATGCATTGTCAGCGTTCGGTCTCCATTATCCTTGCGTTAGCTGACCGTTCTTCCTGCACTCAGGAGGTACTCTGGGTGTATAGATGGTGCTTCTCCTAGGTGTTTGCGCATGCAGTTGATTGCAGGCTTACGCCATATTTTGTTATGCCCACAGCCAACTGCTAGCTTTCCTTCATTAACGTATGGATATCTGCAGTATGTTTAAAGAAAAGACCCTAATGGCTTCCTAGTAAATCATGGAACTGAACTGTGTGTATCTTTACACATCCATGTATCTCATGCAGTAATGGATGAAGAGTACTGACATGAGAACGTAGTACTCAGGAGGAGCAATGTTGGAACAAGAGGTCGTACTCTACAACTAGAGGGTCGGAGGCATAGATGTAACAGAAGTTCTGCTTTGCTGAGAGGCTAGTAGATAAATGGAAGGGTCTTCCAGCAGAAGTGGTGGAGGCTAAAACAGTAAGGGAATTTTAAACTGTCATGGCATAGACTTAAAGCTATCCTTGCTATAGGACCTGCCCAAGGACACTGTTTACATCAGGAAAAATGGGCACTAGATGTGCCGAATGGTTATCTGCCATCATATTCTGTTTATAATTGTTTTGTAGCTCAGTATGCACTTATGTGTTTGTTACTATGGCTGAAATATTCTTTACATTGGTTAAACCATTGCCTTTTAACCCCTTTGTGTAAAGCTTCTGCTTTGAAGAGTTAAATGTTACGTGATTCAGAGAGATGTGGGGTGTTAACGTGCTGCACTCTGATTTTTATTTTTTTTTCCTTGGGCTTTGCGTGCGATATAAATGAAATGTGGGTCATGTCTGCCTATGGCCTCCAGCTGCTAAGCACTGATCTCTTCTCCAATAAGTTGGAGTGTTTAAGTAATAGAGAGCCAAACTAGAAATACAAGGCGATCAAACATCCGTATAAAAATCAGATGCCCTCATGTAGTCTCGGTAGCAATGACCCCTTTATTTGAAGTGCTGTCTTTCCGGTTCTTCTACAACAGCCAATTGTCTTCGGTCAGTCCCGTTGTACAGGGCTGTGGAATGTGATGGTGCTATGTAAATTATTATACAGTATTCCACTATATAGTAAACTCCATTATCAATGCCCTTAAAAACACTTTCACTTTTTCCTTATCAGATCGTCCAGTTCTCGTCCAGTTCTCGTCCAGTTCTGGAATGTTTGTGTAATTCTAGAATATCCAACCCAAGCAACTGGGTTGTGAGAAAAGTAGCTCCAAATGCTGCTGTCTTAAACCCTTTAACTTCCCATTTTCATTCAGTATTTCTGTGGTTTTATAAACTCTCACGCTTGCATTAAGGAGACTATTAAATGAAAATAAACTTTTCAACGAGATCTCAGGGATAACTATTTACTTCATTGCTGGCCGTTCACTAAAGGAACAGTTTCTGCAGCCTTGGCATGGTAGGAAAATGGCTAACGGGACAAAAATTTACAATCCAGCAGAAATAAAAAAAATCTCAATGCGATGGAGTGTTTCGATCCAGCCTGGGTATGACAAACCTGTATGTAACATCCCGGACTTGAGATGTCATTTCCTATTTGTCATTGCCTGGAATCTCAAACACATTTGAAAAGAATTCTCTTCAGTTTGGTCGCAATGGACATCTTGAATCCACATTGATTTTATTTTTTTATTTGTATTAACCGTTCAGACAGTTTCTTTTTCAAAATGTTTGTTTTGGTCTAGAGTGATGAGGAAGTATTTATCCCTTCCAGATTTCTTCTATTTGTTAAAATTTATGTGAGATCATCCAACTAATTTTAATATACAACGTGAGTAAACCCAAAATGCAGCTTTTAAATTATCACTTATTGAAGGTAAAGTTAATCAAAACCTATATTGCCCATGTGGGAAAGTAATTGCCCCCTAAACCCTTCCAGACAGAAGTCCGTGAGTTTTCTTTACGTCGTGGCATCATGTAATGTTGAAATTTTAACTTATTTAATGTCGGTGATCATGCCAGGGTGTATCTAGAGATATCGAACCCAATTATCAATTACTTTTAGTGAATCCTTTCTTTTAGTAACTAAGGAGGCAATTACTTACCTAGGGCAGGGGTGTCCAACCTGCGGCCCTCCAGCTGCTGCAGTACTACATCTCCCATACTCCTCATCCAGCCCCTTAGCTGAAAGAGCATTGTGGGAGATGTAGTCCTGCAGCAACTGGAGGACCGCAGGTTGGACACCCCTGACCTAGGGCCAAGTAGCATTGCATTATGTGTTTAGCTGGGTTATCTTTGTCTAGCATTAAGATTCATTAGATGCTCTGAAACGTTTGTGTGTGAAAAATATGAAAAAACAATGTTTGCTAATAAGGATATTTCAGCCAAAAAGTTCAATGCTTTTAAAGTGTAATTCTTGATTAAGGCAATAGCGCGTTTCAATACTTCATCTTACTGCTAGTTTCCTTTCAAAGAATTATGGAGTCAGTATTTGGGGCGCTACCAGGGCCCTTCTGTGCTCCTTTTTACAGGTTGCCCCAATGTGATTCCTGGGGTAGATTATCAAGCCCCGGAGACACCGATTTATCGGTTACCTTGGCTGCCTCGACATATCTTACATACATATCATGCTAATAACATGCATTGCCTTTTAGAAGCGTTCAGACAGGAATCCAAAATTAGCGTAGAAATCGGACACTCCTGGAAGGTGCCGCAGCCGCCGACATTTTTATTTAAGAGAACGTTCTAATTATGTACTTCGCTGTGTATCGGATTGCAGCTACGGTACCGTCTGCTTTATAGAAGCGTTTGGAAGCTGCAAATCGGGGATCTGTTTTTAAGCGGTTAACACATGATTTAATTTCACTTGTGCCCACGTTATTTTGATTTAATGCTTTATTACTGTGTTCTGGTGTGCTTAACAAGACACAGCTGCTCTTTCAAACAGTTCCATGAACTAGTAAAACTGTTAAAGGCCCCGTCTTTCCCTTAACTGGCCTGTGATTACATTAAGTGGCACATATGTTTAAGTTGTTTTTTTTACATTTGTGGCAAATAACTATTGGCACCCGTATGTGTGTGTCCCGCAGGGCCCCTCATCAGGACAGTGGAAGTTGGGACGTGTTACCTGTGTCTCCATCCACAATATACACAACAGTGCATTTGATTGGTAATCTGGCAGAGGTATTAAGGGCTTACTGTCTTTAGACAACAGAGACCAGTTACTTGTAAATCTTCACCTTCGGTATATACTGAAAATCTTTTCTCAATGAAACAGGATTTCAGTAAAAAAGGAAAAAAACCTAAAAAACTGGAGTTTAACACTTCTAACATTTTGAGCTGACTACTCTGGGCTGACCGCTTCTCCAGCAAGAGATCGTAGCCAGCATGTGTCATGACACTGAAGACCTGCGAGGCCACAGTTTTTGCAAAGTGTATCCCATCATCAGCCATACACTAAAAGGTGGCATCGGCAGTGTTACGACACAGGCGTAACAATCATGGTCGCAGGGGTCACAACAAAAACCGGCCCCAGGCGACCCCTGCGACCACTTTAAAAGCTGTTAGCTGCAAATGGATAATTTTTCACACTTTCTCCTTGTATGCTGGATCAGTCTGCACAGAGTGACAGACACAGGCGAGCAAATTGGGCGCCAAGATGGCTCAAGAAAGCTGTTTGGGAGCAAATGCCACAGACAGGCTGTTTGGGGGCTAAAATGGCACAGTTGTTTGATGGGCAAAGTTGACACTGTGGGATGTGATGCTGTGGTTTTAGTTATGCTTCAGGCAACAATGTGGAAGGCTACATTGTGACTGGCCCATGGGCATTTGCCTCTATATACATTGTATAATAAATTGCTTTATAAGATCTACTTGAAAAATATAAAGAATGAAATCTCATTTTTAAGTTAAATCAATGGTAATAGTACTATAGTACCGTAATACTAGGATATTAAAAGTAAGATTTGCATATTTGGTTATCTTCATTAAAAACAAACACTTCTGCTGCTTTTTGTCTTGTCCCCACATACTGTGATGGTTGCGGATAGTACAGACGCCAACGATCAGACCGTGCGCATGGACACTGCTGGGCCCTTTACTGTTGGCGACCAGCTTTGCCCACCAGAGTAGAGAAAAGACAAGGATGCTCTCGCTCTGCTTAACCCAATTACAGTCAGTTATTTGGCAGATAATAGTTAAACCCCTATTTACTGGTTGAGCCCGATGGGTACAACGCTTCCAGCACAGCTTGATGGCTGCCAGTTGGCAGTAGATGGTCTCCAAATTAAACACTTAGTAGCCCTGTAACATTTTCTATTATGCTCCTTTGTTTCTTTAAGACTTGTTGTGCGGAGACTGAGCTTTAGGCAGTGCAGCCATCTTTGTGTGTTCTCTATTAGTGGAACTAAACGCCTCCATTGCCACCCTGTGGATTTAAATGAAACTTGGTAGGGAGCAGGTGTTACTTATGATGTTATGGTTGCTTTCAATTCACGCTGTTAATTTACAGCCTGTGGTTTTTTGTTTTTTTTCCCTCCGAAAAAATATATATATTTTTTTGTTTTTAGAATTTACTTTTCCTGTTGAATGAAAGCGTTACTTTTAGTAGTATTAAAATAAATAAATAAAAAATACTGTAAATGTTAATGCACAGAAGACCATTACAGACTAATCATCAGCACCATGGGATTTCTCGCTAAGAGGGACGCATTAGCTTTTTACTGTGGTTGGAGGGGATCCCAGGGGAGAGCTGTGCATGCTGGGAAAATGCAAACATTCCATTCACAGAGCTGAACTCCAATAATTTATTTTTTTTAATTATTCCCAGAATGATTAATTCCAGAAATATCCGCTTTAAAGTTTCAGATACGGAGAGAAATGTAATTTTTTTTTTTTTTTTTTTTTTTTTTACAGTTTAATTTTGTCCAACCAGCGCTGTTTTACCAAGGACCTAATCTGTTACAGCCAGTGCTGCTGTATGGCATCGTGGGCCCTATTGTCCCACTCTGGTATTTTTAAACAAAGGGCTTTTGTTTAGTTAATATGGAGAATATTTTAGAGATTAACATGATGGTAGTAGTGAAGTCTACCTCCTAAACAGTGATCTCTTTAATTGGTGCTACCATAGCACTCACCAAGTGCACTGCCCCTGTGCAAAGTGCCAGGGTATGTCTTGGCATAGTCTGTCTATGGACAGACCTCTGTAGTGTAAGTAGACTGGTTACAATACGATTGGGTGGTGGTCCTTGTTTTCCGACAGCTTGGAATGTTTCTGACTTTTAGGGCTGTAGATCACCATCATACCCTGATGACCCCAATATGTAAAGAAACAGCAGAAAATGTGTTGGAGTATAAAAGCTTTAAACACGTTTAAAACATCCTTGCTCCTGGCCACGCCTCTAACCACACCCCTAAAACATAAGTGCCGCGTTGGCATGTACGCTGATATAGCTAACTTTTTTGGCCAGGTACAATTGACCATCGGTTGACTTGTGAGATCCACTGAGAGTAAGAAAATGTGAGACTTTGTGGGATTTCGTACCTTCCTTGAAGTTACGGGAAAGTCATTTTTATGTAAACTTTGGTATTTTGTAAATTAGGGCTGCAACTAACGATTATTTTAATAATCGATTAGTTGGCCGATTATTTTTTTGATTAATCGGATAAAAAAATTATTTCTTTTTCTCAATTTAAAATAATGTAATAAAAAACATACAATTTACACTTTCATCTCTTTATCACAATGGCCTCTCTCTATTCACCTTCTTATTTTACTGACATAATAATAAAAGCTACAAGAACCCAAACAGTGTTTCTCAAACTAGGTTTTAATACAGAGTTATTAGTAAATATTAATTCATGTTAACTATTTTTCATATTTAATAAAAACTATGAGAAAAAAGCCTTGTTTAAATTTTTTTTATTTACCAAACTGCCCCCGGTTATGCACATCTGACCCCCAGCTTGCCACTCTGCCCCCATATATATGCCTTATACCTCTTATATGCCAGTGATATGCAACTGAGCCCCCTGATATACCTTTTACCCCAGATATGTTTTATGCCCCCCCTGATATGCCTAATATCGATATACCTTATACCCCCTATATGCCACTGAGCCCCCTGATATACCTTATACCCCCAGATATGTTTTATGCCCCCCTGATATGCCTAATATCGATATGCCTTATACCCCCTATATGCCCTGAAAGTCATTATACCCCCCATACACCACTATAACTCACCCATACACCACTCTGGCTCCTCCCCCTCCCATACACCACTCTGGCTCCTCCCCCTCCCATACACCACTCTGGCTCCTCCCCCTCCCATACACCACTCTGGCTCCTCCCCCTCCCATACATCACTTTGGCTCCTCCCCCTCCCATACATCACTCTGGCTCCTCCCCCCTCCCATACACCACTCTGGCTCCTCCCCCCTCCCATACATCACTTTGCCTCCTCCCCCTCCCATATACCACTTTGCCCCCTCCCATACACCACTCTGCCTCCTCCCCCCTCCCATACTCCACTCTGCCTCCTGTCAGCCACGGAGGTTCACAAGACACCAAGGAGCCGGGTAGAGAGGCAGAGTGCCGTATGGGAGGGGGAGGAGCCAGAGTGGTGTATGGGAGTGGCTCCCATACACCCCTCTGACTTCTCCCCCTCCCATACACCACTCTGCCTCTCTACCCGGCTCCGTTACTGACAGGCACTTTCACTGCAGCTTCATAGAAGCCTCAGCGTAAGTGAAGGTGAGTAACGGAGGCTGTCTGTTCTATGCAGACCCCCACCGGCTGACAGAGGATCATCTAAACGATGTGCACAGAGAGCCTCCGTTACTGCCCTTCACTTACACTGAGGCTTCTATGAAGTCAGTAATGGAGCCGGGTAGAGAGAGCAGAGTGATGTATGGGAGGGGGGAGGAGTCAGTGATGTATGGGAGGGGGGAGAGAGATGGAAGTGAGAGACCGGCCAACAGTGAGGGGAATACAGGTCCCCTGCAGCGTTGCGGGGGATCTGGATTCTAGTGTTATAATCCTATCTCTGTTGTCGGATTATAATTTTTATAATCGATTCGATTAATCGATAATGAAAATCGTTGACAACGATTTTCATTATCGATTATCGATTTTATCGATTAGTTGTTTCAGCCCTATTGTAAATAGTCAGGAATCTGTGGAAATTCGCGACTCAATGAGCCGTTCCAGTTTCTTGGTGAAATTCTATAAGCTTGGATAGTTGGTGAAAGTGGATGGAAACTTCCCTGCTAGTCTGAGATCTCTCAAACATATCTGTTTTCCAATGAGTACAAAGTACACACAGACCTGTCTTTTCCCACAAGGTGCAGCTCCCCGAGAACCATAGTTAAATGGCTAATTTTGAGCGGGTCCTGCATGACTTAATAAGTAGAACTAAAACATTAAAGCTCCAATGGTACCAAGTTAACTTTTGGCTGGAGAGTTCTGAGATTTGTAGTTTGCGGCTGGAGAGCTGTTGGGTCTCTGCTGGTTTTATTAATATGGGAGACATCTATCTTTTGTTCAGCAGTGTTCAGGAGCTATCATTCCTGTAGGATTTTTTTCAGTGTTGCATTGGCAGCACCGTCCCGGTATCTACCTGTGCATTAAAGGAGAGTGGGGGATTTTAATGTATGCTTTCTATTGGCATTCAGACTACTTTTTTTAGGACCTCCATATTGTGGAAACAGATGCCTTAAAGGGTTTATTTCTGCCAGTTTAGTATCTTTATAGCAATGTGGTTAAAAAAAAACTGCTTTAGCAAGGAGAATCTCCGTAAGTATCTAATGTGCATTTGTGGCTTATATTTGGATTCCAGTCTCAAGAGGGCAGCAAACCATCAGCACACAAACCTCACCTGCAGGTCATAGTTAGATGTGAACCTGGTGTAAATGACTGTACATGTGGTTATGTTACAGAGGTATTCTACCCGATGAGCAGGGATAGGCAAAGTGTCTGTGCAAGAATTGCGAAGGTCCATAGAACATCATTAAACTGTATGCCCCAGACCCCAGTAAATGTCCACCATGAGCAATGTTGGTGCCTCCCTGTGTCAATGAGCGTGGGGCAGGGTGAGATGTGACATATTGTACACACGCTGCTGAACTGAATTCGCAGTAAGGTGGCCTGATCATCTTGGGTGTATAGTACTTTGCCTCTTTTCTAGACTTATACGCGCATGCATGGAAGACACATGGCTGCTGACTTAATTGATATGTCCTTATTAGAGGGTATATGGGAGTTTGAGGCAGATCATCATAATGCAAACAGCTGACCAGGTACGTTTCACACCTTGTGTATAATTAAATGGATTTCTTCTATTAGACATGTGTCTTAAAAGTATTTTTGCACAGATCTGCATAGGCGCGTATGATATATTGCAAAAAGTGACTTGGTGCAGGTTCTGTGATGGCTTTTTGGGTACCAGCTGGTCAGCGTGGCGTTTCACAGCCTAACATGCTTTGATCTGGCTATAAGGGTGCTGAGTAACTGGTTATCCGCATATTGCTTGTGCTGGAGAAGGAAGACATCTAGTGGAAGATGTACAATCACCCCTGAGGGGTACAAGCACAAGGGTATGACGCAGAATAAACAAATATGGTGTATGTTAAATTAGGGCTGCAGGTTAATATTGTAAATAACACACCCGAAGAGGCAGCTTTAAACTTGAAGGATTATATAGCCGGGTATTATCTTTGGTAGGAGTTTATAGTACAGTATAAGGTTAACAGGTCCTGAAATCTGTGATGTGTGAGATGTATTGCACTGTGCAAAATCAAATGTAAATTGTATGTTAAGCATGTGCTATTATGCATGAGTGCGAAATGTTACATTGACTCAATGTTGGCAAGTTGGGCACTGAATTCATAGACCTCGTCTCCTTGTTTGCTGCTACACTCCTTTAAGTGCCAATAACAGAGTACTGATTTCTGGACACGGCCCTTTCCGCCATGCATAGCCACTTTGTTTTTACTTGGCCACGTAAGCGTTTAGAGTCCGTTACCAATCACGGTGAAGAAAGTGTTAAATTATTAAGCACTGTTGGCTTACAGAAGATTGCAGGCAAACGGAGACATGGGAAATGGTTTGGAATGTGAATTGTTGTATTTACTTTCTGGGTGGCTCTTCTGGCTGTTCTTACTTGAACCGGTGCTACGTAAATTTAGATAAACCCAAGCTGATATTGCTCATTACTCAAGGGGAGGTGGGTAGTCGTATAATACAAACTTTCTCCATGGAGATATATTTCGAGAAGTGCAACAAATAGTTTACAACCAAGAGGTTGGTTTTACTTTACTGAGAGGGTGTTGGGTAAATGGAACATATTCTCTTCATAAGTGGTAGATGTTAATACAGTGAGGGAATGTAAACATACATGGGATAGGCGTAAACCAATCTTAAGCTAAGACCTGGTCCAGAACTGACTAAGGTGTGAGTCTTTACATCAGGAAAATATAGGCAGAGGGGGTTGGCCAGATCGTTCTTATCTGCCGTCAAATCCTATGTTTCGGTGATGAAATCGAGGGTCTTGTCTCATTTGTCTGGCATAAATTTATCACCATTAATGTCTCATGGCGATCAACTAACTACTGGTCTGTAGAAGACATCTAATAAAATTATTATTTATACACCACGGTCTTAAGTAGTTTAATTCAATCCATGTTGCGACGAAAGGAAAAGTTTACACCTCGGACAACCACAGTGGGGTTTTTCTGCAAGGAGAGCCAACAAGTGATCCGTTTCTCCACCATCATGATACCATGATTTCTAACACACCATAACATGTGTATCTCTCCACTTCGCAGTTTTTTTTTGTTATTGTTAGTAGATCGGCAATTCTAACTTTAGCACAATTTTGCGTGTTGATCTCCTAACTATTTTGTTGTATTTTATATATTTTTTTTTAGTTGAAAAGGGTAAGCAGAAGACCAGCCCACGGCCACCTGTCGCGCAGGCACAGACCCAACCAGTTACTTCAAAGGCAGATGAACTAGCACAGTGCAAAATCGTGTGTGAACAGCAAAGAGGAGTCATCAAACAGTTGAAGAACCTCCTGACCAGCACTAACCAAAGGTTTGAAGCCCTGACGGTGGTCATCCAAAATCTGATAAATCAGGTACGGTTTAAATTCTTTCATATAACATGCACAGCATGTTTTCTTTATACATAGTGCTGTGACAGGTGCCAGCTGTGTTGTACGTGGATATATCGGGGTAAAGCAGGTCGGTGGTTTGAAGTAATCGCCTTCTCTATGCATTATGGAAGACCAGCCCTGCAAGTTTCTCCTGCAAGGACAGTTGGGCTGGTTCTGCACAGCTCAGTGAGCTGACCTTTAGGTTATCATCCAGAACCTGCTCTGCCAGTCTTAGAGAAATTTGCCAGAGATGGCCCCTTACAATGCGTAGTGAATTCAGGGCATTAAAACTACAATTCTCCTGTCAGCACCTGCTTTAGTGAATAAAACCCATTTACTCTCACCACGGTCTAAACCAATATTGTTCGCTGTTGATTGATGCATATAAGGCACTTTCATAATCCTGCCTACGCCTTCATTAGCTATGGCTTCACCTATTTAGATATCAAATTGGATTTTCGGGTTTTGATTTTTATCATAATGGCTGTTAGTTTTTTGGATGCACGTTTAAGCTCCGCAGCCGTTTCGTGCGGCCCCTGGTTTTGCAGCCGTTTGACGCGTTACACTCCTTTGTGTACGGTAGAGGTTTAAGCTTTCATGGCGCCACAAATAGAATATTAACTGATGTTCCAAGCAGAGGCTTGTGCCGGGTTTAAGCAGATCTAATTTTAGATGGGGCTGCATGGAACTTGTCATGGTGTTCCAGTTGAAGAATTACTGGCTTAGGGTCCTCATTGTCTGTGCAGAATCTATATGGAGTATGTCAACGGCTTTCATGATGCTACATCGGTGCATCTAAAATATCCTTTATGCCGGGAATTACAGGGTTTAATTCTGTGAGTTTTGCATTTAATATATGTCAATCACTGTATGTGTATGTATATATGTATGTATATATACCGTTATTATGAAGCTTTTAATATCTGAGCTGAAATGTTTAGTAGGTTTTCATTGATCTGAAGAACTGCTCAGAAAATTAAGACGACGTTCATCAGTGCTTTCTGGGGTCCTTCAGACTATTTTATTCCTACCAGAAAGAAGGAAAAAAATCTATGGCCAAGCCTATAGGAGACGCCACTGATGAGCCATATGGCTTTTAATGTCCGGTTTAGGGCATCTCATTTTTATAAAATTTCTCCAGTTATGGGCTAGTGTTATTCTTTTTGCTGTTAGGGCCACAGAAATTATATCAATGTGGCTGAAATGTAAATAACCTGCTGACTAAAAAACAATACAATATTGTGGAAGCTGGAAGACTAAAAATTCTCTCACACCTAATGGATCCTTTCAGAGAGAGGAGTGTAACGTCTGGTAACTTGCGTGTGTTCTTGGCTCTGTTGTGAAGCGCCCTCTGCTGGTTAATGTGTTATTTGTAACTTGCACACGGTATTTGGCCAAAGGGAGTGTTTTCTGGAGCAGGAACTGTATGAAATGCATATTTACATAGAAAACGAACAGCAGAACTAGTGATCCACAAAGTGTGAGGACCACGTCAGTACAGTATAGTCTAGTTGCTGAATATACTTATCAGTATTCTTATTAGTTTTCTAATAACATAAGTTTTCCAAGCCAGAAACGTCACGTCGCACTACATGTACCGTATGCTTAACATGCATTATATGTAAGGCTGACTGTGTATTTGTAAGGCCTGCCGTGGAGACCCTAGCTGTGGCCTGTAGGTTTTTGTCTATTGGCATTTCTGTTACCCACTGCGTTTAGCCCCTAAGCCCAGCTGCCGTGGCCAGAGCACTAGGAGCACATAGCCCGGTGGCCGTTTTTCATGAAGATACATAGTCGTTGAATGAGTGACACCAGAAAAGGGCTGAACGTATTCATCTCTGGAATGATTCTCCTAAACCTTGGCAGGAATGGTAATCTATTTGCTTCATTACGCTAATGGTATAAAAACTCTTCCTACTTCACGGTGCGTGGTTGGCTCTTATCATCACGTGTGGGGTCTGTTTTACCTCGCATGCCACGGTTCCTTTGTTTTAGCCGTGTCGCCACTACTTGACGTAACACAGCTATGTCGTGACAGCGAAGGGAGGATCTGTTCCTGTGGTCTTATTGTGCTGTCTCCTGTAGCTCGGATTATGTTTGGCCTCCAGTCCACGTAGCCCTCTGTTTGCAAAGATATCATCGATACGCAACCCTGAGGCAGCTCTTTCAGGAATGCGTTGTCTACTCTAGATCCTTGACTATCGCATTGCCGTGTACCGGGGCAGCCTTATACAGATACTTGAGAATATGTATTTTTAGAATCCAAGTGTCCTGTTTTTAGTGCTTCTTGTTTCTTTACCATTTAGCCCCCAAACATACTCCGCAGCCACTTTCCTTATCCTGCACATTGCTTCAAGTTTGTTTAGTGCTCACGGGCACCACTTCTAGCCCTTGCTAACTGATTGTGTCCAGTGTTTCAGGAACACTTGTTTCAGCTTTGATTCGTGGTCTGCGGAAAGAAAATAGATTGCTGATGATGGATACTTTATTTGGGGGGGGGTACTGTTTTGATCTGTCTGCTGTCCGTTTTTAGGATGTCATACGTTTCGCCCAGTTTAAACACGTGGTTTAAACATAAGCTCGTGATCTGGAAGCCTGGCGTTGAGATGCTATAATTGATTCTGTAAATGGCATCCTTATGCAAGTAGCGTGTTGCAGAACCGGCCCAATGCACCTGTATTTGCGACTATACGCGGGCTTCATGTGCAACGATTCTCGCATCAACCCCTTTTAGTGTTTGAGGTCCTGCTGGTAAAGGTGACGTGCAAATGTACAGAACAATGGATTAACTGCACGTAAATCACAGCGGGAACTACGTGACACCCTGGCCAGGTACCCAACAGGCAATACAAATAATCCACATGCAGGGAGGAAAGCTTGTGGGTTCCTCTTTGAGAAAAGCAACGAGTAGGATTAAAACATCGTATTAAAACCAGAATTTATTTCTAAACATTGGGTTGCCCCCCCCCTCCAGAGTGATTTTTTTTTTTTCTTTTTATAGAGGGCTTCCCTCGGGCAACCGCATTGATATCTGTCTAGAAAGTAATTTGACCCGAGACTTCAAAGCTGTAGAAGCTCAGTTCACTTTGTATGCTCATCGGGACATGTTTGAAGAGCTCATCCGTTGAGGTTGGTTTTCCAGCCAAGTCACTGCTTGCATAAAATCTTAATGACGTGGACAGAAGTTCTCCGAGCTCCCAGAAAATGTCGCGTTCCACCTTTACAACCAGCCCTTACATGTCATTCAAGAGTGAACCCCAGTTTCTAACCAGCATCCTGCCATATGGCCATCGTCTGCTTACAGCCCGATCTCATGCTTGGTCTTATTCTTATTTGTTTTAAATAGCGCCATCATATTCCGCAGCGCTGTACAATGGGTATCTATGAATTGTAACATGCTGAAACCCCCCCCATTTGTTCACTTTAAGATGCAAATAGTTTTTAACAAATTCAATTAGAAATGATTTCGATATGGGGAAGAGCTCCATTTTTGTATGAAGATGCTGTAAAAATATCCCATTTTACCAACTACAATCGCTATCTGTGCGTATATTTTTGACTTGAATTACAGGGGATCTTGTGAGGTCTGTGTTTTAAAATGTATTTTAATTCTCTCAATACATGAAACTGGATGAAATTACAGGAGTCCTATATTTCTTACTAATGTTACGTTTTGTCCGTGCTCTATTTTTATCTTGGACAAACACCCAGACTTTAGCATACTGCCTTGTGGTATACAAAAGAATTGCTTAGTATGGATCACCCAGTCTGACTCTCTGACTAATGAAAACCAAATACGGAGCAAAGGACTTTGAGCGCACAGGACCTCATTAACATTGTGAAAATATCACATGACTGCCAACCATGGCCATCCGGCTCTGCAGATAAACAAAGTTAATTGGAAGGGAATGAAATGAACCAAATGTTCTGTGAGTACAAACATACATTACTGTATACAGCGCTGGGTTCATGCGCATGTATTTTTTCCTTGGTACTTCCCCTTTAAAGATAAGGATGATCAACAAAACCAGCTTAACATAAACAAGTAAATAAGTCAAAGGGCTGTTAATTTCATTATGTTCTTGATGGCCCCTGCTGTTGGTTATCAGCCCTTTTTTGTTTTATTTCAAATAAACAAAGGCCGTCTTTCTCCTGCACACTCCCGCAGCAATCAGATTACCCGTTTACTCGGTCGCTAGTCCATATGCATCTTTAAACAATTTTTATTTTTTTATTCAGGGAATCTTTTTTTCTGCATACTTTGAAAACCATTGCTTTTTTTCCTGGTATGTGTAAAATGGCTTACAAGGGAAACCTGTTTTAGAATAATAGAAAAAAAAATAAAAAAAAGATATTCAGCCCATCTTGTCTGCCCATTTTTCCTGATATGAAGACTCGGACCTTAATCATTCAGTGATCTTCTTAGATTCGGGAAAGCCGTATGCCTGAACCATGCATGTTTAAATTCCCACACTGTAGGAGCTTCTACCACTTCTGCTGGGTTGCTGTTCCATTCAACTACTACTCCCCTCCAGTAAAGCTAGTCTAGTTTTGTAGATATTCTGGTGCAAGTCACTCCAACGTTATTCCTTTATGCTAGTTAATATCAAGACCAACTGTGGTCACGTAAAGTGTGTCTTTAATCTGTCGCTAATTATTCTAACATACATCAGAACAAGCCACTGACATCAACAGGAATTAAGATTTATGAATAAGTAATGCAAGCAGAATTGTACATCGGTGTTGGAAACAGCATGTCTTGGGGATGACATTAATATATATAACCCTTTCCTACTTGGTCCTTTCTGTGGCATGGAATGGGTTAAATAGACTTCTAACATCATCGAAAGCCCATTTACAAATTACTCACAAGATGCTAAAAGAATCAAATCTGCAGCGAACAGTCTGATTTTCGCATTATAAAAATAGTTACGTTTAGTAAAAGGACATTTTTTTTTCTGCCAATGGTTTTAAGTTGAAGTTAAAGGCGCTGTTCCACGCCGGCTGAATTGAAGCTCCCCTCGGCACCGAGGTCACCCTCCTCCCTGCCGTCCCAGCTGATATTTGAGTAAGTGGCAATCGATCAGGCTAATGTCTGCCTCTCGTTTTTCATATTGGAAAGGGGGTTGTGGCTTGAAGTGATCGCTGGCTGCTGGTGCCAGGAGCCGGGACTGCAGTGTGAGCTGATCGCTGGGAGGGATCGGTGCACGGAGTACAGTAAACCTGCAAGGCATGAAGTGTCAGGCAGACACACAGGGCGCCGGGGACCTCCTGTCAGCTGCTCTGTAAATGTGGCCAGACCAGTTCTTGGCTGCGGACCGTCCACCTGGAGTTTATACGCCTGGGAATACAGAAGCTGCGAAATGGGCTGCTCCAACAGCAAAGCTTGCCTCTATGCTCCTTGCGCAGCAACCCGGGTAATTACAGCCACTTGTGCTTTTCTTTTTTGTTATTTTTTTGTTGCTGCAGCAATGCCGACATAGAACGTTTGGAATGAGAAGATCGCTGCAGGCGTCGGTGACTTGGTCTGCCTTTACCGTACTGTTTACTTCTAGGAGTGTCTTCAGCAGGATATTAAATTGAAGCGGTGAGACTGTTCATTATTTTTCTGGCAATCTGTGCCTTTTCAGCACAGTACGGCTGTGTGGTGTGCCTTTGTGTGCATGCACACCCCTTTTTGTTTTATCGTATTGTCGGGGTACTCGTGTATATTTGGTCGCCGTCATTATGCGGACTCTCCTCTTATGCTCAGGCATTTCCCTTCCAGTGCCTGAAAAATGACCCTTTTGTTTTGTATCAGGCTCCCGGACTCTCCAGTCCCTCCAGATGTAATGGAATTATCCTCCCAGGGGCATTGCCTTTTGCTCATTCAATTAGACTAATGTAAATTGGTCGTAAGATACAGGCTGTGAGGTTCAGGGGCATCTCTAACCTTAGGGCTTGCGATTTATTTCTGTGAGTACGTCTGCTTATACCAGATATAGGTGAGAGAAAGGAAATGTCGCTTGGCACGGTACTACGCTGCAGTTTTTACTGGCACCGAGGCCGGCGTGTATTTTAACATATGCTCTGCTTTCCTTTATTGCTTTATTCTGAGCGTTTGGTTTAAAAGTTAAAGAATATCTCCAGATCTGATTTATTTTCCATCTGTTGCTAAAGGAAACTTTGTCTTTCTTTTTTTTTTTTTTTTTGTTTGTTGTAGACCGTTCCTTAACCCTTTGAGTACTGGTTTGGGTGATCAGCAAGGTGCTTTTTAAAGGGTTAAATATTACACTGTTTTGCAAAGCTTCGGGGGAAAATAAATCTTAATTCCAAAGGATTTAGGCAAGCGTCTTATGAGGTGAAGCAGAAAGCATTGTAGGGTTTGTGCATCCTTTCCTATATTTGCGTTGGGGTAAAATTCCTCGTTATTTAGTGTTTTTATCCTGCGCCGCACTGTTTTCCTGCATTGTTGGCTCGTACCAGTTGTATGAATTCCCATAAACTCCCAAAGTTCAGGACTGTGTTTTTTCTAAGGTTGGGTCAGCTATTCATTCCACACATAATAGTCAACTCTGTCAGAATAAACTCCCATCACTCTACCCAACTCGATCTCGATAAACCAGCCTTTGGTGTTATGGCTGCTGGTGACTGCTAAACTCTTCTCAATCCCCGTAGGTTGCTGTTAAAGCTAAACTTTAAGTGCTATGGGTTGGAAAGCTGTTAAAACTCCTATCACGTGCAGCCGGTAACTTGGTTTAAGCCCTGCAGGTAAGATACCTGGTTTGCCCTGAGCTGTACCAGATTCCGAGACAGAACGTCACAGCACAGTGGGCCTGGACCTTTAAATCCAGCGTTGTGCTGTGAGTGATGTGAGTGCATTTGTCCCCATGCTGGATGTCTTTCTAACGTGATTTCTCATCTGCCTTTTTTCTTTCACGACAGCGCGAGGAGGCTCTGAAGAAACGCAAGGAGCTATCTCAGGAACTTCTTAACTTACGTGGAGATTTGGGTAAGAATGCTCTGCTTCTGTTTAATGTGCTTTGTTTCATGTCCACATCCTGACTGCGAAGGAGTAAAGTTTTTTGAAGTGTATTTTTGCTGGAAATGTTTTTCCCCTTAGGGCTCGTTCCCATGGAAACTCCTGAGTTGTGAATTTCTCTGGAGCCTGTTAGTTGACCCTGGGTTCATCAGATTCCTGGCAGTTATCTTACTGTGGCTGAGGGCTCTGCCTCAGGGAAGGGCCTGCACAGCGTCCAAAAGTGCTGCTTTTCCTCATGGAGGTCCCTTGCTTTATACCTTGGGGGAAGCTCATACCCGGCTTCCGGTTGGGGGGGGGGGGCGCGCCGGTAGCCTCGTCTTTTTGTCTTGTCAGGGTAGCGGCGGTGTCCATAAATTCCATGTACCCAACACTACCCCGAGCTTTCAGTGATCTGCACGTGTCGGGTTTGGGCTCCAATGCGGTGGATGATTCCTTGGGGAAGTTACATGAGATAAGCGTTTATAGCCGAAGAAGGCTTGGACAACCTGTGCCAGTCAGCCTTCTTGTTCTTGAACAGAATTTCCCATCACCCTCTTCTAGTTATTCTTGGACTAAAACTCTCGCCACGCTCAGCCAAGACATATTGGGTAGTTGAATAGAATTGTTGACCGGAAGAAGGAATTGTATCGGTCTCCAAATTGAAATAGTCCTAAGGAACCTACTCTGGCTGTAAATGTATTTAAAGGGCCTTTTGTCAGCTGAAGTAAGCTAGATGAAATTTTCTTTAGGGAAGGTAACATTTCTTTCTGTGTTGGCCTGATAAAAGCTGATTTATCAGCACCTTTTAACAGGCCAACACAGGGAGAAATGTTGAGTTGAATAGGCTTTTGGGGCCCCTTAGGTTTCTCCAGATTTCTTTCTGAAGATGAGACTTCTGAGGCCATGAAAACTTTGACTCTTTCTGTGCCAGCCATCAATAGGAAACTTTATAGGAATTTTTAACTAAAGTCTCAATGAGCTGAAATAGAAGTACATTAATTATGCAATCAGATTAAAGTCTTTGAAGTATTACAAACATTTGAAGAGCTGGTGGTCTGGATGTCGCAGGTGATAGAACCATCTACAGCAGTCAATACATTGGAATCACGTCACACTTAAATGCTATATAGTAATGCGGTGCGCTGGCCTGGGTGAGTGAGGGTTAACAGAATGTGAAATGGAAAGTTCTTTTCTCTAGAACAAGAGTCACATCTGTATTAAGCCCTCATCTGAAGGCTGAGGGCAGCTCAACACTTATCACAATAGTGGTATTTATGTCTAGAGCCACTCGCCTTGTAATGACCTTGTACCTTTGAAATCGTTCTTAGAAGCAGAGCGCTAATAGTTCTGTGTTTATCTTCAAATGCAAACTATTCTGAAAGACTTCTAATCACACGTGTAAATATAGCTTGGCCTGGGTTGAAGGCTGTAGATCATACATGCGTTCAGACATATTGTTCATTGGTGCAGGTAGCTGTGTTGCTCTAGATAACTAATACAAGACAGCTTTCTTATAACTCTTGGAGCCGTAGTGTTTTGGCCGCAGGTTCCCTGCATGTTTTCCTGGAGGTGAGTGGTTGGGCCTATGGACCTGGCTCCTGTAGAAGAGACTGTCCATGCTGAGGGACCTCCAGATGGGTAGAGTGTGAAAGCGGTTGCAGGGCTGGATGACCATAACCTTCATCTGCTTCCTGTATCATGGTTTTCCTTAAGGGAGGTGGGCTGTGAAGGTGGTGTGACCTGCTGAAAGTGCCTCGCTTGTGTGGGAAGTTGGGGATGTTTTTATTTTATTAGAAGCTTTTCTCATCTGTAGAAGCGATGTTTATAGGAATCGAGCTCCACGCTTGTACAGTGTTTACAAACAGCTTAATTAAAGAGACTGACAATCAAGGCTTTCTTCTGAAATCATAAATACATTCTTTACAATCACACATGGGTTGGCAAGTGTATCATGTGCATGGCCCATCACTTTTCCTACTTGGAAAATAGTTTGGGCTGGAGAAAGGCTCAAATGCATATGGGGGGGGGCTTATGCAGGACCTCCAAAATTTAAAGGGACCACATAGCCATTAAATGCCTTTTGTGGCTGGAGTATCTCTAATTTACCCCTTACTAGATTTCCTAACCTGTTTCTTGGTTCTTATGATGTACAATGTATATCCTAGTGTAGATGGGGGTGGAGCGGTGCTAAATGATGGACATGGGAGGCTTTGTCCTGAGGGTCTTTGCAGAAACAGAACACATTAGCATTAATTACATTTGTGTGTTTGTGGTGTCTGCTTTTAAGGGCTGTTTATTTAAATATCAACCCCTCTAACACCAAAGGGTGATTTAGATCGTGTTTGTTAACTTTCCTTTTGTTTAGGTTGCATAATAAGTAACCCAGCCTGGATTCCGCCTGCTGTCTGCTCTGCGGAGGATAAAGTGATATCTGCTGCTTTTGTTCTCTATTTCTATAGACTAAAGGCAAACGTTTTGCAGTAATAACTCTTGATTCCGTAGCATAGGCACATTTTGGCCAAGTGGGGACACTGGTTTGAGACCCATTAAGCCAAAAAGGCAGTAGACATTAATCAGATCTGCCATTTGTAATATCTCTTGGCACGTTCTCTTTTTGCACATCAGTAATTCAACGAGTGAAGCCCGGTTTTAGACGACATAAAATGTCATTACTGAACTGGAACCGTTCCAGACAAGCAATAATGCTATTAAATGTGGGTGAACAACTTATGAGAAATATATTTGCATGAAGTTATTGTAGGACATATTGGAGGCCCTCAGGAAGATCTATGAAGGGAATTCTTCGTTTTCTACATGGGGGGGCAGCTTTTAGGGAAAGTCAAATTTAATTCATGTTTTGATGTCTGAGGTTATTGACTATAGAATGAAAATGTTATTTATTTTGTGAATGCTTTCCACACATAGGGGTCTGAAAAGACCCCCACCAGCAGCTTTCCCCGAGCCTATGCTGAGATCTCAGGAGGTAAGGATATCACGTGCGAGGAGATATGTTCGGCAAAATGGAATTTGCCCTGGTGTTATGGGAAGGGGTAATTTCCATATGGGGCATTCTGCAGAATCCTCAAATGCGTTTACAAAACGGACAACATGAGATTTTAAAGGAACCCCACAGCGGTCATATGCATTAAAGTGCACTTGTTGGTCATAGTATCCCTTTAAGCCAGACCACAATGTGTTCGATGTTCTCTGTTGCTAGTTAGAATGATAGTGCAAAATATTTGTTCATGGCTAATTTAGTAAGTTCAGTCTTCTGATTTATTTATTCATAAATAATTTATTATTCATTTTCTGGTTATTTAACACGTTTTGGGCAGTTTGCTTAATGCCAGTGGCTTAGTGGCACAATATCTGCCCACATGGTCACATATCTTTTCTTCAGAGAATTATTTAAGACCATTTGTGAATCTTGAATGTTGAAACTCAATATAGTGAAGTGACTTCTCTGTTTGTATACCCCCGGCTTCATTTTTCCTGACACAGTTCCAAAGCGTCGAACGTTTAATATGAAGCGTTAGACTGGCGGCCCGGGCCAAATAACTGCCACACAGCGATATTTCCAGGGCTTCTTTCCGCCAGTCGGTAGGGGATACTGGGTGTTATACTGAATGCCAAGTTCACTAACTAATCCATTCTCTCATATTACCAGAGCACAGGCTAAATTTAGGAGATTGGGAATTACTCTCAGTGGATGAGAGATCGTTTTCTTTTGCCAGGATATATAGAAAATTCCCTATGGGGCTTATGCATTAGTTCGATTAAATATAGCTATTTACGGTAATTCACTTATACGCAATTTGGAAGTTCATGGAATGTCAATCCCGCTGCGACGCGTGTATTCTTGAACTGCAGTTTTTCCGTTTTGTGACATGCCGAAAACCATTTAAGGAAAATAGTTTGTCCTGCCAAGTACCCAGTTTAATTTTGTAAGATTTGCAAGAAAAATGGAATTGTAACATTCCCACAGACGGGACAAAAACATGCATTATGCAGGCAGCAGTGTCCTTATGTACCCCTGGTTATTAGGGAAATACTGGCATGGCGTACGTCATCATATTTACTGATATTGTGCCATTTTGTGTTAACTATCGCAGACAGAAGAAAATGGTGATGTGAGATCATTATTGGCTTGTAGAAATAGGTTTCATCCTACAATAGTTCCTGTTTAGGAAGGAGCAGCTCTATGTACCTGAGGACTATACTGAGGGTGTTCAGAGAGCTGTGATAGAGACGCTCGGACCGCGAATATAAATATATGATTTCCTAAAGTTATAGCCATAAGCATGAGTGAAAATTTATATTTACCGGCACATGTTAAGACATAGAGCCTCATAACCGCGCATGAGTAAGTAGAATAACTTACTGCCGTTTCCCATTCAAACTCCGGTCACCACTTAGATTTTTGGAAAATACTTGTTAATTATTCATGCATTTTCTCTGTGCTGAAGAGTCATGCTGCCGATTACTATATGTATAGCCCTTTGGTCCGGATTTCCTCTAGTTTTCCTCAAATGCATTTTTGTCCTGTATGTGAATTGCTGCTGGTCTCGTGGACCTCTGTGTGAAATCTCTATGAAGGCCAAGCCATAAGCTGCACATAGAGAAGTAGCCGACATGTTGCATATTTGGGTAGAAGCCAATATAATGGTTTACCAGAGTAATCTGCTCTGGAACACACCCTCATTCACAAACCTTTGCATTCTTTTTTATTTCTATAGTGGTATATAAAAAAGAATACAGCAGGAACACATAATTATAAAATTTTGCATTTGTATCTCAGATTATTCACGCTTTATCCCTGTTCTCCACCCAAAGCAGCCAGCCTGATTCATGGCACATCACATTTTTAACGTGGTGTTCTCCAGCCTTGTTGATGGTGCGCCCCAGCCCTTATATGCTCTTTAATGCTTAGAATTAGCTTAAATATTACCTTGTGTTAAACGTTCTCCCCAAACCCACGTTTGATGCACATCTATGGCCCCTTCCGAGCCCCCCTAATAAAATTCTTCTGTCCGCAGATGCAGTTTTAAGCGCATTCCTTGACCATTAGAGCATCTGCTGATAAATATTTCTTGTATGATGTAATAAACTTTTGTTTTGTGAGAAGAATATATTAGAAATTCTAGATTCTCGTTCTACCCTGTGGAATGGTGGTTTGGTAAACATTTACTTCTGTGCTGCAAAGTTATGTGTCTGATGTGGTCGGGGAAGCACCTTTTATTTACACAGGGAGATAATGTGGGCTTATATCATATCTATACGTTAATTTATTTGACTTGTGCTGCAGAATGTGTTCCCAGCAAACCCACAGCCGAAGTATCTCCTAGATGGCGTCCGTAATCTCTGGGAATCTGCTGTCATTTAAACCAATTGCGTTAAATATAATCCTATTTAACAAGAACCCTTAAAATGTGGCCATGGATTGAGAAATACAGAATACAAGTACACTTAGTCATGGTTTATTTTCTCTCCTTTTTTTTGATGTATATATGAAAACGGTTTACAGTTTGACACCATAAAGTAATATTTCACACTTGGCTACCAAGCCGCTATTTAAGAAAGCCGTTCTCTGTTAGTGATTTATGATGCTTCAAGCTACTTAAGTGAAGGAGTTAAGTGACTCTATGTTCTCGTCCCCTTCGTGTGAATCACGCTCACGCCTAATGGATGCGTTTTGTAACGCGAATGAACCTGCTAATAGTGCAATTATAGCGGCTTCTCGCTAAAGCCTGCTTTTCTGGGCTTTTCATGGTGATCTGCACTGGCTAAGTCACATAATCATATGAAAAAATGGAATCCCCTGGTAGATACGCATTAGTACAATATATCCATATGAAAATGGGGTCACATTATGCTTTCTATGAATATTTTTAATTTTTATGGCTTTTTTGTTTTTTTATTTGTTTGTTGTTTTAAGGCTTTGTCGAATCTCCACACTAAAAGAAGTTTAGGATAATCACGCACCGCTATAGAATCTGTATGAATTAACAGGATTCTGACAAAATGCATACCTGCAACATCTTAGTTCCTAGAATGTGATTTTGTTGCCAATTAACAGAAAGGGTAACTTTGTTTTAAAAGTTGTAACTTCATGTAACCTTTATGTTCCTCGTCTTTCATACCAGCCTGATTAATGTAAAAAAGAAAAACCCTGAAGGCTGGAATCCATTTTTAGTGTTTTACAGCAATTCCTATTCAAAGCACATCTGTAAATGCGGCAATTGCACCCGGTACGTTAACAAATCTCCGGTTTATGCCGGCCTCCTTTAAACAAAGATGTGTTCCTAGATAACCCGCGCCAATCGTGTCTGTACTCCCCATCTGAAATATTTAGCTCATCTCGTCGATAAGTAGTTATTAAGCATTGTTCTGTTAGCTGATGGCTTTACATGGTTACAGTAATGTACAATGACCTCATCCGCTGTCGGCATTAAAGACATTCTTCTCCAGCTCTGAGAGGTTAGGTAATGGAGAACTATTCTCACATTTAATGGCCCTTGGATGTGTTGTTGTTAATTTTCCCATACAAAACAGTAACGATCCCTGACACTCATTACCTGTCCAAAAGCAGGTATCTGTTTTTGTGATTTTATATATATATATATATATATATATATATATATATATATATTAATTTATTTTCTTTCTTTTTCTTTTTGCCCAGCCAAGCATTTGTTTGTCTTTGAGCTCGAGGTCTTGTTCTAGATCAGTCCTTTCTATACAAAGTAATACAGGGTGATTTATCTGACTGTAGAATGAATGTGTAATTTGGAGAAGCCTTTATACAAATGATCCGCATGCAGTGCACCTCGCTAAAGGTCTACCAAACCCTTCCTGAAATCTGCTCAATCCAATAGACCGTAGAGAGATGGGATGGGCTCCCGGTCTATTTGCAGACATGTTTCATAGGATCTTGGCTGTATATGAAAGTCTCTAGAGCGGTCTCTACAGCTATCCTGTGAAGGGCACTTTCATTAAATGAAACCTGATCCTTGAAGCATTGATAGGTGTGAATAATCTGTGCCCATCACCTGTCCTCCTAAGAGTGCGGCATCCAAATTATTCTACACCCGGATTAAATAGCACCCTAAAATATAGGATAAAGTGCCTTCATTGGGGTGGTGTCTTTCTTTTCTTAAATTATGCGAGTATTTGGCGTAACAGGTTTTAAAGATGAGGACTAAAATCACTTAATCCAAAATGCTCTAATCCGTAATCCTGCTATGAGTCGCTAGGTTGCACGGAATGTGTGTGTTTAATAAAATAATATATATTATATACACACACATAATGTATATACATGCGTGCAGGAGGGACATCTCAATGGCCTCTACTTACTATGGTGCAGATGCTCCTTCCTACTCCAGGAAGGCAATGATGCTTGACAGACCCTATAGGTCTATATACTGTATATCCCCCCCCTCCCGGAATTCACAATTAATTAAAGCATCGTCTAATAAATTTCATATCCCTTCTCTTCCCCCAACCATTTAAAAAAAAAATCAACATTTTAAAGGGGGGGTTATAATAATGCAGATCTAGAGAAGTTAGTTGTTGTAATCTGGAAAGCATGTTGCGTTGGTTTATTTGCTGTGTAGTGTTTGGAGAGATGCCAACCTGCTTCAATAGTGAGCCAATTTGCTGTACTTCTCTGATGGGACGTGTGATCCAGTCCCGTGTGATCCAGTCCCGTGTGAGCAGCATATGGATGATTGGTGCCCTTCGGCCATTTTGTAACTTTGCATTACAGATTGTTTGATCGTTGGTTGGGAAATATCCCACCAGATTGTAAGGTAATTTCCTTTGACCAATACATTTTCATGTCTGTCACACAATCCATATGTTCATTTCACATTGGGGAAATCTGTGGGGGGTTTTTTGGGGGGGGGGTTGTGCTTGGTCTGTTCCTCTGTAGGCATCTGTACATTACAGGCTTCTACCCAGGAGACGAGAGGGATTTTTATTTCTCTTCCCCTTGGATTTTGGGGGGGGGGCACACACTTCGGTGAGGGGCATTGTTCAGCGTTTGACCTTATGGTGAAACATGGGCTAAATGTACCTCTCGTTACCTGTAATCGGATTAACGCTAGGTTTATAACCAAATCTGTTTCAGAAAATAATGGCGGTTACTGAAGAAACCAGCGCTTCTTTTTGGGAGAATTTTGGGAAAACATACTATCTGCATTATTTAGTGTTAGTGGGCTACAGAAAGCATTTATTTTCCAGTGATTCCTTTTTACTCTGACGTTCATAGCCATTAAACAGCAAATTCAAATACATTTCCAATTACACACGCTCTCCGTAAGGTGACGCAGCATTCGCAGGGATGATCGATGTGTGTTTTGTAGGAAAATTGTCTCTTCTCTGATTGTCCCTTTCTGAGATTATTTCATCCTTCGCCGTCTGCCACGGTCTACAAGGTATTTGATACTTTTCCAGGTGTCAGGATGGGGCAACATAATGCTATTTTTGGTAACACACATCTCGTTATTGATATTTCTGCGATTAAAAGTTTTCGATGTATCTCATGGAATAGTTCTAAAACTTGTCCTACCGCTCACCCTTTCCTGGCAGGAAGAAGGTATGAAGGGGCAGTCATGCCCGTAATCCTTTTCAGGCATCAGTTCAGTAAACATTTTTGTGTTTTTCCTTATCTGCAAGTCAAGCAGCAAATTCCGCTTACAAACATTGTTCGACTCGCCCCGTGGTGGCATCCTGCTGTTGGTCACGCATGTGCCCTGATGTGTGCTTACACATGTATACACGTGTACAGACAGTAGGAGCGCACACTCTGTAGTTTGAGGTTGAGTTGATATATTTGCCATTTCATGTATGAATTTTGCCATGGTATTTTTGATTTGTACCAATAAATAAAACCTTTTTAACCATCTGGAAGAGAGTTGAGTGGAAAGGCAGCAATCTCTGATTCATGTATAAATCAGAACGTTGTAGTAGCCATGTGGCCGTCGTTTGTCAACCTCAAATGTTTTCATGGTTTTAGAATTGCAGAAAGCATTAAAACCAGACGCCGTACTAAAGATTGGTATACTTTGCAAATAAAAGTATTCTTTTTGTTCAGTGTCTGCATCCAGCACCTGTGAGAGACTAGAGAAGGAGAAGAATGACTTGCTGGTTGCTTATGAAGGCATCATACAGAAGGTCAAGGATGAACATCAAGCAGAGCTGGCGGACCTGGAGGAGAGATTGAAGCAGTTCTACACCGGCGAGTGTGAGAAGCTGCAGAGCATTTTCATCGAGGAGGCTGAGAAGTATAAGAACGAACTCCAGGAAAAGGTTGGTGGACCTTTAAATATTTTTAGCTTTCACTGTACAATAGTATCATAAATTGTAGCTTCAGGCATCAATTTACAAAAAGGGTATGTGGATCCCAATTAGAAGGGGCTTCTGAATTCTTGAAAGGTATCCCAAACTGAGTTATCACACTAGATGGTTAGTTATAAACAGACATTCTGAAGTTTCACATCCTAGCCTTGCAGAAAATAAATTGTGGTTTGAAGGGGAATGATATAACCCTAAATTAGTATGTGTATTTAATCTGGTTTGAGGTTGCGCTTGTATATTCTTGAGAATAGGCAGTAAATGTTCTTGAATGCTTTTTGCAGGTGAATGACTTAAATGCTACTCACGAAGCCTACAGGGCGGACATAGAAGACAGCCACGATGATACCGTAGAGAGACTGAAACGAGACTTTGAGACATCATTAGCAGGTACCATGTGCTGGCACCATTATCAAACCAATGAAAATGTTCAAGGTTACATATGGCTCATCGAATGTGAAATATAGGAAAGTGACACTGACTGAATAGTCATTTCAAGTACAGGAGACTTTACTGTGATGGACTCTAATCCCAGGGGATTTCAAACACTAAAGATTCGGGGGGGGGGTGATTTTATTTTAGACATATTTTAAAATGTATTTTAACATATTTTTGTTTTCTACATTCAGCTATATTGATAAGGATGCAAAGTTATTTTTCCATGTCGGCACATTCAAAAACTAAGTTTAGAGCGATTCACTGTATCTTCCAGAAACGGCAAATTTTATGGCGTGTTGTGTGTTCTGTAATTGCTAGTAATCGGGGTCCTCCTAACCCCAGTTTGCTCACCCTGTACTATATGTCTGTGCCCCTATCACATATATATTATATATTATAATTTTTTTTTTTTTCTCTAGAGATAAAAATCATACAGGAAAATGAAAACAAATCCCTAGAAGAATCCTTTAAGGAGAAACAGTCTGAATTGGAGGTATTATTGCAGTTTAATTAATTTGTTTACATTCACTTATATGAAATATAAAGATATATTGTGCTACCTGAATTTACATTATTTTCTCCTAAAGAAATCAATTGAAGAACTGAAACAAGAGAATGAGTCCTTAAAGGAGAAGTTGAAATCCAAGGAAGAGCTAAGGAAATTGGCCAAAGAGAAGTCTCCCCAGGTGAGCGCACTAATAGAATTAATATCTTCCAGGGCTAGAAAGAGTAGAGATAATCACACAGAGGGCAGTAATGTGAAAATGTGCTGGTAAACCAGTGTCTTCACATGTTAGACTAAGTGCTTCTTTCATTCTTAGAGCCGTAATACACATTGCAGATTCTGTAGCGCTGTCACAATGGGGAAAGTCAAAATGAACAATAATTTTTATAACTAATATATAAAATTGTCAATTGGTTTCTAACATGCAAAGGCATAGTGGTACAGAACAAGCAAATGCCCTTGTAAATTTACACTCACATAGGAGATTGAAGTTAAGAGATTAAGCCTATCCACACTCATTGTAGGATTTCACTCCTTCCACAAGAGACGGTTTAAAATGCTGGTAAACTTTAAAGAAGCCAAAGTTATTTTAAAACTTGCTGGCACTTTATCAAGCAGAAGACGATTCTGAATCTCTACTTTCACATGTTTAGATGTGATGATCTATAGGTGCTTGGTCCTAACTAGACCCAAAAAGAGGCAAGAGTGCTAGCCACGGCCAAGCCGCCTCAGACACCCACTCCCGTGCGTTTGTAAGATCTTGTGCCAAAAATTCTTCCATTCAGCGGATAAGTCTAGCTTGGCTTGTGCCTAGTTTAGGAGCTTAAAGAAAGTCCCATAGAACGAAGCATACATGCATAAGGCTTTGAATTGTACTTCGTCACCCATGTTTTTCACAGCATTATACATATGAAAGGCAGCTAATGTTTTACAACCAGTAATAAGAAGAAATGCAAAAGCTACTGCTGTCAAAGAATACTTCAGCTTGTCAAGTAATGGCGGTCTTTGGTTCCTTCCTCTTACTACACAATTCCTTCATCATTATACTGCTGGCGCTTTGCCCTGACCTGTAGGCTCTACATTCAGTGACATTCACAAACAAAATCTGGTGTACTATGGTCTCTAACATTTAAAGAGTTATTTAAATAAGAGAAACACAATTTAACAGACTTAATTTTTGGGGGGTAGAAAAATCCCCAGGTCGTGTATCTGGAGCAGGAGCTGGAGAGTCTGAAAGCTGTACTGGAGATAAAGAATGAGAAAATTCACCATCAAGACAAGAAACTTATGCAAGTAGAGAAGCTGGTAAAGTCACTTTCAGTTACTTGGTAACATACACCGTAGCTGGCATGTAAAGTATGTTTTATCGATTTATGTAAGCCAAGGTTAGAGTATATGAGGGGGTCCATGGCTTCTTTCATTACTGAATGACCATTGAATTTCTGAAATGGCATACAACCAACTTAACATTAAAAATAAGTCAATTGTAACATTTTATTCTTTGCCTCCCTGTACCCCAGGGCCCATGTAAAATATGTAAAAATGTAGAAGTGGATCATGTAGCCAGAACCCACCCTGTTATAATCCATCACCCCTCCCCAAGCTGGTTTGATGAACCTTTAAATCTTTTTTTCCCCCTCCTTTGCATTTAAGGTTGAAACAAACACAATCCTAGTGGATAAACTGAACAAATGCCAGTATGAGAATGAAGATCTGAAGGCTCGGATGGCATCCCATATAGCTATCTCAAGGTAAGAGCATGCTTGGGTTTATTTTACGGAAAGACTGGTTGATCACCTAGTCTGTGCAGCTAAATCAAATTTCTTAGGATCTTCCAATAAAATCCTTCCATCAGACTGGCTGCTGTTGTAGCAACCTGTTTTTTGTAAAACCATTAGAGAACCAGAAGACTAATGCTATATGTATGCTGTAAATGAACCAAAGTTGATAAAAAGAGAATATTTGTGTGCGCCCTTCTGTGAACCTCTGCACCCTTGCCCTAGGAGGACCTTAACATTCCTTTTATCCCATATAAAAGAATAACTTTTTGGTTGACGCTATCTGTTTGCCCCAACAGGCAGCTTTCCACTGAGCAGGAGGTTCTTCAGCGATCTTTGGAAAAGGAATCCAAGGCAAACAAGCGGCTCTCCATGGAGAACGAAGAGCTTCTTTGGAAATTGCACAACGGTGACCTGTGCAGCCCTAAGAAATTATCTCCCTCGTCTCCCGGAACCCCCTTCCATTCGTCACGGAACTCGGCCTCTTTTACAAGCCCAACAGTGTCTCCCAGATGACACCCCTACGGTGGATAAAGACATTCCGCAAAGATTGTTTTGGATGTTTGAGGCAGAACGAAATAAAACTTTGGTTATATACCTATCAGAAATATGACTGGAATTCATGGTGTGGGTGAACAGTTCTGTAATATACTGGAAAACAGAAGCAATGCTGTTAAAGACAAACTTTTTTATAATATATGTAAATGAACATTATTGCACAAAGCACTTACCTGGCAAGATACAGCAATTCTTGCATTTTTGTTTGCCTTTTTTTTTTTCACCTACCGTAAGTTTATAGGGAAAAAAACAGCTCAGGGCTTGTAGATAAAACAAAAAAGAAAATCACAAAACTTTATATATCACCTGCAAATTTTTTTTTTTGGTTTTCCCATTTTTGATAAGGTGGGTGTGATGTGAATGAGACGGATGAAACACATTTAGTATGCCTACTTCATGCTGCCTTCTGTGCTCTCTACGTAACGAAGCAGAAAAACGTGTGTCATATATGGAAAATAATTAATTCCCTTCTTAAGCCAGACAGAAAGTAGATCTGCCGTTTCCCTTTGGAATATCTGTTATGTTGCTTTAAAATCTGTACTTTTTGAATATAATTTTTTTCTTTTTGCCTTTTGTTTTCTCCATTTAACCAACTACCGTAGTTGTCGAGTTTGGCATGTTTAACATCCTCATTAAGTGTTCTGTTCTGTTCAGTGCCGTGACTTCAGCAATTTTGTAAACTGCTTTTGTGTTACTCTATGCAAAGTGACCCTGTTTGTATGCAATTTCATCTTTCAGGTGCTAGAACTCTCAGATGTAAATACCTGTGTAATACTTAAAATGTTTGCGAAATAAAGGCCTACGTTAATTGATACATTTTTATGAATCTCTTGAAGGCATGTAACAAGCCTCAAACAAGTTAGTCAACTTTTTACCGCTTCCTATGGCCTAATAAAGAGGTCTTCATCAAGGTCATCCCTCACGTCCTTACATGAGCATTGGAGGACATGTCTGGTAGATACTTTTTGATCCACCTTTGCTAAGAGAATCTAACGTTGAAATGATATAGCCTAAAGTACTGTTGAGAACCAGGTTTAGGGAAAGACTGAATTTTTAGCCTCGTCAAAGGAGTTTTTTTTTTTAGTTTTTTTTTTTATGTATGTTAATCTCCATAAACTATAACATTTGAGAACCATAGTCAGTTCGCTATAGAGTACTTTGAGAAAAAAAACGTCCAAAGATTTTCTGTTTTGTAATGTGGTTTGAGGTTGTATTTAGTTTTTGTTTGGAAACTCACTAGTGTCTTTTAAATAGTTTGCGTGCTGTGGATGGAGTAAGCAATAGACTGTGTTCTGCGCAATTAGCAGGGACCCAAAGTGTTAAAATTGACTAGATCCGGTTGTACTCTTATCCTCCCGCATGCTTCTTCCGAAAGGATTTCTTTATGGGCACTATAACATGGGCATTTATGAGCACGCTTAAAGATAGCATTTTGTATATTACCTTATTTCTGTTTTGCTTTTTTTTTTTTTTTTTATTCCCTTTCATTTTCATCTGCTTAATGCAAATGTTTGTAGTTTATAGGAAATATGGATGAACAGATATAAAGCTGTAGTTGCTTGGTTTGTAATGATGGAAAATATATTCTGAGATATGAAAATAAATTTATTGGTGCAATAAGTTCATAAAGACAAGAGTTGCTTTCATTTAGTATTTTTTTGGTGATCTTAGTTGAACCTGAACATATGAATTAACATGTTGGAAGTCTGTGTAATGTTATGTGAATCAGGTTGCTGTGTGTTTAAAGGGTCACCCCAATCATCAGCCCTTTGATGCATATGAAAGATGTTTCATTTGGGGGGATTCTGAAGAATCCCCCATGTATTTGCAAAATGAGTTTGCCCCTTTCTCTACCCCACAGCTAAATGCCCTGCTCCAGCACTGCTTACGGAGAACGCTACGTTCAGGACCCCGGTACGCATGTGTGAAGTCCCATGGGTTTAATTCAGATGATTGATGGCTTGAAGCAGCCAATCAGTGGCAAGAACTGTTGGATCATGGAGAAGGAATGCAGCTTTTGTGTTGTGTTAAATTCTGTCTGTAAATTAGTTTAATAGATTTCAAATCAGATTTTTCATTTTCCTGTAACTTAACTATTCCTATAAAAAGCTGTATTTTGTTATGTTGGTGGGTACTGATCTATTTTTATTTTTTTTTTTAAAGCGTCTTGGGGGCTTAGATTAACCCCTTAAGGATAATGGGCGGTCCCTAAACCCATTTAAAACAATGCATTTTGAGCCCGTACATGTATGGGCTTTGTCATTAAGGGGTTAATATAAATGTGTTTACCTTACTGAGAGGGTGGGTAACGTACACACTACAACACATTTACATACACTCATGCTTGCACTCCCTCAAACACTCATTCATGTTATCCCTGTAACATGGGCACTCACGCACTCATGCTAACAAACATATACGTACACACTCATAATAATTCATATTAGCGCAGAAGTGGTACAGGCAAATACAGTAAGCAAATTTAAAAATGCATGGTATAGGCATAAAGAGATCCCGATTCAAAGACAAGACCAAGGAGTAATTAAAGTCAAAAATATAATCCATCTAGTCCGCCTTTTTTACCTGCCATCCAATTCTGTGTTTCTGTATTCTGGGATGGTTTCATGCTCAATGTAGACAAAACAGGCAATGGAAACTAAAATTCCACAAATGTTTCACTTAATTCACTCAATTTCACATTTGTGATCAAAAAGCTGGTATCATTCATACTAGTTCAGTTATTTTGTGCTGTCCAAAGTGACAGGTCACTGTTAAAAATCAGAGAAAATTATTGTTGTGGATGAAAAATGGAAAAGAAAACACTAATGGCATGACCTCACTTTTTTCTTGCAGGTTTTGAGATATTCATAATGTCACAACTACTTACCGACAAGCTGCATTTAATTATGTTCAGCAAATAAGAATGTTCAATGAGTCAGACTTCTAGAAAACCATTAATACAATACACAAGTTAACTTTCAAAGCAAATTTTTATAGATATTCACTTAATGTATTCTGGTTTATATTAGCTAATGAAACACTGATACATGAAATACATCGTTATGAAGTATTTGAGTACAGACGTGTTTAGTCCAAGTTTTAAGCATTTCATAATGAGTAATTATTGCCAAAAAATAGATGTAAGAATTCCCAACAAGTCACTTATCAAGTTATTCCTTGACCTAACATTCTCTGTATCTGGAGAGTTTATATAATGATCTTCTGTGCATGGGGGTAGCATGTATAGAAGGCTCATTTTTACCAGCTGGTAATTTGCCATCTGTAAGCCTTATTGGCTATTATTGAATGGTGCCATTAAGATCTTTTGCTGTCAGAAAGCCGGAGTTTTAAAGTCTATCCACTCTTGTTGCTAATGTCGTCTGTCCTCGCAGGTTTTGTGCTTTGCAAATATAATATCCAGCATCAATGGTTTCAAAATCTTCAACAGAAATAACGCTCTTTGAGATTCTGGTGGTGTACCCAATGCCTCGATTCACCAGCCTCCAGGAGTCTTGAATAGCAACAGGTCTTTCATACTGTATTAAAATAAAATAAAAAGTAGAGCAAATTAATACACAAACCATAGAGGATTCATATTAATACATTGGTATAGTTTGATTCCTATGGTTTGAAAGCTCCAAACTGCTCTTCTGTTTTAACCATAGTATAGTTTTTGGCTGGCTGGGTGCTGCAGTGTAGAATTTGACAGCACATAAGGCCAAATGCCAAGGTTTTGCTGCTTTATGGAATCGGCAACAGATCAGTGGAAGTCAGCACGCTAACGTTCTAGGTACAGAAGCATTTGCCACTCTTACTTAGTGCAACAACCAGCTCATTGTAACCATATATAATGTGCCCGAAGAAGAGCCCTAAGGACTCGGTTCATATTTCTTAAAATAAATAAAATATCAAAAGCCATTGGATGACCAGACCTTTTATTTCAGTATTAAATTTTAACAAATCTTGATTGTTTTGAAGCTAACTTAATTCACATGTGCTTTACCTGACAAGAATTATATGGTGTCTATATCCATGGACAGTGTGTTCTTCATGACTTACAATGGGGTTGCATTCTAATGAACCCATCGTAAGTTGAATATATCAAATTCACGTACCGCTACATGTACTGTACACGTATCATTCTTGGGTAATCAAGTAAATGTAGTGAGTGTAGATACAGTGAACAGAAATGCCCAATCTTATAGGGGAAAACCGAGATGTGACCCCCCCCCCCACACACACACACAGATAAACCATGTCTTCTACCGAACCCTAAAGTAATGGAAATTACATAATACATAATGACATCACTTCTTGTTCATGTTTAATGCTATGTGCATCATTACCAAATACTAGTAAAGGCAAAAAGGTATAACAATCAAAAGGTTTTATGTGTTACGGGATGTAATAATCTTGCAAGGTAGGATGTAGAGGACTGCATTGGGAGGCGGTGTTGCTGGTGCTGTGGGCGGGAGCGGGCGGTTAGGCACTGTACCTGCGGGTCCCGGTAATCCCGCGCAGTCCCTTCTCGCTGCAGTTCAGGTAAGGAGGTGGGCGTAATTGGCCACAAATGTGGCGGGAGCGGGCAAAAAATCAGCAGGAGTGGGATTACAAAAGCCGTCCCGTGCAGGGCTCTAGTAGGATGTTTATAATTCTACAGCTCTGGCAGAGTCTAGAAAAATCACATCTGGAGCAGCTGTTGTGTTATATCTACTTAATTCCCAAGTGACAGGTGACTCATTTCCCTCTCACAAGAGTAAACGATTAATCCTTCCTGTCAGAGAAAATGTTTCCTTAACATTCCCTGTGTAATCATGCTGTGACTGAACGCATGGTGTCGGGACAAAAGGCAGCTCTGTCCTTCAGTCTGCTCTGGTACTAGGCATGTATAGGGCTTATCACTTAACCTCAAACACACAGCAGCTTCTGGTATGTTTCAGATAACCAGCATTCCTTCTAATTCCGCCTATCAATAAGAGTGCCAACTTCTAATCGGGCCATAGGAACATTTACATACATTTACATACAGTGATAACACAGAGCATTGAAATAACATTCCTTACTAAATTACACTATGCGTTAACTAGATATAAAATCAAAATATACTATTTCCAAGGTAGAAATCATGTCATGTTTTTTTGGATATATTCTTTTTTCCTTCCATATTGTAAATTTGATCAGTTAAACAGGAGATCTCTAATCTCATCAACTGTCCCATTGAACGGTGGCACACCAGGTAGCCAACAGGATAACCGGTTCTTGATTTTGTGGCAGAGGAGTTACCACCCTCTCTAACTTCCCACCCTAGAGCTAGTCAGCCAAGGCCAGAATCCACCAATGCTTTTTGGGTAGGTTCTACAGCCCTAAAAGTCACGATAATAAGTACATATATACAGCATTAAAAGTATAGTGTACCAGGAAAACAGATGTGTGCCGGCACACACCATGGAGGCATTCTGCAAAATGTCCGCAATATGAATTGGCTTTTTCCCCTGCCTCCCTCTCCTCTATTTTGCTTGCAGGAGCGCTGGCTCAGCTAGGGTACTGGAGTGGTTTGATGAGACCAATGGGAGTGCTTTCCTCCAATTGACTGGCTTCTTCAGACCATGGAGAAGGTACTGTACTGCAGCTTCTCCTGGAGGTAAGTCATTTATTTATTTGGTAGATATAATGTTTGCATAATAATGTACTAACAAAGTACCCTCACTAACCAAATCATTTGCATCTCCTTTTTTCCTATATAATATAAACTGCCAGCATTCTTACAGTAAGCTATACAGTCACATAAGCTTTCAAGACTTCATTGGTCTTGGGCCAGAGTCATCAAACCTTGTACATGTCATTTAAGGTTTATGGTTGTGTTTCAACTACCCTTTGTTAGATGTATTTGAATCCATCATGTGTGTGACACAATGTCTTAATAGGTAAAATGTAGCAAGAATCAATTGAACTAACCACTTGTATTATACACCTTCATAACAATTGGTGAAAACTCTAGTTATTAAATGTTTTTAGAAAAATAATTATATGCCTCACCTTAATATGCATTATGAAGAGCCAACTCTCAGTGAGCTTCTTATACATGGGTACAGAGCTTTCACCATATATATGCATAGTTTATTTGGGAAGACTTCTTGAAAGTCACCTCATACAATATATGGTCAGTTCTACTTGAAACGTTGCAATATCACACCATTAAATTGACAGGTTTTTGCACCAAAAATCCAGACTAAATGAAATACTAAATAGTGATATAGCATTGTTATTACGTTTACAACAACGTTATAAGTAACATTCTATAATTATTCCAAATAACAGAGTGCATTTCTCTTGATACCAGAAGCAAGACACCATTTCAAACAAATGTTTCAATTGAGAACAAAGTCTCATCTAGGCAGAATAAGCAACATGAAAACAAGTCAGATAGGAAGATATGTCACCAAAGGTCAGAATACAATATGAGGAAAGGAGAGTTCTGGGTGTGCCCAGCTTTAACACAGATACACACTCTTACACATATTCCAGGTTTCTATGGCAGACAGGACCGCATGTAAAGCAAATATTTTTATGTGCAAATATTTGAGATTATAAAGAATGAATGCATTGCTTTCTATATTTACTTTGGCGCTGAAATTACGTGAAATTAATGACATGTTCTGACCATGCCAATGTAAAGCTGTTATTTCATTACAATATATTATGTTTGTTATTATCTCAAGAAGGTATTGTGGCCATACACAGATACAACATGGCTCTGATGTCATATGGTATTGGATGTAGTGATGTTTTCAGCAGGGTGACACCAATTTGGAAGAACCAATGAGGAAGGAGAAATTAGCAAATAGTCAGATCCTAAGAACAGGTTCAAAAATATCTCAAGAACATGAATAGTTTTACTAAATAAGTCAATAAGCCATGCTAAATGTTGTGGTAGTTCTTCTTTAAGATAAAACAAACAGGGCGGCTTCTCAGGGTGCATTCAAACCACCGGACCACAATGGCTGCCCCTTGGGCACCATTAACAGCCATTGTGTGAAAAGGAATGGGACTGGACCTTACTAACATTAAAAAGCATCCAGATTCAAGGTCTTTTTTTTACTGCTCATCATATTAATTTTGTTTTAAGACTATTGCCTTACCTCTTGACCTGGGTATCTCCATGTAAATTCGACTTCCACATCAGGTTCCCCAAGAACAGTGCAGAAGATGCTAAAGTCACTGCCACTTCTGACCTTGTTGGCAGAAGCTGTAATTGTTGCAGAGGGTGGGCCACTAGGAACTGCACACATGGAAGAAAGATGACATGTTAATAAAATGTTGATGTGCTTCATCCTCACAGACATATGCACTGGCCATTCTATAAATATGATTTTTTGATAGAAATGCAAAGTGAGTAGACAAAAGAGAAATCTAAATCAAATCAGTAGTTGTTGTGACCATCCTTTGCCTTCAAAACAGCATTAATTTGTTTGGGTACATTTACATAAAGTAGAGGATTTTATAGGCATATAGTTCGGTGTATGATTAAACAATTATACTAAATAGGTGCTAATTATCATCAATTTAATATGTACGTTGAAACACAATCATTAACTGAAACAGAAATAGCTGTGTAGGAGGAATAAAACTAGGTAAGAAACAGCCAAACTCACTAACAAGGTGAGGTTGCTAATTACAGTTTAACATCATACACCATGGCGGCCAAAAAGCCAAGGTAGTTTGTTCACCGAAGGGCTGGCGAGAAGTACAAGAATGAATGCAACACTGAAGGATCGTGGAGGCGCCTTGCAAGTCTGGGACTACAAATGATCTTTGGGATTTGGTCAGAATTAATGGTCTTGTCAATGCTGAGAAGAACAGGAAGATACTTATCCCTCATGCAATACAATGAGGGTGGCATCTGGTTGGCCCCAAAATTATTCTGCAGCATGAAAACGACCTCAAATATATAGCCAAAGTCAGTGTAAAGAAGAACTGGTCCTGGAAGTGATAATATGGCCCCACAGAGCCCTGATCTCAATAATTGTGTCTGTCTGGGATTACCTGAAGAGAGAGAAGCAATTCCAAGATGTTTGGAATAACCTATCTGCCAAGTTCTTTAAGAAACTGTGTACAAGTATACCTACAAGAATGTATGAAGGCAAAGGGTGGTCACTCCAAATATTGATTTGATTCAGACTTTTCTTCTGGTCGTTCACTTTAGATGTTGTTAAATTTTACAAATTTTTTTCACACCTGCCTAAACTTTTGCACAGTATTATATATTGTAATCTATTAATTATGGGACCTGTAATCCAACAGTCGCTAGAATTAGAAACTCTTGATTTGTTCATTGTGAGCTCCTATTTTACCTTCCACGTAGAGTAACTGGTATTTAATGGAGATTTGTGGAGCCCCCTTGGCTTCTGCCCGGCAGTATACCACTCCACTTTGGTTACATTTCGGTTGTTGGTAAATAAAGCCTTTCTTTACATCATATATAACTTCTGTCCCATCTGCCTTTATTTCCTCTGCAGGAAACTCTCTATGAAGCGTGACTTTTGCTGATGGGATGGTCACTCTGCACGGAATGATAGACGGCTTATCTGGATGCAAGTAGACAATCTCAAAATAACTAGACGAGGGAACAAACAGTTCTCCTTTATCTGGAAAAGGAAGCAGGAAATATACAACAAATTATAATCCAATAATTAAGTAACACAAGGTATTCTGATCTAACAATGTCCAGCTAAATATTATGTATTATGTATGAGAAGATCAGCTCAACACAAAATGTATGAAAAAAAAAATATAATGGGACTTAATGATAAATAGACCATTAGATATCATTCCAATGGAAGGGAAAGCTGTCTTCATTCGTTGTATAACTTTATATGTAACATATACATTTAAAAATGTATTTATAGCAGATAGTTTAGAATATTAAGTGTTATGATGTATATAGATGGCTTACCACTGATATACCTAGTTTTGGGTTACTGGGAAGCCTTTCTCACCTTTGTAGATTCTTACCATTTCAAGCACTATATAGATAGTTACTTTCGGTATATTTGGTAGATGATCTTATTATCATTTGGCAAGGTTGTGAACAAGAGGCCAATGACTTTTCAGCATACAACAATAATAATGATTGTAATTCACGGTTTGCTTATGAATGAGTTCCTAAACAGATGTATTATATAGATGTCACACTTACAGCTGATAACTGTAATGGTGTAATTTCCACGCAGGTACACCACAAACCGACTTCAGGCAATGCATTGCGCCATGCCGCAACTTGTCATCCATTGCATTTTAATTTTGGATTTTTAAGGGAAAATGTACTTACTTCATGTGTGATTTCTCCATTGGTGATTTCTATAATGCAACATGCAATACAACTGATGGAGTGTTTGTGACCATGGAGCTATCTCTTGCCCATGATACTTAAGGCTAAGAAAACATTTGATAGACTTGATAGACAAATCCTTCTTAGTTCTAATGAAAAGTAAAAGGTCATGGCGCTAAGTTACTTTCACTGCAATACATAGTTGGGAATATGATAGCATTTGCAATATATATTTAGGAGACGGTCAGACAGCACCTTAATTGTACGAGCAGGGTTTCACCCAACACCCTCAAATGTAGTAAAGAGTCACGAGGTACTCAGCAATGTGAATAAATCAGCGCGGTTTTATTTCCACACGCGTGGCAACGTTTCAAACCAATAGGGGTTTTCTCTGCACTGATTTATTCAGATTGCTGAGCACCTCGTGACTGTTTTGTGATATAGTGTCCTAGTAAAGTCCAGTCTACCAAGTTTATTTACCCATCCTTTTTTTGTTTAGATCAAACTCAGCAGCAGAACACAGTTGTGGCACTGGGCTTCCCAGTTACTGACTTTTTGGATTACCACCATCGGAGCGTATACTGCGCCACTTGAAGAAAATCTGGCATTATAGCTACATTTATGTATTCTGTTTAGATTAGTATATTATTAGCTAACTATCCATAAATCCTGTTTAACAAAACTATCAAAGATTTTCAAATATTTAAGTGTGATTTTGACCGGCAAATGTCATTTGGTTATTTGCACTACAGATCCCTTACACTAATAGTATCTTCTGGGTTCAGCAATGAGTCATATCTATGAGTAAACCCAGTTAAGAGAAAGTGCACTTATCTTGTCATTCCTTCCCGTTACATTGTTTATATTTATTGCTCCTTGTGTGGCACGGATAATAAGCTATTTCTTGATGCTCTTGGGAGTATAAAACAAAATTGGTCCTACGGGAATCTGAAATAATATCGGTTTTAACATATTTCCTGTAACTAGCGCATTTAGCTTAATAACATATTACTTAACAATAATAATATTTATTCATCTTGTAGATCTACACACTGCATACAAACATTAATTTGTACATCTCCCTCTATCAAGTGCATGATTTACACCATGCCTTAAATCCCGCTTGCAGAATAATGATCTACCAGATTCCTTTTTGTTAGCAACTATAGTCATGGTGATAAACAATGCGGCAAATTCCATTTTATGCCCTGAAAGTATGGACTTTTAATTATTGTTTTGTGGGTTTTGGTGAATGATTGCGACTTTGGTTTTGAAAGATGCAGTCGAGAATCTCATGCTTCAAGGAAGAGATATCAATGATGATTCATGAGAAAATGTGCTTAGACACCTCCAAGAGGTATGTAAAGAATGGAATTTGACACTAACTTGTTTGAGAATTTAAGTCTATCCCAACAAACTAAGGGCTGGGAGAGAGACTGACATGAGAGGACATGTGTTCCATGTAAAGTTTTGGGGGTAGTAGAAGCATTATTAAACACTCATCTACAGACACCAGACAAGCCAGAAGGCAAATAAGGTCAACAATGATCACCTTTTGCCTCTCTATCCACTTTATACATGGATGCGTTGAAAGTAATTGCCCACTGTACAGGACAGCCTTTAGACAAAACTCGGGTAAGAGGTGCAGTAGCCAGATCACCGCTCATGGACAGCTGTTTTGTCCTTAATGGGACTGGTCAGCATGAGGTTGTGATACTGGCTTAATACTTCAGGCTTGGGGAAGCACGAGAAATACCAATTACATAAGTTATGTGGGTAAAGGTGATGGAATTAAGGGGGTAGAAGAAGCATTATTAAACACTCATCTCTGAAACAGTTGTCCATGAGCGGTGATCTGGCTACTGCACCTCTTACCTGAGTTTTGTCTAAAGGCTGTCTTTTACAGCGGCCAATTACTTTCCATGTATAAAGTGGGTATAGAGGCAAAGGTGATAATTGTTGACCTTATTTGCATGTGTCTACCCAGAATCCCTTGTGGTGTGGCAGCACCATCAGATTTCTGAGGTAAAAACAAGCCTTCTGGCTTGTCTGGTGTCTGTAGATGAGTGTTTAATAATACTTCTACTACCCCCTTTTTTAAGTGGAAGGGTTTTCCACCACCTTTACCCATCATAGCTTTTGTTATATGTAAAGTTTTGGGCTCCCTTCATCCCTTCATCCTTTATTTTCCACCTCTGTAGATATAAGGTGCAAATACTTTACTTACACTCTTACTATATATCTGTATGCAGGAAGGCAGCAAAGTGAAAAAGAAAAAAAAAAGTTGTACTAGCTCTAGTCTATTTAGACATCTTTATGAATAGAGAGCGACCTCAGAGACAAAATAGAGGGGCAGATTTATTTTCGGGAGTGTGGTTAGGGATGGGGGATTGTAACATATTAGTAGCTGCGTATGTAACTGAGTAAGGCATTTGGAAGAGGGATGCTACGTTATCGTTTTCTATAGGGCTGTAGAGCACTGCGATACACTCTTTTTTCCGCAAACAGTCCGAGCTCCCAGAAAAGAGGAACATCAGGAGAGGAAAGAAGGAAACCGGGATTTGGATCACACAGACTGTACAAACACGAAAGAACATTCTGCCAACGACTTGTTGATCTTCTCATCCAGCGATGAATTGCGTAACAGAGCAGGAACACAGAATAATAGGCAGTAAATGCAGCATACTCCTTTTCCTGAACAAATGCATCTGGCAGGCACTAATCTGATTTCACTAATCATTATTTTCCTAAGGCAGATTTTTATGTCTGACTTTTACATGACACAATGGGGCAGCTTTTAACACACAACTTCAGATCTACCTTATCTTTGGCAAACCAGATATTAAATTTATCGGCCAAATTTTTACAAAAATCATTCTTTAGTGTTAAGAAAGTGAATGTATAAGAATCACAATAAACCAAACTGGACAGATAATAAAGAAGCAATAAAATCAAATAAATGCTTACTTTACAAGCATATTGGGCATCAACAGTAGGTGTTGACAACTAGGATGGAGAAGTCATGGAGAAGGACCCCACAATGCCACCATGTATGTGATATGTACTTGGTACTGTAGCCTTTCATTAACCCATGATTAACATGTGTCTAAAATGTAAGGATTAAGGAAGTAAGATGATCTTGTACTTATTTCCTAATATCAGGACTGATTGCCCTAATGGATATTACCTGTGAAAAAGATGTACGTAGAGCCAGACTTTGATTCATCTTTTCTGCAGCCGTGACTGTTGCACACCTGAGCCCAACAGCTGAACTCTCCGGTATCTGCTGCCGACGAGTTTACCAGAATTAGCTGCCCGTATCTGTCGTGCTGTTTCAGACTGCAAATACAAATGAGCGTCATTACAGTATTCAATTATCCGATTCATTATTATGTATTATTTGCATTCTTATTATGCCTATCATGTTAATATATATTTTATTCCAAAGCACCAGAGCATTATGTGGTGTTATTCATGATAGATAAAATACATGTGTTTTTGGGAAGTAGCAATGTGACTATAATTGATATATATATATTATATATATATATATGCTACTTTTTAGTATTATTAAATGATAACCTATTATTTCTATTATTAATCTGATGTCCTGGGTGGTGGTGAGGTTATGCAGGCCATGGACAGATAAATTCTAAACAAGTAAATTGATTCTAAACAAGTAAATTGTCATACAATTTTTTTTCTTTCAGTAGCAGCGTATCACAAAGCGTAAGGTACCATATAATTAGAATAAATATGGCAGCAACTGAACTTCTAGTCCTGAAGCGAGAAGGCCATCCCCTGTCCATGGTGCTGACTAGTGATGCAACATCCCAGGCTAAACTCTACATCCCGTACCCATGACCAATAAATGTCCACTGCAGTCAAAGACATGGCAGTCTAAGCGCACACTATACAGAGCGTTCTTATCTAAACAAATATAAGTAAGTATGATACTCAGATAGTGACAAACAGAGAATATAATGCGAAATGTCATGTATTTTGATATTAATCAGGACCAGATACACCAGTGACAGAGATGCTATTGCTCATTACCTGGAAAAAGAACAGAAGGGTCTTCAATTGCATTTAGATGAAATTACACACAAACACAAATGGCTTTCCCATTTCAGAAAGGTGTCTGGGAGTGCTTTGAGTCAGTGGCATTTAAGAGGCAATTCAAAACAGATCTGGAAATTAAACACAACTAATCCCATTTACAGTGTCATGAAAAGGCTGAAAAAAGACATACGTTCATAAAGTTCAACCTTTTCATATGACATGTAATACTTTCCTTTTTTGTCAGTTTCCACGGTACTGAATGACCTAAGATAGTAAACTTCTGTCTAAGACAAATCTATGTATTCCAAATATAATAAATATCATGTTGAAGACAAAGATCAGCCATGTTTTCCATACTGTGGGCACGAGATGGGATACAGATGATTATTTTGTACTTATTCAAATACATAAATAGCTATCAATCAGTAATACAGTAATATAAATAGTATTGGTAATGCCCTGCACCCTACACAAGTCTCTAACTGCACCCCCACTTTGTACATATTAAATGGTGGAAGGTATCACCTAACTGGTAACAGGTTGGCAGGGGATAGGAAAATAGTTCTTACCTAGTTATGACCATATAGAAGCAATACAGTTGTGTGGAAAAGAAAGTACATCTTCTTTGAATTCTATGGTTTTACATATCAGGGCATAATAACTGTTTTACATATCAGGGCATAAATCACCTGTTCTTTAGCAGTTCTAAAATATAGGTAAATGCAACCTCAGATGAAGAATAACATATGACATATTATACCACGTCATGATTTATTCAACAAAAATAAAGCAAAAATTGAGAAGCCATGTGAGAAAACGTACACCCTTACGGCTTCCATAAGAATAAAGACACTAAGTAGCAGAGAGGTGTTGCTAATCAAATGCCCTTGATTAACTGATCATCAGCAAGTGTGACCATCTCTATAAATTTTTGTAGTTTGCTGGTCTGGAGCATTTAGGTGTGTCCCAGAGGGGCAATTGTTGCTGCCCATCTATTGTTTCCAAACAATTTATAGTACATTATTCTATAGTGAAAAAGATTATTCGAAAGTGGAAAACATTCAAGAGAGTTGCCAATCTTCCCAGGAGTGGACGTTGCTCCAAATTCACACCAAAGTCAGACTGTGCAGTGCTCAGAGAAATCTCCAAGCCTCAGTCAGTGTGTTAAATGTTAAGTTCATGACAGTACAATTAAAAAACAGACTGAACAAGTGTGATTTGTTTGGAAAGGTTGTCAGGAGAAAGCCTCTTCTCTCAAAAAAGAACATGGCAGCACGACTTTGATCAGATTCAGAAAATTGCATCTGAACAAACCACAAAACTTCTGGAACAATGTCCTTTGGATAGATGAGTCTAACTGTCAAGCACGTTGATGGAGGGGTGATGATTTGGACTTCTTTTGTAGCCACAGGATCTGAGAACCTTGCAGCCATTGAGTCGAACATGAACTTCTCTGTATACTAAAGTATTCTAGAGTCAAATGTGAGGCCATCTGTCTGACAGATAAAGCTTTGCTGAAATTCGGTCATATAACAGGACAATTATCCCAAGCACACAAGCAAATCACAACATAATGGCTGAAAAAGAAAGTAATCAAGGTGTTGCAATGCCCCAGTCAAAATCCAGACCTCAACCCGATTAAAATGCTGTGGCGGGACCTTAAGAGAGCTGTTTATAAACAAATGCCCGCAAAACTCAATGAACTAAGCCAACCTTGTAAAGAATAGTGGGCCAAAATTCATCAACAATGACGTGAGAGACAAATTCATTCAGAAAATGATTACTTAAAGTTATGCTGCTAAAGGTGGTTCTATATGTCATGTGTTTTTATTCATCTGAGGTATTTACCTAATTTTTAGACCTGCTAAGGAGCAGATTATTATTATTATTATTTATTTTTTTTATTTATATAGCGCCAACAGTTTACGCAGCGCTTAATACAATACATAAATTCAAGGGGTATGACAAGACGAGAATTGACAGGCTAAGACAAACCGATACATTAGGTGGAGAGAGCCCTGATTGTTATTATGTCCTGGTATGTAAAACCATAGAATTCAAAGAAAGTGTACTTACTTTTTCACACTATGCAGCCTCACCAGGGGCGTACCTAGAGTATTTGGCACCTGGGGCGGATCCTGTATGTGGCACCCCCCCACACACACACTTTAAAACTGCATAGCTTCTACCGTTATATACCGGCGCAGATACTGAAGGTGGTACAGCATAACACTTACGGTTATCATTATATACTGAGGCAGACATTGACGATGGTACAGAATAACACTTATCACTATATACTGAGGCAGAAATTGACGGTGATACAGCATAACACCTATCACTATATACTGAGGCAGACATTGACAGTTGTACAGCATAACACCTACCACTATATACTGAGGCAGACATTGACGGTTGTACAGCATAACACCTACCACTATATACTGAGGCAGACAATGACGGTGGTACAACATAACACCTATCACTATATACTGAGGCACACATTGACGGTGGTACAGCGTAATCCCTATCACTATACTTTGAGCCAGACATTGACAATAGTGCAGCATAACTCCTATCACTATATACTAAGCCAAACATTGATGTGGTGTAGTAGTAGGGATGCACCGAAACGAATTCTGGACTGAAAACGAAAATGCAGCATTTACCTGGCCGAAACCGAATATGACCCCCCCCACACCATAAAAAAAAATCTAACACTTTTATTTCAAGTAACACACCAAAATAGGACAAAGCAATTAAATAACAATATTAATATATATATATATATATATATATATATATATATATATATGATTGTTAACAGCAATCACATTTCTATCATGCCCAGGCATACCCAGATTCCAGGATGTACTCGCAGACTTGGCATGATAGGAGTATGATTGCCCTATCTACCCCTTCTCACTCCCTTTTGTCCTACCTACCCCTTCTCACTCCCTTCTCCCTATTTACCCCCTATCCCCCCGTCTCACTCCCTTCTCCCTATCTACCCCCTCCTAACTATCTACCCTCTCCCACTTTGAAGTTCACTTACCTTTCAGGAGTCCTGCGGTGGGGGTGCAAGGCCTCTGTCTCCCAGCTCTGCCACTGTATGGAACAGTATAGAGTGATGGGAGTTATGATGTACTAGAGCATAATTATATAATGAAAAATACATTGGAAATGGTACAGCATAACACCCATCACTCTCACACATATACCAATCCACACACATACCAATCCACACACACACCAATCCACACACACACCAATCCACACACACACCAATCCACACACACACCAATCCACACATATACCAATCCACATATATACCAATCCACATATATACCAATCCACATATATCCCAATCCACACACATACCAATCCACACATATACAAATCCACACACATACAAATCCACACATACACCAATCAAGACATACACCAATCAAGACATATACCAATCCAGACATATACTAATCCACACATACCAATCCACACATATACCAATCCACACACATACCAATCCACACATATACCAATCCACTCTCACTCACTGAATGCTTTCCTACCTTTCCTCTTTTCTCCTTACAGCTTCTTTTCCTCCTCTTCGCTCCTCTTCTTCAGTTCTTCTGTCTTCTTCCGGGTCAGAGGGCACGGACGGCAGTGGGCGCGGCTTCAGTGTTGTGCGCCGGGATCTGACAACAAATCCCGGCGCACAGCAGCAGTTGCCGCGCGGATCGCAAGGGAGCGATATCGGAGGTCTTTAGCAGACCTCCGGCTCCCTTGAGTGGTTTTAAGCCGGGTTCAAGGGTTGAACCCGGTTTAAAATCACTCAAGGGAGCCGGAGGTCTGCTAAAGACCTCCGATACCGCTCCCTTGCGAGCCTGCTCCTCCAGCGGCGGACATTACTGTCTGTCTCTGGAGGGGTGCCTGGTGCCGGGTGCCGGCAAGTTGGCACCCCCCTGATGAGCGGTACCCGGTGCGGACCGCCCCCCCCGTCCCCCGCTAGGTACGCTACTGAGCCTCACCAACAAAGAATGCATATTAAACCATTCAGTATTGAGTTTAGAGAGTGGATTGGGACCACTTTGGGAACAGGTTAAAGTTTAGGATCTCTGTTGTATCTTATGGATGCCAGTGATATCATCACTAAGTTCCCCATACTGTTTATTTTATCTTTTTATATTTCGTTAAAAACCTTTTTTGTACTCTTTTCATTTGTTGGAATAGGGAGAAACTTTGCCTTGACTCCAACCTCCCTTGCATTGACCAGTAACCCTTGTATTGCTGATCACAATGTGTGAGATCAGCCAGCAGGGGAGTGATCCCAGCAATAGACAGCCTGATCTCCTGAGCAGCAGTAGAGTGATGTCCCTGCTGCGTAAAATGCATGATGTACTGGTATGTCCTAAGGGGCATCTTTCCTCACCTTTTATGGACATATCTATGCAATTATAGGGTAGAGAACAGGTCAAAGTACTTTGTAAGCACTTCAATATACATTGATAAAAGTTGTAGGGGGAAAAAAGGGATATAGGTCACACTTACCTTTTAGGGGATGCTACAGCTGTAGAACTGCAGTGGATTTGGAAATGGGACCACACAAAAAAGTTAATGGGACCACTCAGCTATCATGTGCATTAAAGTGTATAAGATGACTGGGGTGTCCATTTAAAGTAGTTTCCTTGTAAGCAAGACATTTTAATCCCCCATACTACAATGCAGAGTAACATCAACACTAATAATGTAGGAAAGATGTGTAATTTCTAACATAGACACACATAAGCAGTATGTATTTTACAACTTTTCATCAATTTTAAAATATAATTGCTTTATTCTTCAATGAAACCAAAATCTCTGAGGAATGTTACCAGCACCTTGTAGAAAGTATGCCACGAAGAGTGAAGGCAATTCTAAAGGCAAAAGGGGGTCCCACCTGTACTAGCAAGGTGTACCTAATAAAGTGGCCAGTGAGTGTGTATATATATGTGGAAGAAAGAGAGATATTATCAATTGAGTACATGCAACTATATCTATGTATGGGAACCCAGAGGCACTTTCCACAAGGTTCTGTCTAGCAGTGGAGAGTATTTAGAGCTGCATGGCCATTAAAATCATATGATGTAAATTGCTGCCACCTAGTGTTCATAAAATGAAAGTAAAAATGTAAAAAAGTTGATAAAGAGGGTCAAAATAACAAAGCAAATAGGATTTCTATTATCAGCAAATGCAACAGAGGAAAGATTGTGCATGGGAGCCTCAAGCAATTGAGCTTGACATATCTGGACTAAATAAAGGTTGTAAAAGTAAAAATGTTTTTTTCCAAAACACTGACTGTTCTCCAAATTGGTGCCTGTAACTAGAATGAAAACCCTGTCTCTACAGTGTAGGACTCACATAAAACTGTCTGTATTTGACCCGGACAGTCTAAATTTGGCCATTTTATTTGGAGAGCTTTTTCAGACACCAATTGGTTGCTTTAAGTGGCCAATCAGTGAATTGAAAATAGGACCACAGAGGATGTAGTTTGTTGCAGCTCTGGAGCTGCAGTTTCTCTTAAAGGGAAGTGATTTATTTTTAACAAGTTAAACTTACAAAATACGTTATCATGCATAAGTTGTTGGTGAAGCAGCATGCATATACATATATTCTTTACATAGAATTTACAGTAAATATATTCAGTTTTTATAAGTGTGTAAAAAGCATGGATGTGGATGTGTACACCTTTGGCAAATATGTCACTGACAGGTTGTTTGCCCCAAACAGCCTGTCTGTGTCATATTTGCCCCCATACAGCCTGTCTGTGCCATCTTTAACCCCAAACAGCCTGTCTGTTCCACCTTTGCTGCCAAATATGGCACAGATAGGCTGCTTGAGGCAAAGATGGCACAGGCAGACTGTTTGGGGACAAAGATGGCAAGTCATATGTTTCCAATCTGGGTACTGGGTAAGTCCTGTGGATGCAATAGAAATGCTGGGGCAAGTCCTGTGTGTGCAATCTGGGTTTCAGGGCAAGTCCTCTATGTGCAATCTGGGTGCCAAGGCTGGCCTTTGGGGTTTGTGACTTGTGATCTGTGTCTGCAAGTTAGGGTTTCAGTGCATTATTTATTTGAATTATACCTTTAATGCTGAGTTTACATGTAATTTTCAGTTGATCTATACCAATAAGGCTGGGATTGTGTCTTATTCAGTTGCTTTATTCATGTAATGCTATGTTTTCATGTCATTTATTAATACCTGCAGGATTTTTATGTAGTATTTGCTTGATTATCTGCAATGCTGTGTTTCCATGTGTTGTTAATTTGATCTATACCTGAACTACATGAAGGAGGAAAGAGAGGTGTGACAGTGAAGGAGGGGACAAATTAACTCTGCGGGTGATAATGAGGAGAGGGCACCATGGGGGTTGCCCACACAAGGTACTTGTACAACTAAAGTCGGTCCTGATCATGACTTGCGCATCTGTTTCGGGTTACTCGCTGGACCTGCACCATTCATTTGCTATGTGATTGGCATTGTATTGTGTCCTGCCAATGTGGCATGAGGACATGTATTGCAGAGTCACGCAAGGGTCAGAAGAGCGTAATGACTGCCTCCTCCTAATCTCCATTGACATGTTTGCAAACTACTTTTGTGGGGGGGTTTGGTATTAGGGTGAAGATGGGATTGCATGCTAGGGAAAGTGTGTGTGTGTGGGGGGGGGGGGGTCAAGCAAATGCTTGCCCAGGGTCTAATCATTATTAAAGGTGGCCATGAAGAATTCCCACAGATGAAAACCAGATACTACTGCAGTGCCCTGGGTTAAGAATACTCCCTCAAGCATAGAAATGCTTAGAATGTTTGCAGTTTGGTTCAATATCTTAGTGTGATTCAGCCAATGGCACAATTGTCCAGTTGTCATATATTAACAGCATTCACAAAATGAATGCTGTTAATATATGACAGCATTCACAAAATGAATATATCTTTTCATTTTTCTTACCCAGGGCTGTCTTTACAAAGGGTACAATTAATACAGTTGTGTGGACCCAGCCTCTGGAGTTACACTGGCCTACTCTGCATGCCCTTAAATACAGAGTCATGATTTTCCGGGTAGATTCTTGTGGGGAATTGTATTTCTTTAACAGTGGGGCAAGAAAATGGCTGTTCTTTAAATGAAGAGAGCCTGGAGGAAGACAGATGAGTTTTTACATTATGACCATGGAGTAAATCTCGGTAAAATTTATTTTCTCATGTTTCTCTGGGTCCTTGGTATACCCAAAATATCAGTGAGGTTTTTTTCCTAAATGTCTCCTAACCAAAATATATAATAGTAGACAATAAAACAAAATAAATATACTGGTAATTAAAATCAGATTAATAAATAGACAGACAAATGATAAGTGGATACATTGATATAGCTATTTTGCCATAGGTTATACAGGTCGATTGTACGTCTTGCTGCATACGCATCTGGCATCCTAATAGTTAATAACTTGGGTAGCACCCTCCTGTTTTATGGTGTATTATTATTTTATAACCTCTAGCAAATGTCCTAACAAGCCATGAATCAATTATGAACAAGTTTGGAGCTGCAGTAAGGTGTTTGTACATTATACTATGGAACATATATTACTTAATTGACAGATATGCTAATGTAATATAGAGAAACTTTCATTTGGTTACTTTTTGTGGTTCTTATATTTCACAGAATTGGATAATTTCCTATATTTACCAATTCCACTTTATAAATCCTACATACATTCTTATTTCACTTATGTACTACAATTTTACTGCAGAAATACAGGTTGGTTTTCATGGAATGATTAATATAACATTTGGAGTTGTAACTCATTCTGTATTTTCCATATGCATGTTCTTTCTGCATATCCATGACAATTCCTTCTGGATATTTGGTAAAGTTTTTCAGGCTGAGAATATGCTGGGAAATTGCCAAATTCAACAATTTTAAGGTAAAAATAGTCTGACAGTTGGGAAGGAATTTTCTTACCCAGCCCATGAAAAGATTGTTAAGACTTTAACTAAATCCCAGCTTAAACCACTAAAATATATGTGTTTGCATTTTATTAGACCTGTAATATGTGTGCCACCTGTTTGTTGAACACAGTGGAGGAAAAAGGGAAAATAAAAGCTGCTTTATCTAATCAACTGTGAATAAAAGAATATGTGATAGACAAGTAGTGGAGACGAAGGTCTCCTAGGGGCCCAAGGAAGTCTAACTAAAGATAAGTGCATAAAGTAGTCATTTTATTCTCATTTTAAAAAGTTGCTATCTTTTATTAGGCCAAGACAGATGTAAAAACACACAAGCTTTTGAAACCATCTTCTTCAGCTGTGATGGCAGACTAAGGATGGCTACATTGAATTCTCAAAAGCTTAACATCTTTTTTGGGGTCAATAACATTTATTAAATTCCACTAAAGACCATCTTCTCTTTGACCAATATGGCTAAATTCTTTTTTTAAAATTGTTGTGATATGAACAAACATTAATGGGTTTTACTCATCAAAAAAGAACAGAAAAATATAGTAGTAGTAGTTTTCAGTTTTTTTGAGACATAGGTGCACTAAAATAAATGGTAATAACTACTGTGTGATCACATTCTTAAAGATGCCATTGTTTAGATTAGTTTAGGTTTTTATTTCGGAGGTATCTGTGTTTTGTATTTCTCAAGTCCACACTACCTCCCTTGGTTCTCTATGTTTACAGTACTGTGTAAGTCTATCCGTAGCTACGTTTGTAAAAAAACTAAACCCCAAAAACACCGTGTGGCCTGCCACTTCCATCGGTAAACCCCATGATGTGTTGATTCTGTGACATACTTCAGAGACATAAAGATTTCAGCACACAGGGCAAGCCCCTGCTGATGTGAAGGCCTTTGGGACTTGTACATCATCCATGGATGTGTTTGTGTTTTTATTTATTTTTTTGTAAAGAAGTGCTCAGCTGTGTGTGTGGGATACAGGGGGACCTGATCGACCAAGAGAGCTAGGGTTGAACTAGGCCAGGGTATGTTACTCGGTAGGGAAGGAGTGATTGTCCGTTGAGTAGAGATTGGTGAGTTGGGTTGTAGGCTTTTATTAAAAGAGATCAGATTATAAATCAAACTCCTTCGGGGTACATAAACTAAATTTTGGCATCTGTAGACTTTTTGTCCTCCCTTTAAGGTGGTCTTTTGAAAATTTGCATATTGGACGTGAATTTCAGAGCAAAAGAGGTGTGAATACTTTTAAGGCCAAATTGGTCTTGGTGCTGTATGGGGTCGTCCTCCACTTGGATTTCCTTTGCCAGCAATACAATACAATAACCCTTTTACTGTCATATAAAATAATAACATATTGCTTTTCACACACCTCAAGCTGTCTAAACGGACATGGTGTCAATGATTATAGACGGTCTTGCGGAAACTGTTAAAAACACAATTGCTACGGGGAACAATTCAAAAACTTTCTGAAAAGGCATTCTGTAACCAATACACCAAAAAAACAAAAAAATATGTGCTTTAATATGTCTAGATTAGCGTAAGAAGTTTAAGATTTTTTATATATTTTTTGCCAACACCTTGTTTGCTACAGGCAATAGAACAATTGTACAGTATCACATGCAAGAGCGACCCAACCATTCCACTGAAATGCAATTCTTAACTCCGTCTGTATTGTATCGAAAATGGGGAACACATTTATGAGTAATTACCGTATTTGCTCGATTATAAGACAAGGTTTTTTTCAGAGCAAATGCTCTGAAAAATACCCCTCGTCTTATAATCGGGTTCGTCTTATAATCAGACCTCAAATAGGTCTGACTATGAGACGACTAAGATCCAGATCCCCCGCAGAGCTGCAGGGGACCTGGATCCTCCTGTCTACCCCACTCCCCGCCCCACTTACCGGTGCTTCTGAGTCCCCCGCTGTGTAGCCGGGGTAGCGTGTAGATGTCTACGCGATTCGCGTAGAGCTCTACACGCTGCCCGGACTAAGCACCGGGCAGCGTGTAGAGCTCTACGCGATTCGCATAGACAACTTCCGCTGCGTCCATCGCGCAGACCTTCCCGGCTACACTCTACACATAGGGGGTCAAAAGGCATATCATGGGGCACAGTGGCATATAGGGTTAAAAGGCATATAATGAGGCACAGTGGCATTTAGAGGGTTAAAAGGCATATCATGGGGCACAGTGGCATATAGGGGGTACAAGGCATTTCTGGGGCAGATGTGCATAACTGGGGGGGGGGCAGGTTGGAAAATGGAAGGAAATAAAACCAAAATATTTTTCTCAATCATAGCTTTTATTAAAAAAAATAGTTTATATGAATTAACATTTACTGGTAAAACTTTTTTCCTATAGGGTCGTCTTATATTCAGGCTTTTTCTTTATTCCTAAATTAATATTCAGATTTGGGTCGTCTTATAATCGAGCAAATACGGTAATATTTAATAATGGTTAAAAATTTTACTTGAGTATAGTACAAACAGGGCTGGTGCCACCTTAGGCACCTTTGTGCCCCATCCTTGGAGAAGAGTAATGTGAGCACATCATAAACATGACCCGTCTCCCCACCATGTTGACAGCGCCTAATTTTGCAATTCTCTTCTCTGTTCCCTTCTCTGTTAAAAAATGGAGGAGCTAGAGTAAGGATGACTTTACATAAAAAGCCACTCAACAATATAGCCTAGCACTCATTCGGCGGCAGGAGCTTGCTCATTCAGAGCGGTGCCTCCTCCTCCGTGTCAGGACACAGCAGCTGCCTGCAGGGCCAGTCTTATGTGTTCAAGAGCCCTGTGCGGGACACCCCCATGGCACCCATCCTGTAATCACCCCACAGTCCCTTTGTCCAGGTTCAGTGTGCTACACCTGTTCTTTTCTCCAACGTATAGTTCAGGTATGAAAACACAGAATTGGAGGTACAGGTCATCTTATTTAGACATACAAACCCTGTATTTGCAGGTATTAATAAATAACACGTGAAACATAGCATTGCAGGTATTGAGCAATTCAATAACACACAAACCCAACCTTGCAGGTATCGATCAACTGAAAAATCACATGTAAGCTCAGCATTAAAAGAGTAGGTCAAATAAGTAATGCATGGAAAGTTTCAATTTGCCCCAGCACCCAGATTGCACACATAAGGACTTGCTCTAGCACCCAGATTGCACACATAAGTACTGCCCCAGCACCCAGAGTTGCACATATAAGGACTTGCCCCAGCACCAAGATTGCACACATAGGGACTTGCCCCAGCAACCAGACTGCACACGTAGGGACTTGTCCCAGCTACAGGTTACACACAGACACGGGACTTGCCCAGATTGCATCCACAGGATTTACTTACCTAGCGCCAGTGGCCTTCTCTCAGTCTCAGGGCTCCTCTCAGTCTGACTTAGCTGCACCCTTTATTCATTCTATACGCTTTAGGCCCCAAAAAGTTACAGTAATGTATAGACAGTCAGAATACACACATAGAACCTACGATACAAATGCCCATACACAAATACATACAAATGCAAGTGAGAGTTTGTTTGTCAATCAGTGATTGAACTCTGGATTGTACAGGGTAATAGCTTCCATTCTTCTTGTACAAACCTTCCAGTGTCATCCCCTCATAATAAAAAGCATGAGGGAGCTGAAACCACAACTCTGTCAACACTTTCTTTAGTAAATTTTCTGTTGGCTGAATGGTGACACCTTGTCACCCTTCACCTACAATGAGGATGACCGAAGGCTATTCTGGCCTTATATTATGATTAATAAATTAACTCTCCCTCACACACGCTCACGCTTTCTCACACTCTTTCTCAATATCTTCCTACTGTTTCCGCAGCTCCAATTCTTCTCTTGTCTTTTCTTGTTCTTCTTTCTTCATCCGCTTCTCTACGTGTCTTCTTTCTTTGTCCGCTTCTCTGTGCACCGGGTCTTCCAGTGCTCTTCCACAAAAGGGCGGAGCTTCTTGGCACACCCTCTTGCTGATTGGAGAAATGGGGGAAGATGTTGTCTCTGTGGCTCTGCCCTTTTGCAGAGAAAAAGAGGTGCAGAAAGCTTTTTTTTCTCCATGAATCAGTCATGAAAGAACATGCCTTGGGGCAGAAAATTGCAGCCCCTGTCCAAGTGCCGCCTGGGTCCAATGACCCACTGGGATCCGTGCAAGGGCCAGCTCTGGAGGTGAACACATGTGTTGTAGTTTCTCTGCAGCTGTTTGCCTGCAATAAGAAATAATCCCTGCACTAAGAAAAAATAGTGTTTGGTTAACCCACTAGTTGAAAGGAACTACACCCCAAATGATTGAAAAATGCTCATACCACTGAAAATCAAAATGTTAACCACTGGAATTAAATGAAAGCAAACTACTGGCAACAGAAGAATACATTCCTACAAAAGCCCATCTTTATTCTAAGTGCCATTTTAATAAATATATTTAATAAGCATCAGCTTTTTGGAAGCATTGACGAATGTGTTTGAAGGCCAGATGAATAGAGCAGTATGTTTCAGCTTACTTAACCAAGTCTTTGATATCACGGGTAGATTAAGTCACTTGGAACTTTGATCATTTATAGCAAACTGTAGAACTGGCATGGTTACCATCTCCCTAAGATGATTTTGGTCATTTTGAATATAATATAAAGAAAACTTAGAAGGATAGAAATCCAAAGCCACCACATATGGTCACAACTGAATTCATAAGGGTTGTTCATTGTGACTTCTGTGCACAAATATAAACAAGAACCCGATGACAGATAACAATTCAGACCATCTAGTCTGTCCATTGTTTCTACTATGAAGACTCAAACCTTAATCAGTCATCAGTGTCATCTTAGGTGGTCTCATTTTAGATTCAGGATAGCCATATGCCTATCCCATGCTTTGAGATACACTTGGCAACAAAGAGATACAATGTTAAACCACAGAATAACGGATGATGCTATGCCACAAAAAAAACTCATCTCATTTTATATGCACAAGATGCTCATTGAACTACCCTGGTTCTCCCTCTTAAGCAGTAAGCATGTGTAATTTTGTAAGCATGTTAGCAACACGCACACATTATATATATATATATATATATATATATATATATATATATATATATATATATATATATATATATATCTCCATAAATGAAGTGAAAGCTAGCTATGCTGAGGAATCTCAAAATCTTTGTCCCCAGAGAAAAAGTGAATTGAGTCCATGAAATAACACAGGACTCTACACTGGGGATGAGTCTTTCCAACTTAGTACACAGGGTCCAAAAGCTGGTTGTCACAAAGTACAGATTTTCACGATATATGATTATAAACACAAGAAACTTGTTTATTGGACCAGGTGGCTCACTCCCAATGTACACTCATTTGCATGCAGCAATGGCTATGGGGCTGATGTCAAAGTAATTTGTTACTTGGAAGCAGATATGTATTTCCCCTGTGTACACGGAGTGTGTTGGAACATTCGTTTAACCTAGCACACAATTTATTTTTAGCAGTATTTGTGAAAATTACTTGCAGAGCTGTATTATCATCTCTGTGGGGTTTATTCATTAAATTTAGTTGCAGGTCATCTGGGGACAGATAAAACATTCCAAGCCTTCTCGGCCTTTTGGCTAAGATCAAGTGTAGTTCCTCTTTGGGAAGGGGGGGACTATGCTGATCCTCTGGCCTTAGGGTTCGGGATAGCAAATGGAGCCTGAGGTGAAATTGCCCTAGCAGAAATGCTGGAGTCACCGTGTGTGGTATTGCACGCCACTGCACACGGTGAGCGCACGTTCCACTGGCGGCCTATCAGCACTACCTTTTCCCCAGGTACCTTCTGGTCCTGGGGTTAAGTTTATTTTTGAATCCGGCAGGCCAGCAATGGTCTGTCCTTAAATTATTTTTCTTTAATTTATTTAATTCACTTCGTTTCACGAGTGCCTATTAATTTGTCCCCCTTGATTTCACGGCTTAAATTTCACGGCTTGGCCCTCACTATTCTTGGCACACGATTTTGATCCCACGTTTTTGGACACTGTTTTCTTTTTAAGAGGCAGTGAAGCCTGGACTTTGCTGGAGGAGGATTGGGAGCCTTCTGGTCCCTTCCTCTCTCTACAAACCCAGCAAGGAGTCTCACTCTTCGGGGTGAGACTCAAGATCCGACCCTCCCATGGGGGGGGTTGGAATTTGTCCGAGTTCTCCGTGAGGGAACTCGGAATCGTAGTCTGGCTTCTGTTGCCTTGTGCACAGAATGCGGCACCAAATGGAGCACGCACCTCGGGCTTCCAAATGCAATATGCAGAATCAATTTGGGCATGGTCAGCCAAGAATGAGAATCTCACCATGGTTAGTCGTTTGCTTGCGTACTTAAGTTGGAGAGACAGAGGTTTATTTACTAAAGTGGCGTGGGCATGCATGCATGAATAGCATGCATGGCAAGGTCACCTCACTGGTTCAACTATACATTATATATGCCAATTACTAGAAGACAGGTGATAGACGCTACTAATAATTAGTCTTATAAATAATCAATGGTGCTTTCTCAATATGTGAAAATACCCCTATTCACAATTGAGAAGCGCAAGAAGTATCTGACAATCAATTGTTATAAAGTGTTAATGAAATCATTATTGTGATTAAGATAAAAAAACAATTGACTTTTGTGTTTTCTTTAAAATAACATTAATTATACTTATCAACATTGCTTAAAGCTTTAGTAGAAGGGACTAAAAAAATAAAAAAGAACAAATAGTGCTCTAAAAAAAATATACAAAAATATAGAAATAAAGAATATACAAATAGATGGTATATTATTCTTTTCGGCAATTCTTATCAGAGAGCACTATTTGTTGTAGTATTGATCTATAGTTTATTGTGGTTGTATTATAAGTATAATTTCTGTTATTTAAAGAAAACACAGAAGTCACTAATTTTTTTTCTTTTTTTAAATAATTATTAATTACAATAATCATTTCATTAACACTTTATACAGTTAATTTGTCAAATTCTTTTGGCACTCCTCTTATGATTTCTATACAATAAACATGGCCTTCTCAGTCATTCTTTTGGAGAATTTGCCGGTGTTGGCCTTTTATTACTTCCTGTGAAGTCAAGGAGATGAAACCACATCTCTCCTCCATACTCTCCAAACAACTCTCACATCAGAAAGTAAACATCAAAATGTTTCAACTCATCTACAACTGCGTAGACATTAATCCATAATAGATTAAATATATACCAAACCTACATTTTTTGTGAATTTATTTACATACACGTTATCACTTCTGCTTTGTCCATAATTAATGTAATTATGCAAATTCTATGACAAGCAGCAAGATAGCTATTCTTATTGACATGCATTCATGGATATATTGAACTCTACCAAATACAAATTATTTTATCAGAAAAAAATCTTACTGAGTGTATTGACATGTAAAATGTCACATTTTGGTAAACACAGAATTGGTTTCATGTAAAGTCTGAAATAAGTTTAGATTTTAAAAATGCCTTAAAAAAATAGCCCGAGATTTAGTTTATTTTTGACACAAGGATCGTTTGACTGCCGGAAAAGAGTCAAAATTTGGAATCTCAGAAATGTTTAAGCTCTTAAAATTTCATTGGCCAGCAATGTCTAGTCAGCATATGGAAATGCTTGTAATGAGTTAAACATATAGTTTTACTATGTCAATATTTGATTTAATTTTTATTTTCCAACCCCTTGGGGTCCAACATTTTTTGGAAACTATTTTGTCATTTTCTCATTTTGCATTAAGAAGATATGCGGAATGGTTTAATTATTCTCACAGTGCATTATCACAAACAACCTGTTTGCAGTTCAGCAGCACCTGTAATGTTATCTAGAAATGCTGAACATGGCAATCAAGACTAAAGTCACAACTAATGGCTTATAGTGGTCTAGGCCGAGTTAGCCTAGGATGACAGGTCCATAGGTAGAGGCATCCAACCCCCTCTGCCTTATTGGGGGCCGCGGCATGTAGCTGCTGAGTGGACCAATAACCCATTGATCTCCCTTGTAACTGGTCCATTTACACCTTGAGGTCAAACGTGAACCACGCATTGGATAATTTCTTAAATCACAGCACAGCCTCAGCAAGATATATGGTTCAAGAAAGAGGAGATACTGTCAGGAAGGTCCTGAGGGGGGATGTGGCTCGGATGTTAAATAGTACACTAATAGTTACAACACCCAAACCCAGACAGACACACATGCTGACATACCCAAACGCACTCATGCAACTCACCTACATTGTCTTCAGCTTGCTGCCACTCTACTCCAGCGGGGTCACGTAATGCAATGTTACGTGGCCCTGCCTCCATCTTGAAACAATGGTAAGTCTGGAACCTATTTATCCCTAATTGACCACAACCCAGGATCTGGACATGCTGTCAAAGTGCCGCCTGGGTCCCATGTAAGGGGTAACCAAACAGGTAAAATTTTAAAATGATATTTTCTGGACTTATTTGTTTTGGAGCAAAAGCAAGGTAGAAATGCATTGGGTCTTGAATTCCTTCTTTCTCCTATTTTTAATTTAATTGAAATGCTATATCATGTGTTTATGCCAGACAGTTTGGCATAAACCATGTGTTGTCCTGCATGTTCAGTTCAAATATTCACTAAATGTACCCAGGATACACAAACTTCACTTGGGAGAATGCTATATCTTACTAAGATCAATAGTTAACAATCACAATAACAATTGCTTAGCTGGGAGCCCACAGGACGTTTTGCTGGAAGTGTAATTAGGAGGCTTTTGTATATACATTATACACATTATATTATTATATTTTATTTCAAATTTCTTGGACTGGACTGGCCAATGGGCACACTAGGCAAATGCTCAATGGATCAATGAAAACGCATTCAACATACTGACATCCGATCGGGTATCCAATCCCATTTTTAAGCGTACAGTTGCTTTCTATGTACATATACCATGTTTGTAGGTGATCTAAAAGTGCAGTGTCGCAGGCAGCCACACATCTATCAGCCACCAGCCTTAAAGGGCACAAGCCACTTGCCTGCCAGGACCAAGAAAAGCACCAAGGAGCCTGCAAACGAATAAGTAGTATAGTAATCTTAGTTAAAGGGGTTTCTTTGGTTTACCTGAGTCTGGAGTCCTTGAATTTATCCAGATTGACAGGGTAGCTCCATGTGACCTTGTCCCCCTTACATCTAAGCTCAATGCTTTGTCCTGCAGTCATACTTAGTATGGCAGCTGGTTTCTGGAACCGTCCTTTGTCCATTACTTGGGTCATAATGGACGGAGTCTTTGTTAGGGTTTCTGTGGTTTCTTTCATTTTTGTAATTTTTGGCTTGAGTTTTTTGATAGCAGGTTTGATTTTATTCTCACCAGGTTCTTTTGGGCGCTTAGCTTTGGCTTGACCATGAACTAAAACAGACAAAGAAAAAAAGGACATTTTAAAAATTATTATAAACCTCATCACCTATAACTGTCACGAACCGGGGGAGCAGGTCTGATAGGAGCCCAGGTGCAGGGGATACATGATGCATGATGGCTTGGGGTTGGTACAGAAAGGCACAGGAAATAAATCAAAGACAGAAGATGCTGATTAAGAGTTGTAATATATATACAAGGAAAGTCGCTTGGCAGGAAGCCCTCTGGTTGGGGCACACACGGCAGGAAGCCCTCTGGTTGGGGCAGACACGGCAGGAAGCCCTCTGGTTGGGGCACACACGGCAGGAAGCCCTCTAGTTGGGGCACACACGGCAGGAAACCCTCTAAGTTGGGGCACACACGGCAGGAAGCCCACTTGCAGGGCACACGGCAGGTTGCCCACTTGCCGGGCACTCAACTTCGGAGTCCACTAGTGGGGCGCTGGCCGCAACTCAGGAACAAATCAGGAACCAAAGCAGGAACAGATCAGGAACCAAAGCAGGAACAGATCAGGAACCAAAGCAGGAACAGATCAGGAAACAGATCAGGAAACAGATCAGGAAACAGATCAGGAAACAGATCAGGAAACAGATCAGGAAACAGATCAGGAAACAGATCAGGAAACAGATCAGGAAACAGATCAGGAAACAGATCAGGAAACAGATCAGGAAACAGATCAGGAAACAGATCAGGAAACAGATCAGGAAACAGATCAGGAAACAGATCAGGAAGTCCTATAACGTCAATGTCAAGGCCCAGACTGAAGGGCTGGGCAGGTTTATATAGGCTGTGATAATCAGGTAGCAAGGTGCACCTGGACATGATAATCAGTCTCATTGGTTCTGAGTGGCAAGGGCGGCCACTAGTGGCTGGAAACGTGAAATCAGTAGCACCAAGTTTAAACAAGTCCATGCAGCGAAGGCTGAACGTTACAATAACTCAAGTGACTAAACTTAAAACCACTCATCAGCACTCAATCAAGCGAATGAAGAGGTGTTAAATAAAATTAGTTGTCGAGTTGATCATCATCATCATCATTAGCTTTTTAGGTCTACAGGCCATTCATGTGATTCTACCAGTTGAGTCTGATGTGGACTTGTGGGTTGAGTTGGGTGATCCATTTAGGGTTTAAAGGATTTCTGGGTCAACTCCCCTATGCCTTAAATCTATTGCATTTCAGCAAAATTAGTAGGATTGATCAGAACTGATCCACTTGGTACAACTCGACTTTGGACAGTACAGCAAATTTCAGTGTTATTTTGATTCACAATTTATTGGTCGTAACACTCAGATTTTACAAATAATTTTCTAATAATAAAATACGGTTGTAAACATTAACTTTTTAAAATCCAAGTAACTTAATCTCTTATTTTTACTGCTATTAATCTGTACATTAAAACATCCCCCATAAAAACATTAATGGTGGGGAGTGGTCATTGCTCTAACACCGAGGAGTTTTATCACTATACTGAGCAGTCTTTGGACGAAGAGTAAATAAGAGCACATTCCATTCACAAACTATCTGTAATTAAGCTTATGTTCCACCATTTAACTAATAATGAGCTAATCTCTATTAAAATCGTTATCCAATTAAAAAGTGTTTATTGCATTATTTGCCATGCAAATCCAGCAAAAGCATTTTTCATTAACCCTTTTTCTGTGTCACAAACGAACAATAGTGTTCTGTATTTGACTATAAGCTTTTGACCTAGAGAAGATTTCTTTAGTGTGAAATGCCAGATGTACTGAAGAACTAATTTGTTTCCTACGGGGGTGTGTAGCAAGAATTCACACAGCGACCTGGTTCTTTAAAGGCTGACAAATCATTTATAAATCTTTAGCAACATTAATGAAAACGTGCATTTCATTTTTCTGCAAGTATGCATATGGAAGTAATTTCAGCATGACATTTATATATAAATATGTAATATAATCAGCAGTACATGTTATGGCATTAGTGTTTCTCAGAAAACCTAAATTAATTTCACGAGTAAAAAAATAAATAATTTCACATCTTTCAAGTCTTAAATTTCAGGTTTTAAAGTGGGAGTAAATATGTCCTCGTTTCTGTGAAATACTTAGAAATGCTGCCTATTTAGTTTCCTAGCAGCTGATTCTTGTTTCTTGACTTGGGCCTACTGCGTATGTGAGAACATAGGCATCGGTGCACACTCCCAACGCAGGATTTAAGATTGTTCTCTGCCACAATATGTCTATACCACTGGCCTCAGGGCCATAACTTTAGGGGCAAGAGGGGCACTTATCCTGGGAGCAGCAAGGTAAGAGGTGCACTTGAGCCACCCAACAGCAATACTCCTTGGTCCCCTTCTGCTTCCAAAAGCCGATATAACCCAGGTGCAGTGCAGGACCACAAATCCCCAGTTACAGATCTGCTGGCCCACCACCTACCATCATAGAAGAAGGAGAGAATGTTTGCCTTGAGGAACTATCATGTCACAATATAATTTTTGACATAACACTCTCATAAAAATGTATTATATCATTCTATGATTCTTTCGTTTGTATTTAAGTCACCTAACGTAATTAATCCCTAAGGATATTTTCATGATTATAACCTAAATATGTTTTATAGACAATCAACAATTAAAGAGCTAGCATTGCATGAATATTCCATCCATCAGTATTATATTATTCATTTAAATACATGGATTTGTTTCAAGGACAATCCAATGCCAATTCCAGTCTTCAGCTATGAATGTATGTGAATTCCACTATTCTGTATTCCGTCTGTTGTCAACACAGTATATAATGCTCTATAATATACTATGCTATCTTATTACAAATTGCTTTATACAGCATATTGTAAGAATGCTTGAATGTTTCCATCAATAAAACAACATCAGTTCAGTATTACATGCATACATATATTTGCATATAATTACATGTGATAATTGACACAGGTGTGTATCATTTTTCATTGTTGTTCATTAAATCAGAGTGGTGGCGGACAGCCAAAATCACAGAAATACCATTACCTGGCCGAGGATAACGGGCGCTGTAGTTTAAGTACAATTGGTGGGCTATCAGTTCCCCTCTCATGCATCAAGAACACTGGAAGTTAAGATCGATTTTGCTTAAACTAGTAATCCAAATATATCAGAAACTGAATAATTTCACTTATGGTATTTTTAGGTGTAAGTGTGCGTTACCAAGAAAGCATTCCCTGTAAGTGATGTAATTTACTTACATTTTAGGTCTTGGGTACAATTAACCTTAGTTTAACATTCTGTACGCTGCTCTGTTTAGCTACAAGGTGCTCCCAGCTTTGACATGAGAGTCTGTAAAATAACTCACCATTTTGTAGAATTTCTTGAACGAGAATCAGGCTGAAAATGACCCAGAACTTCATTTTTTTAAAGTAGGTTGGGGTCCCAGAAAGGAGACTTACCCCAAGAATAGCTTGAATAAAAGAAACCTTCTGCTGGCTGTCAGTAAATGGGCAATGCAAAAAAAGAAGACTGTAAGGAATGTGCACTGCTGATTTGTATTTTCCAAAGCATGAAGAGAAGCTTCTAAAGGATCAAGTTTCAAGAAATGCTGGAAGAGAAAAAAAAAACTGTAAAAATTGTGAAACTGGTCTGCTCTCTGCTGGCTACAGGAACAAAAATGCACTGAATTGACAGTGTTCCACATAATAGGATAATTTATAATTCTTACCTTTGCAAGACTCCCACCCAACAGCAGTTAGTTTCCGGCCAACTACAGGCTGCAGCCTGACTGAGGATGATGTGTCGGCTGAGAGTTCTGAGGGTTGCAGTCTACCCATTGCTAGAAATACACATTTGTTCTTCCAAGTTTTATTTGGACATCTGTCCATACCATAAGCCTTAGGAGCAAGGCAAACAGATGAGGTGATTTCACAATCTGGGAATGGATTCTTTTCATCAAAAGAATGATGAGGTACGTTTGTGATAAAATCCTTCATGTTACCCAGTTATTCTACATTAAGACTTGTCAGGTTTATATTTTCTTACTGGACCAAAATACCAAAAAAATGGTGTTCTCTCACTTCCCACATGCAAATAATTAATCACAACTCAATGAAAGCTTTATCAACCTCCAGTGCAAAAAAATAAATAATAAAAGGCTAAATTATGGAATATTTGCCAGATGGAGGAAGTTATCTAATGATAATTACCTGAAATAACAAACCTGGTTCTCTTGACTGGAGCTCCCATCTCCCTAAGCTTCTGTAAATAACTCAAACTTACCTGCTTAAATATACACACATGGAACCATTATCCCCACCACCTGATCCATATCCCCACCCCAAACCTGTATATTTCCTCCTGTTTATTTTGTCTGGTAATCTCCCTTTGTTCACCTTCTCTGTGCTTCCTATGCAGGGCTAAGCTAAACCACTAGTTTCTTATAATATAGGTGTAAAAAAAGTGTATTGCACACTGTATATGTACATGTATTATATATACACTAGATATACACATGCACATGCTACATGACCAAAAGGATGGCCACCTGGAACAGGAAAGGGCCTTCCCCAAACTGGTGCCATACTGGAAGAATACAGTTAACTGCAATGTCTTTGCATGCTGTTTCATTGATGTTACTCTTCAATGGAATTAAGGGTCCTAGCCCACACCCTGACAGACCTTTATCTTTCCTCCACCAAACTTTACAGTAGTCACTATGCATTCAGGTATGTAGCATTCTCCTGGCATCTGCCAAAACCCCAAATTTGTCCTTCAGACATCCATTGTGCCTTACACCACTCCACCCAATGTTTAGCATTGCGAATAGTGATCTTCCACTTGTGTGCAGCTGTGCATCCATGGAAATCCATTTCATGAAGTGCCAGACAGACAGTGCTTGTGTTGATGTTGCTTCTAGAGGCAGGTTGAACGTCTGTAGTGAGTGATGCTACAGACGACAGGCTTTTTTGGGCACTCTTAGCCGCTCTACTTTATGAGTCTACCAATTCGTGGCTAAGCTGTTACTCCTAGACGCTTCCACACCCCCAAAAATAGCACATGAACTTGACTTGTGGCAAAGATGGCATCTTATGTTTAAGTCACTGAGCTCTTCACTACGACTCATCACACTGCCAATGTTTGTCTATGGACAGGGCATGGCTATGTACTTGATTTTATACACCTGATGTTGTGAAAAACCTGAACTCAATAACTGAGAGGTGGTCATTTGTGAAAAAAATGGGGTCTGAAGAGCTCAGTGAATTCAGGCGTGGTACTGTGCTAGGATGCCACCATTGCAACAAGTCAGTTTGTGAAAGTTCATCCCTGCTAAATATTTCACAGTCAACTGTAAGTGGTATTATTGGAAAGTGGAAGTTTAGGAAGGTGGAAGTTTAGCGACAGCAGCAACTTGGCCACTAAGCCGAAGACCATTACTGAGTCGCATTGGTTCGTAAAAGTCGCCAGTGCTCTGCTAATTCCATAGCTGAAGAGTTCCAAACTTCCACTGGCATTAATATCAACACAAAAACTGTGCGGGGGGGAGCTTCATGGAACGCGTTTTCATGGCCGAGAAGCTGTATGCAAGCCTCATATCATCAACTTCAATGCCAAGGGTCAGATCAAGTGGTGGAAACCACACTGCCAATGGAAACATATTCAAAAAAGCTCTAAATATTATCAAAACATTTTTAAAAAGCTCTGAATATTATGTCAGTATGTTTATTTAACCCCTCCCTGACCTTACAACATACTATTATGTCATAAACATTCCCATAATGGCTTAGTAGCAGTCCTACATATTTTGCTGATACAAGAGATCATGCTATCTAATGGCAGCACTGGATTGTGAGGGTGCTTTTTGCCATCTAAAACATATGGCTTTGGGGTGGTTCTGTGCCTTGCGCTCATAAATTATGTTTTTCAGCAGTAGCACCTAACCTGTGGAGAAAGGTGAAATTGCAAAAAAAAAAATTCTATATTTTAGTGCTAATAAAGATTATGTATCAATATGGTTTCAAACAAAAGCCATAATTATTCTAGTTTGTGAGCATTTAATAAAAAGAAAAAGGGAAGAATGATTTGGATAACAACAAAAAGAGGTCTTGTCAAGAAAGTGTTTAATCTGATTGATTTTGCCCCAAATGTATAACGCAAAAAACACAATAAAAAATAGAAAAAGAGGCAAGACTTCAGAAATATAGACATTTGAATCTTTATTTATAAACATTTTTTGTGTTGTTCCATATGTTAAAAAGCAATTGCAACAGCCCTATACATGAAGCAATGCAGATGAGAAAATTTAAAAATGTAAAATACGCTATACATATATACACAACAAATGTAAGCCTCTGTCTTATTATCATGAAAAAAACTCAACTTTTAGCATGATTTTCTGTAAATCTGTTAAGAAATACCTGAAGTATAATACTCTGTGCTTTAGATTAGCATTGTAACAGTGTTAGACTATGTATTGATACATATGTTACTTAATATTAGCTTGTAAGCTTTTTGGGCCAGCAGCTCAGTGTACAAGACAATATGTCTTGAGCTATAAATGAGTACATGATTTATTTAAAAAAAAAAAACACAACTTTTTTGTTACATTTCAAATTAATCAGAAAGAAAAATAACTATTTACAATGAATAGTAATAATACTAAAAGCATGACATGCCTTTGGTGTAAGAGACAAAAAAGTCAAATACACGCTCAAGAACAGATATGTTTGCTTTATACAAGGGTATCCCGAGCATTTTAAAGGATAAACCCTTATTGCCAGATTATAAATTTATACAAAGTAGTTATAACCAGGATTAAAACCAAAAATCCACATTATTAATCATTAGCGGTTCAAACTCTGCGTCCTATCAACATTTTCTCAAATAGTACAGCACATTGTATATTATCTTTTTAAGAAGCAGTGAACCCCCAAAATGTATATACAGTAAAATAAAGCAAATGTTATCCTTTGGTATGCATTATATAAAGTTGTCTATATATTTAACGAATTTGGCTACATCTCGGTTTATAAAACATATCTGCACTTATTACAGGTTTCTTAATTTTAGAATAATATATTTACTGTCACAATACTTTCTACCTGATTAGAATTGGTGCAGAAGTTCCCACATTCTCATTGCATAATTAATGGCAGGTAAAAGCACATTATTAAAATATGTTTGGTGAGGAACCATTTAATAACAAAGATTATCACTAATTATATACAGTTTGTTATGTCCTTATTACTAAAAGGCACTATTGTTTGCTCACAGGTCCCCTTTCACTGGGTATGAAAATGCATTGAATAAAAGTAACTGCTTTTCCAAAATTCCTGGAATATTAAATGATAGCCCCAAATCTATGATGTTGACCAAGCTGAAAAAAGATTACATTATACAGTTGATGGTGCAGCGGGTGGATTAAATGTATTTAAAAAAATCACCCGTCGTGGTCCAGCATTTTGGCAACAGAAAGGCCCCGTCCAGCTCCAAAACAACATAATATTCCAACCACACACAGATGTCATGGTTCAAAGATTTTAGGGGATAAAGTGGTCACACTATTCAAATCATTAAGAAAATGGTGGATTTTCAATCATGGGGGGAATATTTAAGTGTCTGTGACCTTTGAATACAATACAAGTTCATTCACAATCTAATTCAGCTTTCTTTTGAAATGTTCGAAACATTTATCTAGGAAATTCAAGGCAGCCATGAAAAAAGTGTCACAAGGAGCACAATGTATCTCACCTTTCAAATATTGGACTTAAGTGTATATAACAAATGAAAACATAGTTAATTGGCTTCTAAGATCTATGTAAACTCTTCACAAGCCCAGCATTTTATAGGTGACGGAAGTAAATGTTATTACACGCAGCGTATTAAAGGTAGAATCAATACAGAATACATACAGAACTATGCAAGAGCTGGCAGTTTCTGAACAGTGTAACATACTGTGTGACAACATATCTCTGTGTGTAAAGCACTACTTATTATTGCCTCTAATCCAGTTACTTGACAAGACACAAAATAGCTACGGTGGGCAATGCATCAAAGGATACCAAGTTTTGGCAGGTTGGTCTTACTGGACAAAGACTTCTGACATCATTCATCGCATACCTTTCCGCAGGATACCATGTGACATTTGGCATCATAACAGAGCAACAAAGCTTGCATCAAACTACATATCCTACACACCCAATAGAACATCCCAAGTTAAATAGAGAGTATCTATTTTATATTAGTTTATGATTTATATCTGTGGCTAGTTAGTGATACTACCCACCACTTTCCCTGAATAAATATTAGCATTTAGGGATGCTAAAGAGAGATTAAAAGAGAATCTCTCTAAGTAAGATGACAATAAAAATATTTGTAATACCATTTGCTATTGTTAAGCCTCACCATAATATTGGCCATCTTCCTCTAGCGTGCAGACCACAGCCATACAGACTATACTCCATGTTAAAAAGATAAAGAAAGTTTGATTGAGACTAGGCGACGCGTCTCCCTGAACATTTTTTTTCCCCTATATCACGTTACCTGTACTTCAAAAAGTATGGCTTCACATCAAAAATGTCACATAATGTTACTTATGTTTAGGCTTCATTGAAGAAGGTTGTTGAAACAAATGAGGGACATTTAGGAATGTGGCACACTGGTAAACTACCAATTTTTGCTTTAAGTAAAACATTGCAGAGTAAAAGATATAGACACAAAGACAACGTAAATATAACCTGGTTAGCAGCAAGACCTTAAAAACACCCCTCGCTTTCTTTAAGATGTAATGTAGATTGTTATAGGTATTGACTTATTGGAGAGGCTGCAGAGGAAAAGCAGAGAGATAAAGCTCAGTTTTGCCGGCCCCTGCAGTTCTTCCAGCGTTTTGCTGACAGTCTTTTCAACCAGCAACATGTTAACATTTTAAGCATACGCAGTTTTAAAGAGAAGTCTCAAAGATTTTCATGTTCTTTGCTTCAACTAGCACTCGCTTGTCCTTTCGTGGGTGATAAAAAGGTCACTTTCTTTTGCATTTTCTGCCTCGTCCTCCTTTCCTGGAGATTTTTCCTCTGGAGCACTGTTTTCAGAGTCTCCGTCATCTTCTTCTCCCTTTTTCTTGGGTTTACCCTCCACACTGTTCCTAATCCCATAAGCAAAGTAAATGAGGAAACCTAAAAAGTGTCAAAGACATAATTAGCATTCAAATATCCAGAAATTATAATTTTTGATATATAAGCAGATCTGAAAATTTTTATTTTTTACAACAAAGAAAACTATGGCTACACTAGTTATCTTCCACACTTAATATAGATTTGTTTCTGCTAGTTTGTAAGAATTAAAAGACACAAACTAAACATTTACAATGAGCTGAAATATACAGTCCAAACAAACTAAATTCTGCGCTCAAAAGTACACTGTGACCCTAATCAACAATTAGCATACAGTATCACTAACCAGAGGATTATGTATTATAAGTAGACAATTAATTATATTAAAGAAAATGGCATACGTTATTGTATAATTTAAAAAAATGCAATCAATAAGCACAAGGAACCAAAAGTAACCCAGCAACACAAAATAAAACAGATAGATTTTATGCAATCAGGGTAGGTAACCAAAGATAATACACTGTAATCTTTTTTGGTCTGAGGTTAAGGGTGGAAGGTCTGGGGGTGTTGTGGCCCCTCTACCACCAAACTGGGTTCAGGTCACCCAACTGAGCGGTCACATTTGCTGAACAATTAGGCTGCCCAGTATCCTCAAAGGGACATCTCTCATTTCCCCAACTGTTTTGGAGGACTGTGCTGAACCAGGTGCCATGTGTCCTGAATAAGTAGAGCGCCCGGATCAATTCCTGGAGCTCAGATTAAGGGCCGTGGCTGGAGGCACTGGCCTAGGGATGCGCAAAAGATAAGAAAATACGTTGCTGATACTAACCTGATGTTTTGGCTTTTAATTGCCTTTATTAAGGCTGTATTTATGTTGTACTTTTTTTATATTGTACAACATGAATATTATAACGCAAGTCCAAAAATAAAGTAATTCTGTAATTATGTAACAAATTAAAATGTGTCGTTATAATCAAAATGTATTGTCTTTTTTCAGATTTTTATGTCATAATGAGGTTCTGCCTATACATCTAAATAGTTAGTGTGAAGTAGCTATTGGTTTGTGAACTGCTTCCAAGTTGGAATCTCATTGAATTTCACTGAGACAGGAATTTACAAGCCCCTAGGTGCCGTGAAGCGGCTCTCGATTCGTGAGATGAGTGCCTGCTGAACGTAAGTAATTGCGCAATACTAGCAGGGGGCAGGTTAAACGTGTCCAAAAGCTGAAGAACATAAGAACTATAGGACAATGCATTGGGTTCTTACTGCTGTGTCATTTTTGACTAATTTCAATAAAAAACAAAGAGAAAACAGGACTATCGATCTTACCGAGCAACATCCAGCCACTGAATCGTATCCAAGTGTCTCCACTTAACTGTACCATTAAGTAAATATTCACAAGGACACTAAACACAGGCAGAAATGGTAATAGTGGAACCTGCAAATGAACAAGAAATATGATCACACACATTCATGGAAGGCTAATGATGGAAATGTAGAAAACCAATAACAGAACTACTTGTATTTAAAAAATCCCAAAGTGGAAGCTTTCCACAGCTACTGTGATGTCTTCAATCTGCTCCTCATTGACAGGACTCATTTAAATTGTCTAATCGAGGATACAGCAGGAGTATTAATTTCTTTCATTTCCCCACAATAGGGAAATCAGAAATTAGTGTTTTATAAAAGCTGAGCATTCGGGATAATAATATGTGTGTATGTATAATTAAGGAGAAAGCCTAGGCCCAACCAAATCAAGTTAGTAAACTATCTTTCATGAACGCAAAAGGTGGGCATGCCAACAGAGGGATGAAATAATTCTAATCATAAACGTAAAGCATTTTAAAACCAACTTTCTTACCATGAAAGCTACTTTGTGCTGGTTCTGAGGTTGCCTCCAGATTATAAGAACAATCAAGCAGATAAGCAGAAAAAACAAAGCTAGTAGTGCTATGCTCCATACTTCCATATTCGCAATTGCCTGGACACCATATGTTGTGTGAACACTTAATCCACAAATAATTAAAGCTATGGAGGAAAGAAAATGTGAGAACATGAGATTTTATTTTGAGGTAATATTAAAGCACACTAGTGATGTCTAGTAAATCCTATTAAGCCCTCTTTTACGGTCTGAGGTGAAAATGACCCCAGAGATGGTCATATGGCAATACTAAATATATTTGGCCCTTGGGATGAACCTTTTTTGCAAGGTGTTGCCTTTGATTAAAGCCTTAATGCATACACAATTCTAATCAGCTTCCTTGGATTGTCTCTCTTCTGCTAAAACCATTTCATCTCCATACCAACCAAGCGAACATGTCATGCTGAGCCTGCCCTGGAAGATGCATGGCCGAATTGTTGACTGAGAGATCCCCCTATTAACTATACATTATGTGGGCAACATAAGATTCTCCTGCCGCAGAAACACAGCATAATGCATGGTGAAGTTGGTGCAGGGCCCCCGTAACACATTACTTCTTCACACAGAAAAGGGACGTGTTCAAGGGCCCTAGAAGAAGAGACTCAACCCTGAAAGCCTTAAAATCAAACTGTGGCATTGTGTTGTCTATTGTGTTGTCAGACTATGTGGCAAGCAACAGTGATGGTGACATGGTTTTGGTGAGCGAGGGAGAGTAAGGCATTTCATTAAACCATCGACATAATCTGCTATATGGTTAATTAGCTTGTACATACCAAGCAGTCCAACCAAAAAGCTCACAATAGATGCTGACTGTTCGGTGGGCAAGCTGGGTGCATGCCACAAGGAGTAGAAACTGAAGCCAGGTTCCTGCAGGATAATAATTTGAGACTCGTTCATCATGGATTCTCTTTCAGATGTTGAAAGCATTTCTTTCTCAGTGGAACACTTGGGCTTTTCATAACCCAGACCAGGTTGGTACCTATGTATAAATAAATATGAAGAAAAATTGAGTTTCTTCATGCAATGAAATCATTTGAAACATCTGCAAGACACTTGAATATATACAATGCTGCATTAATATGTGCAATTGCATATGTCATACTGGGACGCCATTAGTAGATGAGCAGAAGCAATTACACTTTAAGAAGTCATGAGCTAAGTATAAAACTAGTGTTAATAAATGATAACAGTAATAATTAAAATAATAATAGTTAAGTTAATCCAATTAATTATGAAGATGTTCTTACAGTTTCTACAAATCAGAGCAAAGATAAACAGCCCCAGTTTTATAGTTTACTTCAATTTAATAGAATAGACATTAAGCTGTTTCCAAGAGCTCTGGAAGACAACGGTGTAGAGTTCAATGTTGAGCAGGCTGTGAGAAATGCTGCACGTGGTCATTCATGAGAAGTATCCCTAACTTTACACTAATTAGTATGCCATGGAAGTCTTGGGGATTGTAAAAATTACAAAAAGGTTACACATCATTGGCCATGCTCTATAAACTAGCTTGGAGAAAAGACTTGAGAGGGTATTTAGTACAAAAATGATTTAAACAAAGTTCAGGAGGGACATCCATGAATGAACCATAAAAAAGGGAAAACAGTCTAAAATTACAGTGTCTGAGACTTAGATGTATTTTTCACTGATGGGTGGGTTGATAGGTAACTGGATTAGCCTTTTGGCAGTTGCTGGATCTTCAGCCTGCATGAGATTGAGAAGATCATGGACATGAAAAATTTAAGATGGTTTTCACTGGGTAGTCTGGGTGTCTGCCATGAAATTCTATGTTTCTGTGTTAATTAGGTGACTACATGCTCAGTTGTCATTATTGTTAACATGCAAGTGCCAACATTAGCTATGAAGAGGATACAGTTCTGCTTTTATATACACGGATTCCTATATTTAAGAAAAGGAATAACATTTTCCAAACATAATTATTAATATGACTCACTAACAGAGCTATGTAACAGGAATTCACGTCCAGAGCACTTAATACAAACCAGGGATGTTACAAGATTGCCAGGCAACTAGCAAACACTTAGACGGGAAGCGGCAGATACAAAGTTACATAATAATCACAAGATACATGTCTCCCTGTGATCTGAACCCATATTAAAGAGCGACTTCTGAAATCTCCCGCAGATCTTTGTATTACAATATGAGAATTAGGCCACTGAAAGGATATCACAAGGTTCCTTAGACTAAGTCTCCTAGCAAAGGAATGCATTTAATGGGGGGTGTCTGGCATCCTAGAAACAATGATTATTTATTTATAAATTTGTATAAAAAGTACTCTATTAGATTTTGTAATTTGGATTTTACACTAAGGGAATTGAAACGTGCATGGGGTAGACATTTGAGGTAGACATTTGGGGTAGACATCCCAAATCTAAGGCAGGACCAAGGACTCTTTACGTCAGAAAAAATAGGCAGACTAGATGGGCCAAAAGGTTCTTGTTGACTTCTATAGCTCTACACTGGTAAAAAGATATGCGAGGGCAACCAATGATTCTGCAAAGGGAAGAGAGATGTCAATTCCAGAGGCTGACATGTGACCCTACAGGATTATAAAAAGGACTTAGAGAGGTTACCTTCAGACCACCCAGTGATTGTTAGCTGCCCGTACACTTTGCATACCACTTGGGATAATTACAGTAGGGGGAAAAAGTCAGTAATCACCCATCATTGATAATAAAGGCAGCCTACGCTGAAGGAAACGTAATCCCCTTCATCCTGTGTTAAGTATTGTCATGGGGTTGCCTTTTCCTAGGGATCAGTAATTCATGTAGTTTTCAGGAGGGTCCAATAGTTTTTTTTAGCTCTACTTTTATTAGTGCAAAAAAAAGTGGGGGATCCAGAAAATGAAAAGCTTTCAATGGCCATTAATTTAATGTAAACTAAAGCAGTAAAGCTGCAGCGAAACCAGTGAATGAGGTCAGGTGATGTATTAGCAAACAGAGGACACCAGATATAGAACCACCTATTTTTAGAGCCTTTTGTAATGTAATAGCATGTGCAGTAAATGTGTTTACTGCTTAGACATGGGTTACCTTACTGGCAGATAAAAAAAGACCACCAGCATTAGCATGCATACTTGGCTGATTCCAGGGCAAGAATATACTCTATACATTATAATCTATAATACGTTCTGTACACTAAATAAAACATCTAATGGTGTTTACACACTTAAATAAGCAAAATATACACATTAAAACCCACCTACTGTGTATTTCATGGGTAAACACTCTTCTTCTGCTCTGAATCTGCATGATTATTCATTCCCATTGTATTATATCTCAATAACTATTAAGTTGCTGATCATTGTTGATTTTGTCCAGGCTGTCTTTTTAAGAGAAGGGAGAACTAGGTAGGCCCTACCACATGTAAAGGCATAGAACAGCAGGTCTTGACAGGTCTAAATGGCAGGAGACCTTCTGCTGCAAAACCGGAGCAGATCATGCCCACTGGTGAGCCAAAGCTCAATGGACCAGTTGCGAGGCAGATCTGTGATCTCCCCAACCAGCTCATTTACCTCATGGATGTCTGTGCCTCCACAGCAAGCTTTACCTGGCCCTGTGCACCTTTCTGAGCAGAGCGCTGGGATGGGACTTCATGCCCCACATTCAATAAAAAGGATGGCACCCATGGAAGTGGTTACTGGGGGAGCTTCCCTGGGACAGTCCTAGTGCGGCAGCACAGCTGGAAATGCACCATTCGATGACTATGCTTATACATCATATGTGAACATTTACCCCAGTTTAAGTTTAATTATATAGAATTTGATGGCAGATAAGAACCATTTGGCTCATCTATTCCTTTAATTTGTCCTGCTGTAAAGACTAACTTTAATGGCCATATGCCTTTCTCATTCTCCCTTATTGTATTAACCTCTACAACCTCTGCTGTGAGGCTGTTATACTTATTAACCACCCTTGGACATGTAAGCTGCATGTACTGTACCTGAGGATGAGAACGCAGGCAGCCACAAGTGAGTAAGCCAGGAGAGTTCCAATGGACATCATGTCAACCAGCGCTTTCAGATCAAAAAGAAATGCCATAATTGCTGGCAAAAGGAAAAGAGAAACAAAATTAGCAATTCAGATACCTACTAGATAATTAAAACCATGACAGAGGGAGGCTCTCCAGTCAGTGAAAATGTTTTTTGATTAATCAAACAAGAGGACCCGATATCCCCCTGTAGTATTATTATTATATCTAAAGCCACTTATAAAGAGGTATACCATATTTTTGAATGAATATGCATTTGCACTGACTAGGAAAGTTAACTTTGCATTTTTTTACTGTGTATAACAACGAAATAAAAAAAAAGACTGTTAAAGTGAACCTTTCAGCAAACGCCAATTGTAGGTCATTACCCAGAAATTAACCCTGTGTTGATGCCTCAGTGGGCTTCTACCTTTAAAACTTCTTTGCGTCTGACAAAAGTATATATGTTTCTTTTTGAATGCATTACATGCTTTATCTTAAATTGGACTTTGGTGACAGGCTCACCTTAACCATCCGAAATAATAATGCTTTATTTCCAGCGTTTTCACACTACCCATAGCAAAAACTGTATATACATAAATGTAACCATATAACATATAAAAAATACAATGGACTCTCTCGATAGTAGCTCAACATTAGGCATATCTTCTATGTTTGCGCACATACGTTCTTTTGTTCTACATGGGTGCAGTAATGCCTCACGATAATGTCCACTAGATAAGGACAGTTACCTATGTAAGCAAAAATAGAAAGAGCCCAGTATATAGATTGATATTGCAATTACAGTTTCATATATTATACATTGGCTGAGTGACAAAATTTAGAGGTACGCTGGTAGGATTTGTAGTGAAGATATCTCAGGTCAAGTAACATCTCGTCATGGATGTATGTCTAGAAATTAGGCTTTAAAAAGGTTCTTGAAGTTCTCAAGATGTTTTTTAAACTTGAAGCCATTATAAATACAACTCCTTCCCAGACTCAAGTAGCAAGGATTATACATAGTGTTGATGAAAAAGTCCTAAAGCCTGGTTGTAAAGTTCTCCCGGCTTATCTGTAAGCAGCTATGTAGAGTCCTATGATTACCGGCTACAGGGGAATTACCATGATAGATTCTAGAGAGCTTGTTTGGCCAATCCTATGGTTAAAGATAATGTACCAAATAGCTTCACTTTCATACTAAAACAATGAATACTCACTATTTATGACCATATTGCTGGGCTACAAGTTGTCTTTTTTGACAAACACTTTCCGTAAATATGTCCACCAAATTGAATATGTCTCCATTGTCATTACAAATTGCTCACTGAAACTGTTATTGCAATATGCAGGAAATGACACATGCCAATAATAATAAGAAAGTTAACTCAAATTTATCAAAATGAGATATTTTCAGTCAATTCACAGAGTTATATGCGAAATTGGTACTGGAGATAAAAATGTTAAAATTGCTAATTATGTTCATCAAGTTCCATTGATGTAAAGGCTTTGCTTTTCACAATGCGAATGAACACTTAAGCAACATGAGGTGTTGCTGTTGAAAGTGGTTGGGGGTCTTAGACGTATTTCAAGAGTTGGAGATCCTCTGGCTGCTTATCACAGACAGAATTGAATCCATTATTATTGTCCCAACAGAAGATGCTCCTGGAGAGACTGCCATGAAAAGTATTTTAGCCTCTCTTCTTCTAGTTATAACTTATATACGTGACTGCGGGGAAGGGAGCTTAGTTTATGAATATAGCAATAAACATAATGTATAATGACATAAGGTGGATGTGATGTTCCTAGTAAAGGAGGCATTTCAAATTACTTTGGTTCATAGCTTAGCTTCAAAACTAATTTAACTTTAAACTCGTGAACATGCTTCTGAAATATATCTCATTTTTATAGCCCAGGAAACGAGAACACTTTTCATCAATCACCACCAAAGATAGCACATTATACAGGTCATTTGAGATTTTGTTGGAACGCCATTAAGATTTTCTTTAGACTTACATGCAGAAGAAGCCACCAGGCAAGCCAGCCCATTAACCAACTTGCATGCAAGCGTCCATGTGGCATTTCCTTATGCTAATTTTCTTTTCACGTCTTACCAGAAATCACACCAGCAGTCAATGTGGCAGCAACAGGTGACTGCCGCTCACTCACGTTGGAAAGAAATTTAAACAGTAAACCGTCTCGTGCCATGGCAAACAGAATTCGAGGAAGAGGAAACATAGAGCCCAGCAGGCTAGAACAGAAAAATGATGGATGTTCAAGTGAAAAGTCATCTTTAGTGCTAGCGTACTACAAGGATGTATAGTTAGCAAGTTAAAAGTAAGAATGTTGAGGAACAGCTGAATTATTAACTCCTTTGCACTCTGTCTTTTATTCATGCAGATAAAACGTGTCATAATATTGATAACATTCCATACATTTAAGCCATGGTTGATCACAATCCCCAGCTGCATATTCCATGGGCTGGTTGGGAGTTCTAGAACTTCTAGTTCAACAACAGCTGGGCATTCTTTGGTCAGCCTTGGCTTTAACCAATACTACAACAAAAATTGGTGTTTCAGAGGTACAAAAGGTCAATAATACCACTATAATAACATAAAAAGACACAACTTAGAGAAGGTTTGAGAAATGAAATGGTTCTGAGACTGTGGAAGAGGCTGACGAAGATTGTTTAGGATTAAAAAGTTTCATACGTGGGAGAAAACATTATTAAACCATTAATTTTTACCATATGTTTGAAAACTCCATTTTTCCTTCTCTCTTTGAAGGCTTCCACCTTTCCAATCTCACCTGCTACTGCACCAGACGATAAGGTAGCAACTACTGGTGTCTTCGTCCTTGGACTGATCTGAGCTAGACATTTGAAAAGCAACCCATCTTCCGCCATAGCATAGATTACACGTGGCATTGGGAAAATGGATCCGAGAAGACTGAATAAAAATCAAACACATGCAACAAGGCAAACACCGGTCATGCAAGATTGTGCCATGGAAAAGACAGAAATTACTTGACAATTACAGTAAAAGCACACCACCACAGTAAGTGAAGCCTGGAATTACAAAGACATTAAAAATAAGCCAAAACAGACCACAGTTTAGTAGACTAGAAAGAAAGAACCAATTGAGCCCATTTTTATATTTTAAAGTATTTGTTACATTTATTTTTTTTTAAATAAAGAAATATTAACACTATATTAAAGTGTTTACATTTTGAACAAAAATACTTATCTGTGATGTAAAAAAACCCAGCTGTTTAAGATAAGCAGAACAGATTGCTTATAGTTTTAACTAAGCTTTTCTCTAATCTATTCTGGATTGTTAAACCAATTTAGAGCTATTAGTTGCTTTTTGAGAGGTAGTTCAAAAATGAAAACACTTTAAAACTGGTGTTTAACCATTAATATTCCTTTAAAAAGCTTATTGCGCCAAAGGAGCTGACAGTGGATTGCATTGTATATCTGTCAGTGGAGTGTGTCATCCAGGGGATCGTTATCTGCACAACACACTGGGTTATTAGTCTTACAGGCATTAGAATGTTTCTGTACTGTTGAAGAAAATCAGGCAAAGCATCACACGGGGACCTTGGAGAGGACGTACATTGATTTTCTCTCTCCATTTGCGGCTATCGTCACAGCTGGAGCGTGCATATAATTGCATGTGCTATGCAAATCTGCAAGCTCTATGTGGTATTGTATATTGGAACGTTTGAATAAATGATCCATACATTGAGACACACAATGAATGCCGCCATATTTTTCATGCTACTAATTTAGTTTCTGGTCGTTTTTTCTACCTCAACAATGTATCTGTATGTGTGAAGGAGATACAGGGATCTTGTTATCTAGTCAACCCAGCCATCTACCATCTTTAGCCTTTTGATAAGTTTTACAGCTGTGAATTTAGTTTTAATATGCTTCTAATCATCGTAAACCACCTGATGTGAGTCAGTGCTACTTATGTGTGAGGAACCTCAAGATTAGAACCAGCGACCCTGAGCTTTAGAGACAATTCTCTTACCAATGTCACCACCAGGGGGCTCCGTGGCTGCTAGGATTCCTGTCTATTCCTGCCTCCCTGATATGTTCAGGTTCCTGACACACCTGTGGCCAATCATGTAACCAGTGGCCTTTATATATCAGTGTTCCTCACAGCATCTCTTGCTGGAGAGTCAATCCTGCCCATTTTCATGGTATTCGACCTCTGCCTGCACTTGGAGTATCCCTTCCCTTTTCTTTTTGTACCATACTCTGGTCCCCGTGTCATGTTTAACTTGAGATGTCAGCCTTCATCAGACAAGCGCAGGCTGCTGAGCAAGCATCTGTCCCTGCACAGAGACCCTAACCTGACCTGGTACCCACAATCATGACATTATGTTTAAAAATTATAGGCTTTTAATCGGATATGCTTTATGAAGCATACAACTACATTCACTGGCAAATTGTAGACTTCATCTTTCGGTTGTATTGTATACACCCTCGGAATTCTTTCTGAATCAAGGGCTTTATTTAATTAATCTATGTTTAAAGTAGAAATAATTATACCACATTATCAATCAGACATAAACAGGTAAGAGAATGAAATCCCCAAAAAATTTGGGAACTGAAGCAACCATTACCAGAATAATAAACTGTGAGATTACCAATATGTAAAATTATGATTATAATTTACAGGAGAAAAAAAATTAGTTCTTGGTGCCAGGGGCTGCTAAGGGCAATATAATACTACGTATCTTAAATTGGTGGGCATTCATCCCTAACAGGTTAAGCATGCTGATTGTTTAGAACACGGAGTACGTAGAATACGTAAAATCGGGGATACATATGTATAAAAACATCAATATGATGATCTGGTATAGTCATGGTATAGACTAATGATTTGTTATGTAGCTTTTACTTTTATGGGATTGTTACCTGGTTGAAAGAGCGCACAGTGATCCGACAGCTACTACATATTTTGCAGGACCCCAACCAACATACTCGAAGGCCACGGGAAGAGGACTCTTCTCATCCAGCAAGTAGTAGGGCATCATCAGAGTGAGGGCGGCCGACACTCCAAAATAGGCCATAAAGCAAACTAGCAAAGAGGTGACAATGCCAATAGGGATTGCTCTTTGTGGATTTCGCACCTCTTCCCCTATAGGGATTAATAAAAACAGCATTAAAAAGGCTACAAATTACACACTGTTGTCAGTGCCAAAAAGTACTCAATATCAAGCGAGTCTAAATACCTTTTAGTTTCCCAACCAGATCAGCCACTAGAAGAAAGCTACCAATTTTGTTATAAATAATGCAGACAGAACCAAATGAAACTCAACAATTAGCAACAATTTCTCAAAACCTACAGAGAATTGTTAATTACAACTTGAATTTTAAAATGAATTTGCCTCTTTACCAAAATCCTACATTTAATACCAGCAGCATCACACTGCATCTCTCAAGAGCGGGGTCTCCGTATATCCCTGCATGAAGTCAGGGATTTGTTCTTTTGGATGAAGCCAATTGTGCACAGGCAGAGACATCAAAAATTCCTGGCACTTCTTGGGGCCTAGAGTTGAAAATCTTTTTTTTTGCATTGTTGTGTACTTTTTTACTTTATGTAGGTTATATATATATCATTATATTGACTAATAGAATGCTTGAACCATTATTTTGGTTGCTATAGGGAGAAGACCACTTTGAAGCTACAAAGTCACTTATGAGGTGTAACCTTCAGCAAGTCTACACAATGGTCCATAATGGTAGTTAATTTAGGACAGCAGAGTAAATAGTTGGCAGCCATTGCCAATGAATCTTCAACGCTAAAAAGTAAAATTATTTTTTCACAAAAACATTTTTAAATCAATACCAAAACAACTGCACTAATTAAAAAAGTACAAGCTCTCACCAAACACGTTTAATGCTGGAAGAAGCCCTGTACGAGACGGGTCCACCATAACCTGAAACCTCATATCATGCCTTGTCAAGATCTTTATTTAAATCATGTAGGAGATTTTGCTGGTTATTTTAAGGTTGATTTGCTGCTCCATGCTGGTATTTCACTTTGCTGCATCCAATGGGCCTATCATGTCCTCTTCCATCTATTTAAAGGTAGGATGAAAACGAGTTCTTACCGGTTGTAGCTATGCAGTCAAATCCTACGAAGGCATAAAAACAAGTCGCAGCCCCCGCCAACATCCCTGTCATCCCGTACGGCATGAAGCCTCCTGCACCATACAGACTGGTCACGTTGTCATAGAAGGGCATCCTGTGACGCGAGAAAAAACACAAGTTCCATTAAAAATTAGATACGAAGCATAATACAAATGGAGAAATGGACAGATTTCTGCTCTGGTCATTTGTGGACGTGATAACCAGTTATGTGGAGTAACATGCGGACATGATACAGTTCTGTATAATATATATAAATATCTAATCCATATACGTATTGGACCTATCTCATGGCTAGCAAATAATGGAGAACCCACCCTCTAGCCTCATTGCACCCCTGAAAAAATAAATACCGACCTGTGCTCCATTGATCAAATCATCTCTCTCTTATCTTTCGGGTTCTTATATTGGTAATGGCAGGGGAGTATGACATCATACAGATAAGAAAACCAACCATATCTGGCCAGCTTGACCCATTTTTGATACTAATACGCTGTGTTATTTGCAATCTTTAGGTTTTGTGTATTGCTTTCATACCTGTACTTTGAGACACGGCGATGTAAGTGTGCTCTGCTACCGAAGAGGTCACAGTGCATGAACCCGCTCCATTAAAACGCATTAATTTAATACAATATAAAATGAAATCTCTAAAGTAATGTATTGTTAAATTACCCTTCTGGAACGGATATGTTTTGGAGAAATGTTTCAGATATCTTCCAGTTTTGCAGGTTTCCTTTCACAAATCCGGCAATCATCACAAACAATAGGACCAACACATTGATAGCTGTGAATACCTTGTTCACCCAAGCAGATTCTTTAACTCCAAATGATAGTAGACCTATCAAACATACAGGGAAAAAAATTGGGATATTCATTGTTGGAAATAAAGTAATCAAATACAACCTGCAATACCAATACACATCTGTTCCCAACAATGGCGAGAGATGCCACATGACTATCTTTAAGAAACGCGCCAACCCTGGGACTCTTGAAATAGTAATCCCTAGGGTGTTCGTAACAATTCTTACGCAGTAGCGACTAGCGACAGAGGTGTCACTAAATAGAGGACCATATTTAGGAAGGCAATACCCTATACACTATAGCAGAGAATGTTATTATATTACTTAGTCATATGCATTGGGTATGATTCCAGGCATTAAAAAAATGTACAAAGTTAATGCAATAGCTCCACATTATAACAATACAAATAAATATCAGTAAAGGGCCTTTCGCTCTCCCAAATCCTACATATTATAGTTCAGTACATTTAATAAAAAGAAAAGATAACCCTTTTGCCCAGGCACAGAGTGTTGCCTGCCTGGCAAGGTGCCAAATGACTATTACAAGCCACTTAGTAGCAGCCCTTGAGCCAAGTGTAATAAACACTTTCATTTATGAAACTTGACTGTAAGACCTTTTCAAAACAACATAAACATTTTACATTTTAACACAAAATGCTTGTATTCCCTGCAAGCAGTGTTTAGGAGCCCTTTGATCTAAATAGCTGTGCTGCAACTATGTAATAGGCATTCATCGATCAAGCAAACAAATGCACAAGAACAAAGAATTTGACGGCAGATGACAACCATCGGGCCCATCTAGTTGGCCTGTTTCCCCTGCTGTAAAGGCTCGACCACTGACCAGTCATTGGTCTGGTCTTGGATTCAGGATAGACACATGCAGGTTTGAATTCCCTAATATGCAGTACATAATATCCCAATGTACCCTGGATACCTACATATTAAAATCCTTTACATGGAACGAATGACCACAAAAATAATTACCAGCTATTTGTTTATGAGGGAAATTATAAGACACAACCAATGTTTAGGACACTTTTTTTCTAGGGAGCATTTTAGACCATGGAGTATATGCTTGTGAAGGTCATACGTTTCTGTTATGTAACAGAATTAGGTTGTACTTGAAATTTTTCGACTATGCCTTAACAGTCTTTGAACAAAATGGTAGATGTTCCCATAATCCTTATGAACTCAATATTTCCAGCATAATCATACTCCTCATTAATAAGAGATTAAAGAAGACTATTTTACTGCCATGTGAATTCACTTTACAAGATCATGTGCTTTCTAAGGTCCCAGAGACTTCAATACACTACAGCATTTTTTTTTTGTTAAATTGGCCTGTCACGGTCCAAATTCCTACATTTTAAAGTTTAGTATATTTGGCAGACCTATGTCAAGTTGATAAAATATTAAAAAAAATTGGATTAAAATGCATTTCCTATACTGGATATAGAACACAACAATGTTTCTCATAAGGAATGCCACGTGTCTTAAACGTGTTTTGCGTCAGACAAATTAGTTTACAAGAAATTAATATATTCTGCTTATCAAGTATCACTTATTATACACAATATGGAATCCTTATCCTTGCATTAATTGAATATGTCCTTACCAGACAGAAGCAAAATGAGACATACTGCAAAAAAGTCAGGATATTCAGCCAAGCCGGGCGAATTCATCCTGAAGTAAGTACTGAAAAAGTGACCAATCTGCTTTCCAAGAAGTTCATCGAAGGTTCCACTCCAAGCTCGTGCTACGCTAGATGTGCCTGGTTAATAAAAAAGATACAGAAGTAAAAAAACATACCTACATATTTTAGTAGCCTCGTAAGTAAAACGTGGAATACTATAAATCAGACATTGTTCAACAACCTACCAATTACATATGACAATATGAGATTCCAGCCAGTGATAAAGGCCCATAGCTCGCCAACTGTGACATACGTGTACAAGTATGCAGATCCCGTCTTTGGTACACGGGCCCCAAATTCAGCATAGCATAGACCAGCCATTACAGACGCTAAAGCCGCAATAAGAAAGGAGAGCACTATGCTGGGTCCAGAGTTTCCCTTCGCTACTTCTCCAGCGAGGACATAAACTCCAGCACCAAGAGTACTTCCGACCCCCAGCGCAATGAGGTCAACCGTGGAAAGGCAGCGGCATAGCTTGGAGTCTTCCAAACTGTCCAAGGTCACGATTTTCCTTCTAAGCAAGCTTCGGGCAAAAGATAAAGCAGGTCCACAGGGAACCATTGTGGCACCTTTTTATATTCTGTTTGGAAATAAAACAAATATATATAAATATATCAATAACTGAACCAATATATCAATTTCTAAACCAATTTATATCCACAAAGAAAAATTCTGGAGCAAACATTGAAAAGTGTCTTGCTACCACTTACCGTGGTCTTTGCTGACTGCTTCATGTCATTGGTTGCTATGGTGATAAAACTATTTTTTTTTTTAAATTTCACATAAAACCACCTGGAATTGTATTTTCTTTCACATGAAGATTACTTACACTGCATTAACCAAAATGTACATTAGTCACATTGGCTCTTTAATGAACAGCAAAAATCTGCTTAAACACTTATTTTCACATAAAAAAAGAATCCTTCTGAATGCTTCAACTCATCGGTGAATATATATATATATATATATATATATATAACCCAAGTGCCTCGACAATACATTTAATTTCACACCAAATGATGAAAACCGAGTAAGAGCAACTCTCATTGTTGTTATTATTATTATTTCTACTCGCAAAGAATCATTATTATGGAGAGCAGAAGGATGCTTAATCATCAATTAGATGCTTTTGATCTTAAATTACTGCCATATGTATAGTTTTTGCTACATATTAGATTATAAAGAGATATTTCCCACCAGAAAGATAAAAGGCATCTTTTAAGATTTTATCAGTAATAGAAAAGCTTCTGACACGCGCGTAAAACAGTCTACTGCTGTAGCGATGTCCCTCTATTCCAATTCCTACAGACTGTACGCATCACCGTGTTTCCCAACAATTCAAACCGCATCATTGTTATGCACAGGCTATACTAATTCGACGTATATCGAAACTGCAATTCCGACAAAAACACCAACTGATAATGTCCGATCATGATTATTATGATCATTTATCCCTGAATTTCATGAGACCGCCGCCTACAACGCGGTAACCATCCATGCCGGACGTTTTTGAAACTGATACTCAGAATATCACAAGAAATGGATGAGATATATCATTTTTTTTACAGATAAACCAAATAAATGGAAACATGGTGACCAGGCTCCCTGTAGCACCACTGCTCCATAGGCTGGTTAAAAATGGAGATCACTGATCTCCCCAACCTGCCTATTAATGCTTGACAGGCGCCCTTAGAAGACGGAGCACTGGGGTATGATGTCATATCTCGGCACTCAGCCGTAAGGATGGTGGCGCTGCCCTGGCGTGGATCAGTAACTACTTAAGGTAGTGTCAACAGCCTTAAGCCACAATAGGGACAGTTCCACATTCACATAGCTTCCCAAGTGGTATACATAGAAAATTTGAGTTTTGGCCCCTCAATTGCTTGCTTTCACCTGTAAACACTATGACATGGGGTTATTTTGTATACAGAACTATAAAGCAAGAGGATTTTGGATACTTTACAGATAATTTTAATTATACAACCAGAAATCATATCTATTACTAATATATGAACGATGTCATTTGTAAAAGTCACTTGTTTGCACGAGTAAAGCGATATGTGCAGAATTCTGTTTACTATCAATACCTGTGATAAGAGGAATCACACAAACGCACTTTATCGGCTTTCACAACATGTTTGCTGTTACGTAGGTTTTGGTCTCTTGGGTCATTGCAAGGAAAAATATTTTCTGGTTTCTGATGTTTTTAACGCGGTACAGACAAAGGTTTCTTGAGCAAAATTCTACATGGAATCCAGGTACAAGTGACGCAGTGTGTGCAGATAGGACTGTCCTCTGAAACAGCTTTTGTTATAGACGCGGATGTGTTTGCTCGCGAAGTTCAGGGGGAGGAGGTAGTCGTACACAGGCGATTGGTACACTATTTGCTGTAAATAGGTCTTCGCTCTCGCTGTACCTATAAATCACGCCTGTGTGTATGCAGGGAATTCATAGAGCACGCCGATCATTATGGTCAATGCAAACAAGCTACTGATGTGTGCAAAAGGATCCTTCCTCCGTTGATGCCTAACCTGCTATACAAACAACATTCTCACCCTATTAGCACAATACACAAACGTATACACAAACGTAAGAGCACATGTGAGATACATGGTTAATGGTTTACTGGATACAAACAGTCAACAAAGACAAAGGGATTTCCATGTGTATAGCCAGGAGGAGAGAAGAGACAGAAGATGTGATGGAAACACCTCACTATGTCAAAGCACAAGAGAGGAATTTATTATGAAGAAAGAGAGATGATGTAATGTGAGGACGTTTTACTTTACAGAGAAGGTGGTTTATAAGTGGAACAGCCACCCAGCAGAAGTGTTAGAGGCTAATACAGTGAGGGAATTAAAATATGGGCAGGGTAGGCATATAGCTATCGTGAATCTAAGACACGGCCAAGGACAAATTCATATTTGAGTCCCTACATCAGGAAAAACAGGCAGACTGGATGGGCCCAATGGTTCTTATCGGCTGCCAAGTTCTATGTTTCTGTGTTTCTATGTGTACAAGCGTGTGAAAAGTCTCAACCGCCCGTAAAAATAGAAAAGTTTAAATAAACCTTAGTTGCATAATTTAGCATGGTTAGGAATTACCCTACTCCAGAAATGCCCCTTTTGCTTTCATTACGCTGGACATTTTATCCCCAATTTTTTTCTTTTATAAGTGGAAATTGCACTTAAACTATAGAATTACACAATTCGTTATAAAAGCTCAACCCGTTCTCCTTCTCCTGCAAGGAAGGCTGAACCGACCCTGCATGTTGTATAGTTAAATCATAGCTCATTAAGCAATCTGGGTTGACCCTTTACAAAGCATGTCAAGTTGAAAGATTCCTCTCACCTGACATCAAGTTAGTGAATACATCCCAGATTCCAGTTCCTTCTTTAGATGAGATAAATGTATTGACACCCTATAGATACCGAGGGCACCAATCTCCGAAATAGTTTTGTTGGCACTTGACTTGACTTTGTGGTCTCGTTAATGGCTGACAGAGAATTATAGGAATGTAGCTGGAGGGTGCTGTATGAATCACTATAAGATGTTATACTTATTACAGCCTTCACGATAATACGGGAAAACACTTCACTGTATCATTTCTCTATATTTCTCTCCATTTTCTAGGGGGTAAAAAAAACAAACCCTAAAAGGTGTATTTGCTAGACTGCAGGCTGATCCGAGCTTTGTATATTCCTACCCCTCTAAGGTCACTTGGAGGGTGAATAATATTTTGTGGGAAGCCACCTTTTTGTTTTGCTGGTGAATACAAGGTTCTTGCTGCAAATGTGTTAAAGGAGAATTTTGGATCTGGCTTCCGTTTATCCATCTCCAAGTTAGTCTAGTGTGTGTAAGCAATTTGTTAAGTGTGTAAGCAATTTGTTAAGTGTGTAAGGAATTGTGCACACTTGTGTATTTGTTTCTGTTGTTACGATATAGATGACTTTTATCCAATCTAAAATACTGTTTTTATCTACTCAGCTTACAAAGCAAAGATATTAGTGTACCCAAACACATCTTTTTCCATCACAGTTTCCAAATCTTTTTTTCACAATTTGATGCTTATTAGTACATGGAGTCCATCCCTTCTTTTTTTTCCATGGAGGCTGGGAGAGCGAAAATATGCTAGGATCAGAAGGGTAAAGCGGAGGTACTTTGGGGGCTTTTGTCAATGAAAGGTTGTAAAGGTGCCAGCGAGAGGTGATAACCAGGCAGAGGGCTGAACACTACTCTCTCTCGGGTGGAATACCAGGAGCCTCTCTTAAATAAAAGGTTACCAAAGAGCATTGGTTCCTTTTTTCATTTTATGCCCAGTTATGGTGCTCTCAATAGAAATGATGGAAACTATGTAAATATTAGCTCCATGTAATGTCTAGCTTTAGACATTTCCATTAGCAAACTGTGATTATCTGGTACACCTAAATCCATGGGAGCCAGAGTCCAACCGAGGAGGTAATTGTCACTGCAAACTTTCCAGGTCACTCTCGATCACAGAAACATTTGTAGCACACAAGAGCTGCTGCAGAAACTCTTGCGGTGGGTGAAGATTATATCTCAGGAGCAAGTGACGGGGTGATAAGGAGCAATGGCTTGGTTACCATTGTATCTGTATCTCTGAATACACCATATACGCCTTTTACTAATTATTTAACCAAATTCACTATATTCTGTAAAATGTATTGTGAAAGATGAATCTTAGCAACACAAGGAAAATAATGAAAACTTCTCAAACTGCATGTAGTATTAACATTGTTACTACAACCTACAGGATGCTCACCATGGGGGGGGGGGGGGCAAAGGGGACAAAGCTTCCAGGAAGTATTCCTTTACGAAAACACAGAATTCTACTAGAACTAAACAGATTATTTTAAAAGTATACATAAAAACAACTAAAAGTAAAAAATCTTTGATCCTGTTCCACATGTTCTGCTTTGATTTGAAACATTTCAAAGAACCCAGAGTATTATCCAAGTACAAACAGGAACCTGTAGCGTATAATACAGACAATTACCTAAGTCAAGGTTGCCCTTTTGGCAGAGCCAAACAATTTTTTATATGGGTCCAACCCACACAAAAAATCCACAAGTTTTACAATGTTATGTGGCTGGTTAGTTTAATAGCCCGTGTCAATAGCAATGGTTAGGAATAAAAAATATTAAACAAAACCACAGAAATTCAAAAGTCATTTCCAGGTAAACTTTACTGGGAGGGCAGTACATGTGCACACTGCCAGTTCCTGGGACTGATCATGTCTGAAACAGCAACTGTTTCATTTTTAAAAAAAACTAGATTAATTTATGATATTCAATATTACATTGACCAACTAGGATTAGCGATACACAGGAGCATTAGCGGCGATTGCAACGAGCAGTTGAAGATTGTTATCTTAGAGCAGGGGTGTCCAACCTGCGGCCCTCCAGCTGCTGCAGGACTACATCTCCCATAATGCTCTTTCAGCTAAGGGGCTGGCTGAGGAGTATGGGAGATGTAGTACTGCAGCAGCTGGAGGGCCGCAGGTTGGACACCCCTGTCTTAGAGAGAGAGGCATTTTTTTTCGATGAGTGATGACCACCACTCACAGGTCCAAGGAGCAGGTAAAAATGAGAGAAGCAGGAGGAAACATGGTGTGGATCTGATTAATGTAAAGATAGAAACACCTTTAGGGACATAAACGTATTTTAACCATGTGAGGGCTAGTTTAGTAAAACTGAAAAATGATATTAATCTCTCTCTAATAAGATACTTCAGCCTGTTTCTGGATGTTTCTTGCAAAGGCATGGCCTAGAGATGTAGTAATCTTCCCACTCTGCAAGCGGGTCACAGCTTCATTCTCGGCTGGGTTTGTAAAGGCCCAATTCTTCCTTTCCATTAGGTACATAACATTAGGAGTTTGCCTGATCAGGAGAGAGCAAGCTGTTCTCTCCAATTCCCAAAAGCGTGGTTGTCATCTGACAACATGTGGGTGACACAAGGACAAACGCAAAATGGGAACCTTGCCAAAATGTAAACTATACCATCCACTGGAAATTAACCAAGTGTAGGGTGAATTTCAGACACTCAGCATAATATTTTATTTCTGCCATTCATCCAAATGATACAAAAAGTATGAACTGTTACAAACAGGTAGCATGGGTTAACCCTTCGTCACTGCTTTCTAGAAGATCATTCAAATCCTGGGGCTATGACACCAAACAAAATCCTCTACAACTCAACCACCAATATTAAGATATCATCATCCTTTATTATGTTGCAGAACAATGTTTAAATGTAACATCTTTGTCCATTAGGGGATTGTTAGTAATGGGATCCAGATTCATTTACTAATCCCTTTTAATCAGTATTTACTTTGATGTTAAAGCATCGTGGGTAAAAAAATGTCATTAAAACATCAAATGTGGCAATATTCTGAAATATTATTTTGTTCTCATTCAATGTAGCAAATATAGGTATAGTGAAAATACATTTTGCAATGAAGTTTTTTAAACTATATTTAAGAAGGTGACTGCACTAAATTGAATGACTGGTGATTTACTGAACTCAAAGTAAACCTGCTTTACAGAACAGGTATGAAAAAACATATGCAATTAATTCAGATAATGCAGAAATTAGGCATATCTCCCACTTCTTCAATTAAAAAGAAGAAAGAAAAATTAAAAAGAGAAAATGTTGTACAGACATAATGGCACACATAAGGAACAGCCTCCCAGCAGTGGTGGTGGTGGTTTAGGTTTAAAACTAATAGAAAAGGCTTTTTAAGGAACTAAAGAGAGAGGACTGGGCAATTGGTTCTTATGCTCAATAACACATCTGATGTCTCCTTGTGTTGAAATAATAATAATCTGGATTATAGTAAATTATAAACTAAAAGACAAAGCTTGAGCCATACAAAAGACGTCACCAAAAAATAAAATTATTGATGGAAACAAACTAGCAGTCATTCTAGTTAACAATTTACGTGGATTATAACAGTAAAAAGGTCCACTAAAGCAAACTAAACTTGACCCTCAACTCTTTGAGGGATGCCAGGAATTTTACTGAAAGATAAATCAAAATTACAAAAGACAAAAGTTCAGTAAACCAGAAAAATCTCACTCACCAGTTTTTTTTTTCTAAAAACAAAAAACGGAATAATTTAAATTGCACAATTTTAATATTAAGGCCAACGTATGATTATAGTCATACGTTTTTCTACCCTTTTCTATTGTGGTCTGGTGTGACATTTTGGGGTTGATGGGATAATAGTGATGGCTTCTATGTGACAATGTTGATTTAGTTGTCTTCTTCAGCTCTATTTCATTCTGATACTCAAGACATAATGCAAGAAGAAATGGGATACATGTCAATGTTTTTGACCCAATGGAAAGTAGAATTCAGTTTATGATGACCAACAATGGATTGTCTTGTGATACTTAATATTGGCTACAACAAAAGTCTAATCTAGGACAATACAAGACTTTGTTTGCAGTACGACCAGGGCACTAATATAAAAAAGTACAAGGGATTGCTAAATTCACATTCCGTGGAATAAACTATATTGAAGATAGAATAAAAATATGTAACATAAAGACAAACTATTTTTTCCTAGATATGGATTTAAATTTCCAATAAAAAATTCAAATAAATGGAAAGGTACAAAAACCCAAATCAATAAAAATTAAATACATAACCAGTAGTGCACCCAGCTTTGCTGGAAAATGTCTACTAAAATTCTATAATAAACCTGTAAGAAGCCTAGATATTGAGTAACACATACTAACATAATCTTACAAATAACTATTTCTTTATACTTCACCGCACACACAAAAATGTTTTTAAAATGTTATACTTTACATATCTAATCAAAGAATTTTATTTAAAAATAAAACATGAGATTCCCAATATCTGTCCAGTAGACATCTACTAGCTGTAATGCATAAAGGATATATTAGATAAGAGAAAAAAAAAGATTATTCTGCGTGGTGCATTAGTTTTTGCTCATGTGGCATAAAAGGACTGATTTACACATTCTACGAAAAAATGAATCACGCTTTCCCGGAGCCAAATCCAACATTGTAAATGAAGCAGTGTAAAATAAATATAGGGAAGGATAATTAGGAAAATCAGCATACTTACCAAAATGTATTTGGTCTTCTTCAAAATTAAATAGTTCTGTAGGATGCAGGAGTTTAATTGTATGTTCAGCAAACACCTTCAGAGCGAAACGCAATGACTGAAGCGATGGCCATTGTAGAAATAATGGGGGTGAGCTTTTGTGGAGTTTATATCCAGCCCACTTGTGTCCGGTGTTCTGCCTCCCTAATCTATTTGCAGAGTAACCATGTGCCGGAGGATGTGACTCTCCTCAGTGTGGAAAAGAATTGTTTAACTCTAACCCCTGTGGGAGGAAGCATGGACAGCATTTTAAGTTCAATGGGGCAGTTTATCTACATAATCAGCAGGTGAAGGGGGATTAACCTTTTGTCTTTCTACCTAGAAACAAATAGAATTTATTAAGCTATTAGGCTTTATAATAAAAGTCTGTTTCTTTTTTCATCAGTAGATGATGTATTGGTAATATGATAACATCTACAAGAACAAGGTCCTGGATGAATGGACGGTTTATTCACCCAACTGTGCGACTGAAGGTGAGTTGTGGTGGACAGAAACATTTCAGATCCACGATTTAACTAAACACATCTAGCTCAACCTTATTTATTTCCCCCAACAGTAAGAGGCCAAGTTGGTGTAGAATGATTCAAAGGTATACCATGAAATAGCATTCAAGATTCAATGATACAAAGTCAGGACTAGTTGGCAAAGAAATCCATTTGGACAAAACATTAATTGAAAGGATGGTCCTTAGTAGACAGGGCTAGTTCTAGGCCAAACACTAACCCTGGCAAGTACAACCTTTGATGCCCGGCTGTCAAATAGATAACATGTTTCTGATGAAATATGAGAATCTCATAATTTGCGGTCTCCAAGACAAATTATACAGCACAGTAATCACAGATTCCCAATGCTCACTACTCCTTCTTAATAAATCACCTCTTGAGTATAATTATTTTTTTATTTTCGCTAAAATTGAATTTAATTCTAAAGCACCAGCATAAACAGGAAAAAGTGGCGTTAAATGCCCACAAAGAGAAGTTTCCCCAAGGTGCCATTAACATTAAACAGCTCTTATGTCCTCATTTTAATAGACCCTTTTGGCCGCGATTGGGGGACGCCAACACTTCATCCCGCCATGTGATTTCTCATATATTATATCCGGGTTTATTAATGGGACCCACAGAAGGAGATAGATAAGAAGAATATGATTTACTGAATAAACATGAATTATAATTAAATTATCTGTTCTAGAGGGGATAAACTGTGCCTGATATTGACAGATCTGGTTGTGTATTGACAAGTTATTAGATTCATCAGACTTGATAGAAAAGTATCTTAAAGCACAGAGCAGTTGTTCTCAACTCCCCAACACCCCATTAAATTTAGCTTTTGAAGATAATGTGGCTACAAACTGGCTTAATCTATGTGACAGATAATCCAATGCGATTTAAGAGGATGTCCTGGGAGGTTTAAAGTGCCAATTAACTCAGTTTTTCACAATTAAAAAAAACCTATAATGTATATAAGATTTGTACAATCATTATCTTATAACGTATCAATAAAAAAAACTGCTAATAACTTCTTGCTGCCTGCTAGCTGGGGCCCTGCGGGCAGAATGGTTCATACACATGTGTTGGACAAGGGGTGGGTAAGTGAAACTTCTTTTTGTACTCATATAAGTACAGTTTGCTTAATTGTACTCAATACTAGCACTTAATACTGGAGTTGGTAGCTGCTAATCATGATGCTTGCCCAGGGGCAACTCCCACAAGATACACACAAAGTTCATAAATACGGTAAATAATAATTTAAATAATATCTTATTCAAAAGATAAATAGAATCAACGTTTTGGACCGCCCTAAAGGATTATTTATGAAATGGACCCATGAGTACGAATCTCCATTTCTGGATGTACGAGCTTCTGCATTTTTCTGTCCAATACCAGTAATTTACCCCAAAAAAGCATGCCATCGATATACTTTCTAAGAATACCATAAAGCTTCCTACGGAGAGCCCATATTTCCTTCCCCTTATAAGAGAGTAAAACCTTAAAATATACACTTTTTTTTATCCCTAACTAGAATACATTTTTATTCAAACTGGATTTTTGGTTAACACATATTGAGATTTTAATTTAGTTATTCCATTTATTTCCAGTTTATTCCAGAACACTGGTTAGTAACTTAAGGTACATAGACTACCCTCTTACACTATAACACCCAGAGGGGGGCAAGCCGGTCATTGTGCTGCACAGGCTGAACCAAAGCCATGCCAGACCCAGAAGCTTGGCTTGGTGAGCTTTTTTTGAGTTATACAGAAAAAAATTGTATTCCATACATTAAATTAGTAAGGACTGACGTAGAGTTAAAATAACACAAAGCTAGTAGTTTTAATTCTATATCACCTGATGGGAATTATGCTTTTGGCAGGTGAATTAAAGATACAGTTGAGTTTGAAATAGTGAAGGCTTCATCATTTTCTGAGATCAGTTCTATTCTGCATTATGTTTTTTTTTTTTTATTTATTTCATTGGGTGGGAACGAAGCACTTATGGTTTAAGATTTTTTCACCCCAGTCCCTTTGTAACACAATTACAATTAGAAGCAAAAATAAATGCTTAAATAAAGAATGCTACCTCTGTATATCCCCATTCATGCCATTTCCGTCTCTTTACTATTTGATCTTTGTAAATTAGTGTATCCGTTTGACCCTGATCTTATCAGTGTGCGTATCAGTTCCACAAAGAGTTTCCAAAATATTTATATGTTTTTCTCTAATATAATAGGATATCCAGTCCATTGGTAGTAGTAAAAATGTTTTGATTATCCGGATTTTGGATACAAGACTCAAGCTGCTATTCTTCACAGTGTTCCTTTGACATCGCCTTCCGGCAAAGGTATGCAGGACATGAATTAACGTTTTCAAAAATGGATCTTGGGATTTTGAACAAGTAAAGGAAATAGCAGACATGGACCATTGTTTCCCAACAGGTTTCTTGGCAAATCGTAATGTCTCCTGCGGTTTTGTTATCTACGCCTGTTGGTGCTTCCTAAATTCTATTCGCCTTCTCACTACACCTTTTCCTTACACAGCGGGCATTTATTTAGTTTTAGAATTCCCAACATTTCTACCTAAGGAGTTTTGAACTTCCGTGACACTAAATCATAACTTCAGAAATGTGGTACCGATTTATCTTCATAGTGATGCCTACAACCTAGTTTGATCTCTACGGTTGGTTTGATGTATTTAACTGTGATCAAACACAAAGGTGGTGTCACTAAGGTCGCTGAACAGTTTTTGGGGTAAGTATGGGTAGGGTAATTCGCATTCTGTAATTGTGGTTTTCTAATGCCTACGTAATAATGATCTTGTGTGTGGTTTTAATTGTTTTAGTTCAACTGTAGCTAAAAGAAGCAACTAAAATTGTTAGGAATGTCTCCTTAAGGAATCTACATAACGGAGTTATAAGAAATGAATCATGTGACTCAATCCAGTGTCAGTTTATGTTGAAGAGATGGGAATACCTTTCCCACACTACAAATGTCTAGACTAACATGGCCTTTCTAAAGCTGATAGAAAGCTGACATCCAGACAAATTAGTTCCATGATCATGAGCCAAACCATTCTAAAGATTTATACAAATAACGCCAGTAGCCAACTCACTTCCAGTTTAATTCACCTCTTAATCTACGGCTGGACTCCCCTTTGAACAGAATTTGAGGCCCTCTGCCTTGTCTTTCTTAGTGGTTTTAGCCAGGGTCTGATATGTACACAATCATTTGTTCTGCCCAGTGATTCTGTATATATTGGAGACGGTTTAATGTGTAGCACAAAATGTGCTTTTCTCTCTGAAATCTTTTTTTGCTGCCATGTGACCATGGGTCTACCTGACTTGGTCTCATTTTTTGTTTGTGTTATTTTAGCTCCGCTAGATGTGACCTGAAACACCTATGCGATCTGACTAATAAAGTGTTATTTTATGAAGCAATGTAAAATTCGATGGCAGATAAGAACCATTCGGCACATCTAGTCTGTCTGTATTTACTAACCTTAACCGCTCCTTGGTCTTGTCTCCACGATAGTTTATGCCTTTAGGCATTTGATTGAAAACACAATATGGGATTTTCTACTATTATAAATAGGTACCAGGTATCTGGTACAATATATAACATAAGTATATAATAAATATATTAAATTATTAATGCAAAATTTCAGAAGATTAACCGAACAAACGGGAGGGAAAGTTACAAAAGGAGAATGGAGAATTGCAGATACAGCCTAAACGGCTCTACAAGAGAGAATGCAAATGTCTCTGTAAGTCCCTAAATAGCCATTATATCCAATAAAAGCTCGAAGTGTGCTCAACTTAGAGAAAACTAAATTTAAGTATGCAGGTGACAGATGCAACACTTCATATAATGGAATTACATTAGAAGAAAAGAAAACAGTAGGACGCATAGTAGACACTTAGGAAAAGTAAAAAGAAATAGACTAGAAGACATATGCGTACTAGGAAACATAAAATAAAAAAAAAAGAAACACTCTGCAGACCCACTCGGCTTCACCGCCAATTAATGGCAAGCTAGCGTGTCTATCAAGCTAGACCTTTGTTAACTATGTAAGTGCCACATTCTACCCCTTAGTAAGTGCCCCTATAATATTACTCTGCAAGTGGATAGGGGCCAGTGAACCCAACTCACTATCCTGTTTCAGTCTACTACACCCATTATAGTCAAAAGAAAGGTACAATGTCTCATCTAACCACTTGGTGTGGCAGTTGGGATTCATGTGCTTTTTTTTTTTTTTTTTTTTTGCATCCTTTTAGTACCAAGACAGGGGGAAAGTCACTGTCCCTCCTGGCACCTAAATCTTATTGGTATTTAAGGTTGGGCTTGGGTTTGTTTATGTGTTTTCTCTGGATTTATATAAGAGAGAGGGTGGAAAATGTAATTAAAATATCATAAGAGGTATAAAACCTGTTTCACATTCATTTAAGGACGTTGACAAATTGACCTTTCATACAGATATAGATTTGCTATCTTTACAGTCACTTACCCTTCTACTAAGAATCAACATGGTTTCATATTTATAATTGATGGGGTGAAAGCAAATGTCTGTTGCACCATATGACCTTTTAAAGGGGGAACGGGCCAAACACACACCTTGCATTTCAAATGGTTTCATTGTACTTACAGGCATATACTGGCATTGTGTGTGTTTATGGACATTTGCTGAGAGAACACAGGTCCTTCTGCGACTAGGTCACTCCGTACTATTCTCACTGCCAATTCACAATGTGACAAAACAGACTTTGCCTGGGGTCAATACCTTGCTGTGAAACATGCGTTTTAGATGTATGTGAACCTTTGATATTGTAACCTAAATTAAGTGAAGCTTAGAATACTTTGCAATTTGTTGCACAATATCAATTTCTACAAGCCTTTCCACACTCTTCACTGCTTGAAGGCTAGGACTTCAGGAATTATTACATCCTAGAACTTGTATGTATCCACAGCACAAACTTCAGAAACCAAGGGTCACTCCAAGTATTTTTCTCTGCTACCACCACTTTTTTTAATGCTCTATACCCTTACTTTTTCTAACCCCTCTGACTTCTGTTTTGTTCTGCTCAAGCCCCCCAAACATTTAACTTGTAATGGAGGAAACTTCCATGTGGTCCAGAGGGGCATGGAGAGATTCGACACTGAACACCCTGCTTTGTTTTATGAAGCCTTGGAATTGTGAATAAGCAAATTGCAAAGATCCAAAATAGAGTATTCACATATCTCTGCTTCCTAGAAAATGGACACCTTTATGGAGGGGAGGAAAGGCGGTCATGGTATGACTGCCAAAAAACTTTTAAACAAGGAGCCTATACTGCAATTGAAACCTCTGGCTGGAAATCATCAGAAAACAGTCATTGCCTAATAGAGTAGTTTGTACATAAAAAGATGCAAGTTGTTACGTAAATAGTATCTTGTTTACAGTTGGAACTTTCTCACTAGATTGGCCTGATGTTGCAACTACCTTTGATAGCATGGAACGGGAGGCGTCACTGGAACAACCAATCTTGTATGGCCTTTGAGCCTCTACAGAAACCTAGAGTAGAATTTGACGGCAGATAATAACCATTCAGTGCATCTATTCTGCCTGTTTTATCGCTGCTTTAAAGGCTCAAACCTTGATCAGTCGTTGGTCTCTTCTTAGATTCAGAACAGTCATATGTCTATCTATTGCATGTTTAAATTCCCTTACTTGGTTAACCACTTCTGCTGTGAAGCTTTTGCACATTTCTACCACCCTATCAGTAAAGTAAAACTTCCATACATTACAGCTAAGCCTCTGACTCCCACGCTTACAAACGCACACTCTAACATACCCCCACACACGTCCCCATACACACACACACAACAGCATAATCAAACACACACATATGCGGATGTAACGGGTTCACCAAGAGAGCTGTAGTAACTCCCAGAGATCACCCAGTATCCTCCTGTTGTCCCCGGAATCACTTCCAGCACCAGTCAGCATGCGCACCTTGGAACCCTGCTATGTGTACCCAATAAGTAGACACAACTACCTTGAACTGAGTACAGCAGGAATGAACAGTTTATTGTTGTAAAACATAGACTGATATAGCCACAGAACTTCATTAACATAAATTAACATTGATAAACAGATAGACAACCCAACCTGTAATCCCCTTTAGTTACTGAATATCCCCCTGGTAGCCATCCTGTTAATGGGATTAGTTTAACAATGGAGTTCCTGCCTGTTTGGCAGCCAGGCTGGAGCCATCTCTGAGTACCTTGGGCCCCTGTATGACAGGTCATTCTGTCACAGCGGACACACACTAACATACTCAGGCAAAGACACACTGACACACAAACTCATATATCCAGACAGCCACTAACATAGCCAGACCCATACTAGCATACCCAGACACACACAGAGGCCACACTTACATACCAGGATACACACAGTCACACACAACTGTGGTGAAGGCTCAGCCTGTCTTTTATGTGGCCCACACACAGTGTGAGCTACCATGCTAATACACCGAGGTCACGCAACGGGACGTAACCCCGCTCAACCCCACCTACTAGAAATTAGGGTATTAAAGGTACACCTTAGAGGTAAGTTTGGATTTACTCGGGACTTACCTCTTTACACATATGACCAGAGCACGCTGCCATCTTTTTCGGTGGGGGCAATTGTCTCATTACCCTCTCCTAGATCTGCCCATTTTAGAATATCCATGTTTCTGGAAATGGGGTCTCCAGAACTGTACACAATACTACTAGTACTCTAGGTGCTTCAAAGTCAATTGCTGTCAGTTACACTCTGCAGTAGTTCAAACTACTGCAGAGTCAATCAGAAGAGGGCTGATAAGGAATAGAATAGAAGTGATCTGATAATTACGATAGCCACATGATGTCCCCCTCCCATAAGGGACAGCAGTCACAGACAGTGACACTTTAGGTCACTGATTATTGGTCTCACAAGTGATCAGTCTCACCTAACAATAGTCAGTGACCTAATCTGATCACCATCACAAACCATTAAAAAAATGCCCCCAAACCTAGGAAAGGAGACACAATAAATAAATAAATATTGCCCTAAAACCCAGGAAGGAACTTTAGCAAAAACCATGTCATGTTTACAAAAAAGCAAATCCTGACATTCAAACTCATATGTTAAAGAAATGAGAAAAGGTAGAGAAAAAAACTTCAGTCTTCTGTCTTCCCATTAGTTTTGTGGGTATAGCGGCCAAAGTTCAGGTGAATGGGGTGTCTTCGAGGTTCTCTGGCTTTCTGCTTTTTGGGAATATACAAGTTATTTTTGATGTTTTGGGGAAGTTTTTACCCTCAAAGCATGAGGTGTGCCCTCCTGGTTAAACTGTAAAGAAAATGTAAAACTCTATAATTATTCGGAGGTTTCTTGTAAAGCTGACATACCACACACGTGTGGTATCTATGTGCTCAGGAGAAGTGGCTGAAAGGTGAAAAGGTAAAAAAAAAAAAAAGTATTTAAAGTGGGGGTGCGGCCTTTATTCGGGGTCTAGCGCCCGACGCCCGGGACATGCAGTTAGGCATCAGGCAGCAGGGTTAGGATACAGATCCCCCGCAGCGGTGCAGGGGACCTGCATCCTACTCTCCGATGCGCTCTGACAGCCTCCCCTGCCAGCACTTTCCACGGGGGGGTGCCGGCATGGGAGGTTGTCTAAGCGCATCGTGCGGACGGTCACCGGCTGCGGAGGTTGTTCTGGTTGTGTTTGGAAAACATTGTAAAGTAACCCTGGTCCTTAAGGTGTTAAAGGGGCATTACTGCCATCATATGCACTTTCATGTATAGCTGTATGGTCCCTTTATATTTTCATGGTGTCCCTTGAAATTAATTTCTGCTCCCAGCTATTTTTCATGCAGGGAGGTTTGTTTGGCTGAACACATCTCCCTGCATGTGATATACTTACCTTCAGTCAGCTCTAGCATTGGCTTGCTTGTGAAAAATAACGCTTCCATTGATTTCAATGAGAGTGCTTCCCTGCCACTGACTAGCTGCTGCAAGCGGCCAATCAATGGCAAGAATCATAATAATAATAATAATCATAATCATAGGTAAGAGTGTGAGATATGAGAGATAGATGTATGAGGTATGAAAGAGTGAGGTGTGATTGAGAGTTGGGTATGATGGAGTGAGTATGTTTTAATGTGTGTGTGTGGGAAAACACACATTATTCTATTCCAGCCATTTTGCTGTGGATGGACACTTCTACACATAAGTACCGTATTTGCTCGATTATAAGACGACCCTGATTATAAGACGACCCCCCAAAATCAAAATATTAATTTAGGAAAAAAACAAAAAGCCTGAATATAAGACTACCCTATAGGAAAAAAGTTTTACTAGTAAATATTAATTCATGTAAACTAATTTTCATATTTAATAAAAGCTATGATTGAGAAAAAAACATATTTTTTTATTTCCTTTTATTTGACAACCTGCCCCCCCCAGTTATGCACATCTGCCCCCAGGCTTGCCACTCTGCCCCCCAGAAATGCCTTATACCCCCCTATTTGCCACTCTGCCCCATGATGTGCCTTTTAACCCTCTATATGCCACTCTGCCTCCAGAAATGTCTTATACCCTCCTATATGCCACTGTGCCCCATGATATGCCTTTTAACCCCCTATATGCCTCTCTGCCCCATGATATGCCTCATAGGGGGTTAAAAGGCATATCATGGGGCTGAGTGGCATATAGGGGGTTAAAATGCATTTCTGGAGGTATATATATATATATATATATATATATATAACTGCTAACAGCAATCACACTCCTATCAAGCCAAGGCAGCCAGTACATGCTGGAACCTGGGGATGATAGTAGTGTGATTACTGCCTCCCTATGCCATGCTACCACCACCACCCCCCTTACACATCCATGCTATCATACACACACACTCATTCACAAACATTTAAATACTCATTCATTCCATTAATCACACATACTTCACACATACTTGCTCAAAAACCCACCCCCTTACCTGAACTGCAGATCTCCCACTCGCAGACTTCTGCAGGGGCCCGGCTGTGCGAGCAACTTCTCTGGCCCCGCCCCCAGAGGAATGAGGGGGGAGGTAGAGTTATGTGAGGACTTTGCTAGCTTCCTGTTCTCCTGCTGCTAGTAGCAGAGACGTTGCTCGCGACCAAAGCCCGGTAAGCAGCCTGGCCCCAGCAGAATGAGGTCTGATTAGAAGACGACCTCGATTATAAGACGAGGGGTATTTTTCAGAGCATTTGCTCTGGAAAAAACCTTGTCTTATAATCGAGCAAATACGGTATATAGGACATCCAGCGCTATATTTTTTTACATTGTGGTAAAATGGTAAGGTTGGAAAAAAAATTCCCACATGATTGGATATATCATATTACCGCTAATGTAAATAACTGTATAGAAACTAAACAGGATACATTAAAGTAACAGTCTTGATTCTTTAGTTTTAGTGTGTTGCCAAAAGCTGGATATGTCTGCCCACACGCTATGTTAGCATAAAAATATAACTTGTGGCCTGTCATATGCAGCTATCGGCCACACTTACAGAGGTGCCAGGGCCGCCTCATTATCCCCATCCTGGGCCTGAATGACACTATACATTTTGCTTGTGTTATGTTCATGGCTGTTGATTTGAAGCACAGTTACAAAATACAAGAATATAACATGTGTGAACGAGATAAAACACGGCAGCCTATAACTGACTCAAGTGAAACCTCAGCTTCCTGGGCCCATCCAACACAGGTCTAAAGTCATACGGTGGCATTTCTCCGTCTAATTTTAGATACATGCCTAAACCTTTTCATTTACTTCATCATTTAATGAAGTACAAGCCTAACTAGTAACACTGCATTCCAACCAATGTGATTTTCATTTTACCTTTTCATGAAGATTTGAGATGTTTATATTTATTTAACCCCTTAACAACCTTTGCCGGTTCAGGACCGTCAAGGAAAATCGGTCACTTAATGACCTTTGATGGTCCTGAACCGCCAAAAAATCAACGATCACTTTCTTCGCTTAAACAGCGTTACTGTAATGCCTCGATGTCGAGGCATTCAGCAAGGCCGAGATCGGCATCGGGGGCCATGTCTGGCCCCTCCCCGGGGCGTCAACAGCCGCCATACATTAAAAGCGTTTAGGAGGCGATGAACGATGGCGGCGGCCCGGGAAAAAAAACAATAAAGATGAAAGAGTTCGCTAGAAGGTCTCCAGACCCTCTAGAGAACTCTGGCTCCACTTGCAGGTTGAATACAGGTACTGCATTCAACCATGCAAGTCAATGGAGCCCAGCTTTCTAATCACAATGTGATTAGTAAAATATTCAAAAAATAATAATAATAAAAAAAATGTGCTAACATTTAAAAATAATTATGCAGTGATGTCACTAGATGAACCATCCAGTACCAGCAAAATGTGTAAAATAAAATACAAAAAAAGTATTAAAAAAATAAAATAAAAAAATAAAGTTTATTATTTTGAGCAAGTGCTAAAATTTCTCAAAAATCTCAACAAAGAGTTAAAATAAAAGCACTTCAAATACCCAAGGGGTATAATATAAAAAAAAATGGCTGATGGGGTAAATTGGAGTGGCCGAGCTCAAAGATAGGGCATAGGTACACACTGACCAAAATGGAGAAAAAAGCGCACTTCCCAAATGTGGCATTTTAAATCTCAAACAACACGACAAACCCATGCATGTCGGGTATCACTGCACTCAGGAGATGTTCCTGAACACACATTGGGGTGTTGTTTGACAGTGACATATACCAGAACCTGTATATCTATAACTAAAGTACAATTTGTGTGGGGAAAAAAATAAAACAAATTACTATTACAAAGTTTGACAAAGTGTAGTTGTATAATTGGTGCATGGAAAGGGTTAAAATAACAGCATTTGGAATTCCCTGGGGTGTCTAGTTTTCAAAAATATATGGTTTGACGGGGTTAAATTGAATTAATCAGATTCAAAGATATTCCAAAGAGGAGATGGAGGCAGAATGACCAGATGCTGAAAGTCTGTGTTGCCTCAAATGTAGCTCTTTACCAGCCAATCTAACAAACCCATGCATGTGGGGTATCGCTGTACTCAGGAGATGTTCTTGAACACATATTGGGGTGTTGTTTGACAGTGACATATACCAGGACCTGTATATCTATAACTAAAGTACAATTTGTGTGAAAAAAAAATTTTTAAAAAATTACTATTACAAAGTTTGACAAAGTGTAGTTGTATAATTGGTGCATGGAAAGGGTTAAAATAACAGCATTTGGAATACCCTGGGATGTCTAGTTTTCAAAAATATATGGTTTGACGGGGTTAAATTGAGTTAACCGGCTTCAAAGATATTCCAAAGAGATGGTGGCAGACTGACCAAATGACCACCTGAATTACGCATGCCCCAAAAGTAGCCTTTTACCAGCCAAACAATCTGACAAACCCATGCATGTGGGGTATCGCTGTACTCAGGAGATGTTCCTGAACACACATTGGGGTGTTGTTTGACAGTGACATATACCAGAACCTGTATATCTATAACTAAAGTACAATTTGTGTGAAAAAAAAATAAAAAAAAATACTATTACGAAGTTTGACAAAGTGTGGTTGTATAACTGTTGCATGGAAAGCGTTAAAATAACAGCATCTGAAATACCCTGGGGTGTCTAGTTTTCAAAAATATATGGTTTGAATGGGTTAAATTGAGTTTACCGGCTTCAAAGATGTTCCAAAGAGGAGATGGAGGCAGACTGACCAGATTTGTTAAAAAAGGTTTGGAAATCATAAAACGCTGCTTGTACTTATTGCCCTATAACTTACAAAAAAACATAAAAACATTGGGTATTTCTAAACTCAGGACAAGTATTAGAATCTATTTAGCTAGTTTTTTTACTTGCTTTTTTAGGTGAGTAAAAGATTTTTCAAATAAAAGTCATAAAATGTGTTTTTTTTCAATTTTTCACCATGTTTTTTTTATTTTTTTTATAGTAAATAAGACGATACGATCAAAATAATGGTATCTGAAGAAAGCCCATCTTGTCCTGAAAAACAATATATAACTTATGTGGGTACACTAAATGGGTGAGGAGAAAATTACAGCTGAACACAAGCACCACAAAAGTATTAAAACAGCCTCGGTCCCACAGGGTACAAAAAGAAAAAATGAGCCCGGTCCTTAAGGGGTTAATGGTATCTGCAACTATGTTTACCTGACGGTAATTTTAATTTTGTTATATAGTTTACTTGTATGTACCATGTAACTTAAAATAGAATTACTATTTTGTAAATAGTGATGATATGATTTAAAAATGTGTGAAAACTCTGTACATTTGTTAAGATTTTGCTGTTTAGGTATAAAAAATGTACATAACATCCCACACTAACATTCCCAGACACTCACGGTAACATATACCCACACAGACAGTGACAACACAACCAGGCCCACACACTAACACAACTGGACACACACTCAGATACTAACACACAGACACTCACACTAACATACCCAGACACACAGAAACACACACTAATACTCTTTACACCTTATTGATTTCTATTGTAGCTGTTTTTTAACGGTCACAGTCTAAATCTCAAAAACACAAAGTTTGTTTTTAGATATACAGTTGCATTGCAAGCCATGCATTACACCAATAAATGTTTAGATAGCTTATTGAACTGAGCCCCTGGTTGTGGTAGTAATTTAGTAATTAATTATTTTTCCTTATAACTTTTATTTAACATATTTTTAAATACTTATCTTTATTTGCTTCACCTTCCAGCATTTAGAAACTGCAATTGGGTGAGAAGCGCAGACAGTTTTTGTTTTCTGTACACACTGTATTTGCAGCATGCTCACACTCTTTGGTAGGCCTCATATTATATATTTGTATTATTTGAGCCTGAGACTAGCTTAGCGCACCGACATTTTTTCTTTTCCCTGTTTGCACATATTTGAGGTTGTTGGCTCCTCATTAGTCTGGCTGCAGCTTGCTGTCCAGGGGTTAAATGGGAGGAGGTTTAATTGCACCTCCCCCAACACATTAATAAGGTTTTGGTAGCCGTATAAACTGCTTTGTGTGCCCACTATGTAGGAGGTGAGAGTAGGATCTCACCCTATTGAGAGTGCGCCTTGACGTGGCGGGTGAGCTTAATTATGCTTTGGCCAATTCATATAACCAAAACCTCTCATTTATATTATGTTTATATATTTGTTGCCAACTTTATTAGGATGAGAAGCGCAGACGGATTTTGTTTTTTATATGTTTTATATATGTTTTATAAATAACAGAAATTGGAGCCAGTCACTATTGACTTGTCTGCGGTGTCCCAATGGGCAATTTTGTTTTATTCTAATTAATATTACTATTATATAAAAGAGTCTTTAACCATATTGTGCTGTGCTATGTTTTAAAGAATACTTACTATTCATAAAATGTAATATTTCTGACCGTTTGGACCCAGTTCCTGACAGGTGAAAGACTTTTCCTTCGATGTAAGGTGCAATAAGGGGACTAAGCCCTGATATAGTGGACATCAGTTTATATACCCACAAAGGAGGCAAACCTTCCTCTAAGAACAGCAAAGTGTAAACCTGCCCCCGAGCCTACGCATCTAGATTGAAATCCTAGATTATCCAGCATTGATCCAGAGAATAACCAGGAACGCAGAGAAAGATGTACTGCATCCAATATTCTGGTTCAGTAAAAATGTGGAGCTATCCCAAAGGTGCTTCAACGAGGAATTAAATATATTATCATTGTTTCCTCAATAGTACAATGGCAGATATAAAGAGACTTGTTCTGGGGTACATCACAGGACAAGGCAATGAAGATCTAAGAAATCAAAACTAGTTTAATGCTTCCTCCATTCTACAATTGTAAGACTTCTCAAAATATTCATCTGTTTATTTTTCCCAAGATTTTAGTTTACCCACTTACTGCCAATTTTATCCATGGGGAAAGATTCATCCTAAACATATACAGGAAGCACAACCAGATGTTAAGGATATTGGCCTACAGTTAAAAGCAACCAGAGGTTTGAATGCTAATTAGTAATTACAGACACACATGGCTTGTTGATGGCACCTAAGTACAAGGCACCCATTTCAGCAAGGTGATGACAATAACCCACCATCTATTTAATGTCTTCGTGACCCCTTTATGTCAAAGGATAGCTGATGAGAACATTAGGGGATGTCTCTGGTACTCAGTTACCCAGCTAAAAAAGCATAGGCTCACAGATTGTAGCTTCTAATGTTCCAAAAGCTTTCGATCAGATACTTGACGTAAGCTCTTCATCTTGACCTATGCATGACACTGAAGAATAATTGATTACAAGGACTTTGTCAATTGAGGCTTATTATGTACTGCATATCATAGTCAACCATGAAAGAGTAAATGGAGTATAATTCTATCTTGTGTAGTTGGACCATTAGAAGAATAGTCACCCTGACCACTGTGATAGCAAAAAGGTACATTTAAGGCTCATTTACATGGCAAAGTATTTTATGTTTAAGCACTGTATCTGTTGTCTAGCTTTTACTTTAACAAGATGCTAGTAGATAAATGGAACAGTCTCCCATCAGTGGTAGAGGCTATTACAGTGAGGGAATTTAAACACGCATGGGATATCCGGCTGAATCTAAGACAAGGTCTGAGTCTACATATCAGGAAAAATTAGCAGACTAGATGGGCCGACTGTTTCTTATGTTTTCTATGCTTTTTTCTCACTTTATTAGTCTTTTTAACGCTCACTTCAACAGCTCAAATTACAAGTAAAAATTGAGATTTCTGAAACTGTCTTTATTTTAGTAAATACAAGTTATTCTCTGTAAAATTTCAATTTTTAGCATGTATATAAACAGGAAATGAATTAGCATGATTGTAAAATAGAACACAACATCAAACTCATTTGTACAGAGAGAATTTCTATTCATTTTTTGTTCACGTGATTATTTTTTCCCGTAACCGTTTAGTCTGATACAAGCTTTAGTTTTCCATAAAGATAGTAATATATTTCTATAGATAACTGAGAATTAACGCAACACACCATCTAAAATCCGGCTGCACAATTCTTGTTGAAGCCATTCATCGGCAGCATCACGAGATAAGAGATTTCTCTGAACCTGGAAAGGTTGCAACATCAGCTAATATGGTGGTAAGTTTACCCACCGCTCTCTTCTCATGTGGGTCACTAAGCTAAGTGCAAACCATCTGGGATTGTAAAGGACAATAAACAAAGATAATGTTTAATGTTAAGCAAACATTAACATGAATGCTTGGCTGGATCTCCCTATAGGTACCAACTTAAGCGAATCTGCTAACTGGTTTACAACACGAATCACATAAAAATGAAGGAAAATGCAAAAACAAATTAGCCATGTGTTTACCCTACTGATTTGAAGTACATATATGGCGGATAATAATAAAATGCAAAATTACAGAAATAAATATTGTTGTGCCTAATTCAGCGTTTAGACATTAAATAAAACTATAACCATGTTGTTTGGAATGATAAAAATGACCAATGAAGGGCATAAGTTCAAAGGAACCATGACTTTAAAAGCTAGTAGTGTATGTTCAGTTGGGTTATAACTGTTATAGGGTCTATCATGCTCGGTAATAAACATGATGTATACTCCAGCTACATCTTAACGTAGAGGTTTGGATTTAAGCTATTGCATCTCTAACAATCAGGTCTACCTACACAAATGGCATAGCCATGTCATGGATATTTTCCTCCATTTTCCATGATTCCAGCATCAAGACAGACAGAGTCCTCCTCTCTGTCCAAGCAGTAGTTATACCATGTTTTTAGTACTCTGTGTTAAATACATGGCAAACCGGCATTCATTGAAAAGTTATGAATAAAACAAAATGTTAGACGATTAATCTGGGAAGGGTAGTCAGCAGTACTTCTTTAATATAAAGGTGTTAAATGTTACAGAGGAGATGGAACGGTATTTCCTAAACTTCTGGGAGCATTCTGTTCCACAAGACTTCCGTATCCTTGTGTAGTTGTTTAATGACGTATAATGTCATATACATTACTCGTTTATTTCAGGATAATTAATAGCATTTCCAAGGGCGATGCATAAATAAACAGAAGGATTGATTGGCCCATTAGGCGCCATTTCAGTTTTAAGGAGAAAGTAAATGACCACTAAAGGAGTAAAGATTAACATATAGTTTCCTCAACAATATCTAAAATAAATAATATTAATGACCTGTGTAATAGCGTTCAATAGCTTACGGTTAAAGCAAACATGCTGGTGACTCCGGTATCCAAGATAGAGAACAATTTGAGATGTATATTCCGTGGTACAAATATTTCCAGGAAATGTATCGCTGAAGTGGTTATGCAATGTTTCTAAGTAAAACTATATAAATATTTAGCCCTCTACGATGCAAACTTAAAGGGACACTCCAGCCATCATATGCACTTTAATGCATATGACAGCCGTGTCACCTTTAAAGTAACCTTTTTTCTAGTGCTCATGCATGAATCGATTTATCAGAATACAATGTATGCATGTACACTGGTTTTTCCTCCCCCATGTAGGAGAAGCCTTCAGCCAAATACATCTTCTGCTTACAGTTTGTTCTTCTATAGGCAACATTTGACATCGGGCTGTCCCTTTAAATCAATAAGATTTCTTCAAAGTCATCTCACAGGGTGAGCAATGCATTCAACGGCGCCAGCTCAGACCTTCTTCATTCAGGAGCAAATTCCTAGAGCTTAAACTGCAACTCTCCTGCAGACTTGCCTGCCTACTCCCACGTTTATAAAATCATGATATGAAAAATGGATATAGCCATATTAGCCAAGAGAAAATGGAATCTATAGTCAAAAGTTAAAATTTCTTATTTGCCCTACAGAAAAACAAAAGATGTAAAGTTACAAGACTTTGGGACTTCTCTATGCTTCTCGAGTCCTCTGGGATTCCGAGAGCTTGCAAAACTTTACTTATTTTTCATTGTTGGCCCAATTAAAGGTCAACAACATCAATATCAACTAAGGAGAAAAAATCACTGTATGTTGGCCATGCTGGAATGTTGTATTTCATTGGTGATGTTTCTTGGGACTGAAGTATTAAATCAATCCTGTGCCAACAGACCAACAACTAGAAAACTCTAATTGCCTATTTTATAAATGGTCATTTTTACTACATACAAAGACATTCGATGAGTTAATGAATGTTTTGCATATAACTTCTAATAACAATCCATTCTGGGTGTTTTGCAAGCTTTTTAATGATTTCTTGTTGCTGCATAGGGCAGTGAGCATACTTTGCAACATTGATGACGGTGCCCCCTTTCATGGATGATGTTTATGAACTTGGACTTTGTTCCAGGTAAACAGAACATGGGATTAAAATGTTTAATAATAAGAATGGGATAAGGTCTATTATATATATATATATGTCTTAGTTTACTCTTATTTCTTTTTGCAGGCTATATCCCTTCACAAAATCTATCAGACATACAGTTAATTTCAGTTGAAGGCTTGGCGTAGAATCATAAATAATCCCTGTTTCTGGGACATTTCTTGGATCTTCTGATTTCCAAGTCTCTTCTTGTCTGAGTATTGAAAGGACCTATAAATTTAATTGCAATCCAGGTGGTGTGTACTAGCTCAGTGCCTCTCTACTGCTGTCCATTCCAGGTTCCTCCATGTATGACCAAGGACAGCAGCTGCGTAGCATTAATCAATAGAATGCCATGTCATAGTGCAACCTCCGCTAAACATTTCCACGTTAAGCTGTTCCTCTTATAATGGCGAATCAATGAGGGTTACGTTCGCAGAACCAGAAAAAGGTTGTCATACTCGGTGCACGATAAAGCAAAAATCCGGTCAAATCTCACTAGATCCAGTATTAATTGGACACATGTAAGCTTCAGTCTGTAAATGACATGCAATAGCTTCCTGAAATCGTATTGCAGCTCTAAGCTATAATAAATTCTAGACATAGTAAACACAGTATGTTAATTAGAGATATCATAAATCTCTGATAGGATTACAAGGCTCATTTCTAATTAAATACACACACAGTATAAATGATGTGCCATACGGTATGCAATTATTTAAAGCTTTTTAAATAACGGAATTAAATTTATCAAAATTGGATATTGTACAGAACATGTCCATAATAGCACAGTTTGGTAATGTTACTTAAATGGGGCAGGATTACTTTTATTGGTCAACAATGGTTATAAAAGGCAATATGATGTAAATTTCTCGTGATTAAACTTAATTCGGTCTAACATTGAGACATGATACATACCTCCCATCATCTGAATTATCTAGAGGAGCACTTTTGTTCCAGGGGGCAGGGTTGTACCTTTTTTTGTGTCCTATTATTAGCCTATTATTACATTTTTCATTTATAAAACAAATCATTTGCTTTGTTTGAACATTTTTATTTGAAATGTTTCTCTTGTTTATATGCACATTTACATTTCAAACTGTAGAACCCTGTGACGTACACACCAAACATTCTGAGCTCCTACAGAAAGGGGGCACGAGGGAAGAAAGAGGGACAGAAGGGTTGTGTACTAAAAATGGACAGTCATTCCTAAATTCTGACATTAAAGGGACACTTTAGCACTTTACGCACTTTAATTCATATGATTGCTGCGTGGTCCCTTTATTATTATTTATTGTTTTATATAGCGCCATCAAATTCCATAGCGCTGTACAATGGGTAGACAGGACATAACAAGTAGCATGTAACATAACAAATTGACTTACAGAGACAACAGGTGAGGAGGGCCCTGCTCAAACAAGTGTACAATCTAGAGGGAACACCCTTTACATTTTTTGGTGTTCATCTTGCCATTGCATTGGGGGGATTCTACACATTCCCCCCTTTCCCCAAGACCAGCGGGGTGTAATGAGACCAGGCATCGGCAAAGTGTCAATACAAGAAAAACAGTATCCGTGGCAAGGTTTGAGAAGGTCCATAGAATGTCAGTTAATTGTCCACCACAGACCCCAGTAAATGTCCACCATGATCAATGTTGGCGACTACCCTGAATGAGACCCCCTGGGTGCATGCACAGGAATCAATGGGAGCCCTTTTCTGTCAGCGGCTGGCTACTTCAAGCTATACATCAGACACCGGAGAACCCACTGCACTGCAACTTTGGAGCTGTAGCTTCTTCTAGGTGGGATTTTTTGGTAATGTATACTAAATAATTATTATTATTATCCTTTATTTATTAAGCGCCAACATATTATATAGCACCGTACAATTACAAATGGTTATCAAAAACATTTTATTAATAAATGACACAACAGGACTTGAGGATCTTGCCCGTGACCTTGCCATATAGACTAATGATACTTTCATACAAAGTTCCAGGCAAGGAGGCTGCCTGGAGTGTCACTTTAATATAAAATGAGTGAGACCATGTGTGTAAGTACAGTATGCATGTGTTTACTTTACTTTAAACCTTGTCTACAATGTAATGATAACGTTTTGTGGCCCTGTAAGGTCTCTTAGTTAAACAGCAAAGAGATCTTTGAACATTGAAAGACTTTCCAAACCCAACAGAATTACAAGTTGTCACAAACCGAGTATCGACCCATTCAGGGCATTCCAGAAAGGATTGTCTGCGTTCTGCATAAGAAGCTTTGCATTTCTCTTCACCCTCCCGAGCATTCCAGTATGTTATGATCTGGTATGTTGGACTGCAATAGGGTTAAAACAGGGAATCCTCGTTTGCTGCTGTTAAGTTATTGTCTATAAACACACTGCATATTTTCAGTTTGGAGTTTTTATAATGCATGACATATTTGCTTGCTATATATTGTTTATTATCCACTTTTATAGAAATCATACAGCAGCCAGCTACACAAATACAAACTTACCACACTGCGGTAGATATCAGAATGCTTCCCAGGGCATATGATTCATTCGGAGCAATGGGGGCCAAGGGCTAAATCATATGTGCCACAAATAAATCTACACCCAAACATCACATGACAACCTTAAATGTCTACAAACCAACAAACAACATATATAACAATGAAGGTGATCTGCATTAAAAGAAGGTTCCAGCCATCATATGCAATTGAAAAGACCAGCTTACTGTCTCTCTGTGTGTACTTTAATATGCATTCTTTTTCTTCTGAGGTAGAAGCTGCAGCTCTGCAATTTCCCTCCCCCTCCACGGCCTGGCCATTCCTGCTTGAAGCAGCCAATCAGTAGCAGGTAATCAATGGGAACAATTTCTGTGTTCCAAACATCAAATTCATCATTACAAAGGCATACTCATTACTTTTGATGACAGTTCTCTCCCTAATTGCCTTTCCAACCAATATGATATTAAAATTACATTTTTGCACTCTAACGCTCTGTCACACGTTTCCAATCGGCTGCTTACGAAAATATTTCTATAACTTTCACTAACTTTATATTTTTTTATGGGGACATTTCCCCTAATTTTATTTGGAAAAATACACATAGTGAACTGGTTTTAAGATGTGTGGGTGGCCCGGTAATTATCTCACATTTGGGAGACATTTCTATACACAATTTACTCATGCCGCACCGACCCCCTTCATACTTTGCCTCAATTTACCATTGACAGGGGTATGTTTGTTACTGAACAGTTCACCTTGGAGCAAGCAGGTAATAGGCTACAAGCAGACAAGGCTGATCAGGTATCAGGTAAGAGTCGGCCCTTCTGACATCTTATTGACAAGAAGCAGATCAGGGTTGGTTTGCAAGCAGTCGGCCTTTCACTGGCGTCTGATGTAGGTGCAGAAATACTCTGTGTGACACTAGAAAGCAAATGTATGCTCTTGGGGTATATGACAAATTTCAACTTATAGTTAGAAGGATTTTTTTTGTGGCTGTTTCCTGAAAACCAAACGTTCCATGAGATGACACCAGTGCCTTGGCAGCGTCCTTCCACCAAGGCTTTCAATCATGTGCTACTCTACGAATTGGGACAATGATTTGGATTTCTATCGTCAATGGAAAAAACCTTTCTGTCACTGGTTTTCAGAAATTCTCCACGCAAGCATTGGTGGGTCTCCATAGAGTTTTAGACTGTAAGGATGAGTACTATAAACAGATGAAATATATATATATATATATATATATATATATATATATATTCATGTATGTTCCAGATGGGCTATAAGGTAATTAGCGTTCCAGGCATTTGCAATTCCCTTTATATGTTAATCAATGGATTTAGATGAATTCTGTATTGTTGAGGGATAGCACTGTGTTATATGCTATATTATTATTATTATTATATTTTATTTATATAACTGCTACTTATATCGTTTAACTTACCGTAATTGTCAATCTGCATTATTATTATTCATTGATTTCTATAGCACCATCATATTCCAGAGTGTTGTACAATGGGTCTATATGATTGAGTTAAAAGTACCCCTGGTTAAAAAAACTGAAAACATACATCTAAATATATTTGATCAAATAAATATATTCTAAATGTACAGATTCAGGTGATTCTGATGTCAACAACCACTGGTAAAATATCCACCGCTATAAAGGCCAGCCAATGACAGGAAAGCATTTGTGCCACGGTTTCTGTGATTGGTCACAACTTCATCCAGACTTATAGAACAGGAGTCTCCAACCTCTCAGTTAGGGAGCTATACATATGATGAATGAATGATTTCAAGAGCTACTGTGAAAATATATGGAAACGAACTGACTTTTATTATATGTGACCTTGACAGGCAACATTCCAACCCCTTCTGGGTCTTTCTCAAACTTTTATGCACATAATATAAGTAACTTGGAGGTAGTAATGCTGATTGCAGAAGATACAGCAGAGAAGATCACTCCAGAGTTACCAGTACTTAGCGGTAGATTAAGGACTGTCATTAACACACAAGCTACGTGCTGGAGACCCCGGGCTACAAGGAAGGAAAACCAATCATTTGAGAGTATGTGTGTATATACACAACAGGAACTGATTGGGGATTAAATAATGCTGGTGGCCAATAAATAACATGTGTGTAGCCACCTATTAAATGCACACTACAGCCACACACTGCACCCCTACAACCACACACACTGCACCCCTACATAAGTGTCAATAAAAGGTTATTTGCCCAATGTGCCCTGTGGCCTGCCCGGGTCTAATATACACATATTTACTTAATACACTCTTCAGAACATGGACCAGCTTTCCTTATCCATTCATACTACTGTACCCCAATTGTCTGTACAGCTACTGTATTTATTATATGACTGCACTTACTGCATTTCACCTATATATACTGCAAACTGTAAAGCACTGTTCCCGCTTAATAAATAAAATTATACATACATTGTACCTTAGTGAATGCAGAGATACACTCCATTAGATAATAGAATTCTGCACACTACAGGGATTCTTATTCTCTGATATAGATATATATATCTATCTAATGTATCGGTTTGTCATAGTCTGTCAATTCTCATCTTGCTATAACCCTTGAATATATGTATTGTATTAATCACCGCGTAAATTGTTGGCGCTATATAAAGATAATAATAATAACAATAATAACAATAATTATATATATATATATAATTACCCCTTGTTTCTATAAGTAGAATTGTTATGTTATACACTACTTCTTATGTCCTATTCCCCCATTGTACAGCGCTGGGACAGGCTTGTCTGAATGACATTGGTCAGTTGCTGCCTTGGATAATGTCATTTGGTCTCTCGCCCATTACCATAATGATAGAGGTTATTGCTAGCTGGTTTTTATTGAGCTTCATATAAGAGATATTAGAAATCTAAAGGTGACAGTGCTGATCAGGCAGAAATCCCCACCAGCTGTTGCACTGGAAATGTGGAATCGTGAAGTTTTCCCAGCTGTATAAAGTTTAAATGGCAGTGCAGCTGGTGTCCTGCACATACAGTACATCTGACACTATGCAGATCATCATATTGGATATTACTGGATGCATGTATGTATGTATGAATGCATGTATGTATGTAAGAATGCATGTATGTATGGGGGGGGCTCTTTTCTTCTGAGACACACCTCCAGAAAAAAAAGTGTTCACCCCTTCACTGCCAAAAGCCTTTCAAATAAACTCTGACAGTGAATGAACCCAGAGAGAAAGCAAGAAGAAGGAACCAAAACACAGGAGAAGATTCACTTACAGGGTTGGGGATGTCCTCCTTCTGTAACGTGGGATCTGCCTCAATGGGATCGCGCAGAAATCCTATGGATCCGGATCTAGGAGCAGAAAGTGAACTCACAGCAAGCTGCGAAAGCTAAGGATCTGCAGACTGCATGGAGCTCGGTGTCGGGTGTCTAGCATGAAGGGGGTGGGGAGGGAGAGAGGGAGGTGCACCCTCCACAAACTGAGGGAGATCCCTTAAGCCAATGGGTGGCAGGACTTACCAGTATTGGGGATCCGCCTTTCTCACTTTTTTATTATTTTTTTGGCAGATATGTTAAATACATTGGATAGGAATTAGGTCTTGGAAGAGAGAAGTGTTCCCACAGAGCAGAGATACTTCGGGTCACTTATATCACATCATATTATATTATATTACATTATATTATAGTATATGAGGAGAGAAAAACTTTCTAATCCTACTAAAACAAGGAACAAGGCAGAGGCTATTCAACCTGTGATCTGAATCTTCAGATTAAAGAATATCCCATTGTTATTATTTTTATGTATTATCATTATTATTATTAGATCCCTGTTCACCATTTATTTATTTATTTTACTTTCCTTGATCAGAGGGAACTAGAAACTCATGAGTGTCATGGAGCCTTAAGGAATAAGTCCCCAGGGAGGCTTATGAAGGCTAACGCTATTTTTAACTCAGATATCTTTAATAGTTGTCTTCCTTTTGACAAAACCAGCTGCTTTGGATAGAGGAACAGCGTCAGTGCCAAAAAAAAGACAGAATATATTCATCTCTATAGCGCAATTATGGCCAAGTACAGTCACCGAGGCCAGTTGAAGAAACACCCCATGGATTTTCCACATCTGGACCGGTCAACTTGGCTCCAGAGTCTGAGACCCCAGAGAGAATTAAAACGAATTTCGCAGGAGGCGCCAAATTTCTATCCCTATTCTAGGGATATTTTTAAACACAGAGAAAAGGATACTTGTATACATATTAACTATGCAACTGTGGGGAGGAGAGCACACTTTAACACACTTGCTTAAAGGTACACTACAGCCATCACATGTATTTATCATGCATACGACATCTGAGAGGTCAGAAATGACTTAGGGGGCTCTGCGTTTGCCCCTTTGCCTGCCCCCCAGCTATTTTCCTCGCAGAAGATGTGTACAGCCCGGCACATCTCCCTGCACGTGATATACTCACTGCCAGTCAGCTCCAGTGGGTCTATTGAGACTCCCATACGCATGCATGGAAAGCATTGCCATTGGCTTCCTACCACTGATTGGCTGCTATGGTTGGGTTGGGAAGCTGCAGCTTCTCCCTAAGGTTTTTTTTTTAAATTTAACAATGAATATGGAAGGGCTTACAAAGTACTATCCTATGCATTATTTGTTTTGAGGCTCTGGAGTGTCCTTTAAGGATTTGTCTCTGCAGGGGAGTTACATGTTCCAAGTATAGCAGGGAATATTCTGATGTCTAGGGGACAAAAGTAGCTTCCTATTCAGTGGATCTATGAATGATCACAGAGTGTTACTACATTTGCAAACCTGCTAACAATTCAAGTGGCAAGAGCAATACATGACTTAGGAGGTGCGGGTCTTCACTGAGGCTTTTAGGTAACTTTGTCACCTACTGGCAGGCTCGGATTAGCCATCAGGCAAACCGATGAGTCGGCACCCAATGGCTCACCCCACGGACCTTTATAGCTGCTTGTGCAGTGCATCCCGTCATCAGCTGGACACATAAATTGTAAAACCATAGTGTGCAGCCATATGTATCCAGCAGACCGGCTGCATGTACATCATTTATCAGCGACTGGCAGACGTTGATCCCAAATTCAGCCCGGCTTATGGAAAGCTATTTGTGTAACTGAGTAACACATTTTGATGAAGAATATATTTAGTTTTAACCAGATTTTCTGCAGTTTGTAAATGTATTTAGAACACTGTGATATACTCATACTAACCTCACAAAGAGATCATGGGGGAAAAAAGGATAGCGGAGGAAAGAGGGACACAAGGATTTGGGTTCTATAGAGGCACATGTGGAAAGTATGCATTTATGGCCCTATAGCACTAACTAATAAAGTGATATCTTGAAATAGACAACAACAGGATTAAAAAGAACAATTTGCTGATATACCTGCCTTTATATAAAGATTGCTAAGAAACCTTTTGAGCAACATAATAACGGAACGCAAAGATTCTTAAATGTTATATTGTATGTGGCATGAAATCATTTATGGAATTATTTGTGTTTTCATATTTTTGTCATTTAATATTTTCTATTTAAATAATTTCATGCAGTGCTGTATAATTGGTGAGTATTTATTTAGTCAAAATATCATTACGGTTTCATACCCGACAAGATTCCATGTATTCCAAGGTGTTCTTGGATGTGAACTTTAGAAGGTCAATAACAAAAGACAAAAAACTGGGTAGACTAAATGGAACAAACTTTTCTTACCAGCTGTCAGATTGTATGGTTTGTGTTTTTACATCTTTTGGAATGCATGATAAAGAACTCCACTTTTTTAATGTAACAAATATATTTTGTTTACCTTTTTTGCCTAGCAATCTATATAATTTTATGGTGCCTGGTGTATGAAATATCTATTTGTATAAAGAACATCATCGATCTGTGTGCTTGATAGTTACACATTGTACAGCATATGCAGATATAAAAATAAATCTAAGCTGATATACAATAAGGTCCTTACAGCTACACAAATTTGCAAAGAGCGTTTGTCTTAAGTCATCTGGCTATGTGTAATCAACTAGGTCAGACGGTTAGCAAACCACTCCAAGACATCTGTCTCCGTACCTGAAGGACACAAAGGAGTGATAAAAATGTTTCAAGTCTATCTCATCTACATCAAGATACCAGATTTCTTCCATATGTAAATGTGAAAAATTGGATCCGTACCTCTTTGTGATATGCGTTAACATTTTCAATCAAAGAAGCCAGCATGTATTATTAGATCCTCCTCAGCAGGTCCCACAATTATCTGGGTAGATGTAGGAAAGACTTCAAATAGAAAACTTGTAGAAAAGGCCTAAGGAAAATGTCAACACTACAGATTTATACCTGGGTGGAGGCAATATCTCCTAACCACTTACTTTCTAGGTGTTGCTTGGTTTTGAAACCTGTGTTTCCCTAGGTAGAGTGGTATTATTAGTTTTTTTGTGTGGTTTTTGTTTTTCGTAAATGTAATACAATGTAACCTATTATACTATTATACTTATTCATTTTAATCTCTAAATAATTTGTATCGGTTAAGTAATTGCTTTGTAGGCATAAAACATGTTTTGTACATGTTTTCGAGAAGTCTGAAAGCGGAAGGACTAAAAAAGAGGCACAGGGGCATTGCGGCCAAATGGTTCAAGCACACCCTTCACAATGTGGCTCTTAGCCCATGGAAGTTATGGCCCTGCTGTTCATTACACAAAATCCCGATTATATATTATTTGTGTTTGCAGAATGTGATTTATTTTCATCTATCGGTGGCTACAGTAGGCTCTTCGTATTCTGCAGGGTGGTAAGCAGGTCACTCATGGACATTTCCTTTGGGACTGCTCATACACTGACTACGTGTTCACTTCTTTCACCCCGATGGTTGCATTGGGCAAGTCTGAGTAAACTCAAAAGAGTTTATTTTTTAACTGTAGCACAAGTGAATACTTGTGCTTAGGTTGGCTCAACACTCAAAGAACATTGAAAAGCCTTAAGGGCATTACTCAGATTACACAAAATGCATGTCTGTGAAGCCACAGTTGTATAGATCATATGATCAGCTTCGGTCACCTTTCCAGTATTCAATCTACCAATTTCAACTCATCTGAGGTGCTGGCTATTGCATTTGTGTATGTATGTTTTCATAAAGTCCTTATTGTTACAATATGTTATATTATTTGTATAGCTTGAATGCAAAATGTAGGTCTGGGTTCTACAATTGTTTAAAAAGGGGAAAATTCCCCCTTTTTTTTTGCTAGTGTCAGAACAAAAATTATTTTACTAAAATATTGTGCGGTTTTTGAAAACATTTATAGTTTTCTGGTAATATTAGTTCAAACTCTCTTATTGTACCCCAATCTACTAAAAAAACACCCTGGCTCCATGTCATACTGCATGTGGAAACAATAGAATGGCTCGGCTTTAATCACGCAGTCAACTAATAAGTCTATGAGGAAAAGATTCATTTCTTGGACTGGCTTAGGTTCAGGATAGTTTTATGCCTATCCTGTACATGTTTAAATTTGCTCACTATATGGGAATCTACCATTTCTGATGGGAATCTATTCCATTTATCTAGTGCAATTCATTGTGTCAGTTCCCTCTGTGGTCCTTGTTCCAGTGCCTTTTCTCATCCATTCTCCTGGAAAGGTTCCTTCACATTTGTTGTCACGCTGATTTGCATATATATGAAATTCTTTTTGAAAACTTTCAGTTTTAAGATTATGTACAGAGGTCCTAGCTTAGGTTTTCTAAAAAAGAAAATTTGGTTATATAACCTGGGTAAATTCATGGATATTTTCTTCTGACACAAAGGAGACAATTAATGTCAGTAGTTAATCAAAAAGTACCAAATACTGTCGGCGCTTCTCACCCTAATAAAGTTGGCAAGAAATATATTAACATAATATAAACGAGAGGTTTTGGTTATATTAATTGGCCAAAGCATAATTAAGCTCACCTGCCACGTCAAGGCACACTCTCAATAGGGTGAGAACCTACTCTCACCTCCTACATAGTGGGCACACAAAGCAGTTTATACGGCTACCAAAACCTTATTAATGTGTTGGGGGAGGTGCAATTAAATGTGGCGGGTGAGCTTAATCATGCTTTGGCCAATTCATATAACCAAAACTTCTCATTTATTTTATGTTTATTTAAAACTTTATTAGTGTGAGAAGCGCAGACAGTATTTTTTTTTTTGTATACATTGTACAGCCAACACACTGTATTTGCAGCATGCTCACACTGTTTGGTAGGCCTCCTATTATACATTTGTATTATTTGAGCCTGAGACTAGCTTAGCGCACCAACATTTTTCCTTTCCCTGTTAATCAATAAGTGCTGACATGTTGACCGTTAAGACCATCTGTATTGTGTATATATACAGGAGTGTAACACTCATGGTTGCAGGTGTCGTAACGGCGACCAGGCCAGCCACTCTAGGTGGCCGGGGCAAGTCCTGCGACTACTTGTCCACCCCTCAAGGCGCTGGTACTAAGTACCACCTTAGTGGTACAGAGAGTGTAGAGATTATCGGATCGGATGTCTCTCACACTCTCTCCCTGCACAGTGTGTCTGACTGATACATCAGGCAAGATGTTTGGGGGTGGAGATGGCACAAACAAGCAGTTTGGGAGCAAATTATGGTACTGATAAGCTATTTGGGGGCAAAGGTGGCACTGTGGGACATGTTGCTTGGTGAAGGCCTCTGGTTTCTAGTTGCACCACTGTATTTAATTTTTATAGACAGTCCATGATCAGCCAGTAATGTTTTAAACTGCCAATCCATGGCCAGGCAAATAAAAAATGATGGGCCAACCCAGTAAGCTACTCATTTCTAATATCACTCTTCAAGCCATCTAACATGGGTAGCCAGGGACAATGTAACCCCCCCCCAGTAAATAAATTATTACCATAAACTCTACACGGGTACTTTGGCAGCTGTTAATGTTGGAACCTATTTATTCTTCAAACACTGTTTGAAAACATTTTCTAACTGATTGAGAATTTTTAATAAACATGACTTTATTTGACTTGCTGAAATGGAAAATCTGACAGATGTCCTTTGGTCATTAGAATTCATGCATCATTGCTAGGTTAAAGAAAACAACTCGCTCTCACACACATGACAAAGTAAAGTCAGCACTGCGGGTCATGGCTGAGCTTAATGGCGATAATATACACAAAGTACATGACTCTGCTGCCTGCTTTGTCTGTTCATACAAAATGCCACTTCCAAGAACTACCAGTCCATTAACTTTGTCAGATACACATCAAAGCAGAGATCATTGTTACATAGTTTTGGACCTGGGATCCTCCCATCCCAAATGGTTTTGTGAAGAGAGGGATGCTAGAACGTTTTCCACAGGTCTCCTCCTCCTCTATTTGGCTTCCAGAGATACAATCAATTGTCCTAACAACCAATGGTCAATCAATGCGAAATACATATTATTTAGATTTTTTTTAATTAGCTGGCCAGGCTCTGGGTCAAAAACAGTTGCAAACAGGACTGGCTGACCATGTACTAGGAGGGCACTGGAGAAAGGCAATATAGACTTAGTGTGCATTGGGATGGATAGATAGATAGATAGATAGATAGATAGATAGATAGATAGATAGATAGATAGATAAATAACTTTAAGTGAAAAAAATAGTCCTTGCAACTCTTTGCTATGACATTAGTCATGATAGGGTGCTGAGATTTATACTCTACAGAAGCATGACATTTGACTATTAACTAGCTATGCGGATAACATGCTTCCTTTAAACGATCATCATTATTAATGCTACACCATTGGCTCATATTTAGGTTTCTTACATTATGTACTCTATCATTGTAACCGAGCTTTTTAGTTACATATGTGTGACAGCAGGTACTAAAAAGGCAGAGGAAATGTGTCTGGCATGACAGGACTGCTAGTGGCATCTGGCTGCCTTGTGATTAGAGACGTTGAGGAGGTGTGTGGGGGGTGTGTGAGGGGAGTGTCAGCAAACAAGCAATCATTTGTCAGTTTATGTCAGTTCTTTATATCACACGTATTCCTGACCTGAAAGAATGCAGACTAACTTGGCAGGCAAAGTGTGTTGAGTAACTGCTGTAGTTCTGATCAGGGACAGGCAAATGCTGGCACACCCACGAGCATGCATGACAATGTTCACCGGAGAAAAGTCTGGAGAGTCTGACCAATGGGTGGCTGAGAATGATGGGAGTTAGAGCTGTTGTTAAAAAAGGAACTTGGCTACATTTTTGTTGTGGTCACTGTTGTCAATTAGTATAACTTGCACTAAGAATGTTGAAAGTTTAGGATCTTGTTAGAGCAGAGTATAGGAAAGCAAACTTTGTGACCTGCAGAGTTTGCAATCATTTCTCTAAAGACCAGCACGATGATCCCTCGACTTCCGAACTCTACTCTCCATCTGTGATTTTCAGCTGTGAATTTGGAGTCTATTTTGCTCGGATTCCAATGCATTTTACTGTTTGCAAATTGGTGCATGCATTCTATAGAGTAATAAAATGATCCATTTATTTATTATTCCTCCTCTCCTGGCTGCTTAAGTATGCTTCCTGCATGTGCACTTCTTAGCGCCATGTTTACCTTCAGTGCAGTGATTGCACCTCCCAAATGTGGATGTACTCGGGAGATGTTGCTGAACACATATTGGGGTGTTTTGACAGTGATGTTTAAGAAGAATAATTTGTGTGAAAAAAAACCTCAAAACAATGCCTACCACAAACTTTGACAAAGCCATTTTTGTTCTGAAAAAAAATGATTTACCTTGTGTGGGTAAACTAAATGAGAGAGAAGTAAATTACAGCTAAACATGAGTACTGCAAAAATGTTGATACATTAAAACATTTAACTCTGCTTATATCTTCCATGGAAGATTAAAGAGTTTACAGTGTGCTATGATCTCTTTAAAATAGGTCAGGTAAAATGTTAAACTTTTTCAGATTAATGGTTTAATTTAGCTGCCCTAAAAAACATTAAGTAAGACAGCTATCATGTGCACTTTAATGCTTATGAGAGCTGAGAAACCCCTATAAATTTATGTGGTGCCCCCTATACCCCCTGGCTATTTGCCATGCAGAATATGTGTTTGTATTTTGGGTTCCAATGCAGTGCAGTCCAGTTGATTCAGCTCTTTGGTAAGAAATATAGCAATGACAAATTAGATGGGACTCTCCAAATTTGGGGTACTTTGCGGGCTAAGCAATATGTCCATATGACGGAATCCCCGATAAGAAACAAAGTTACTGACATCTATCAGTCTGAAAAGAGTTACAATGCCATAGATTTTATATATATATATATATATATATATATATATACACACGCAGTATATATATATATCTTGTATTAGAAATAATAATATGTTCAAATTCCATTTTTGTAAGAGTCATTCCAAACATTCAGTCTTACTGACTATCAAAGGTTCCATTCTGTGTTGACACATTAACTCTGTAAACATGACCTGCACTGTATGTTTACACATGACATCTAAAATCCAGAGACCAAAAACCATGTTCCACAGTGAACAGTGGCAAATTACTAGCATGGAACTTCAAAGATAAATGTTGCACAACATACCAGCATCCAAAAGGTTAAATTGTTTTAGGACTAGTGGGTTCTAAAATTGTTACCATTTGGTTATTTCCCAAACCTGGGGGTAAGTAAGAGATTCCGACCTAGGAGAGAAGACTTCCAACCATATACAAAAAAAAGGTGAAGAGTAGCACTGATGGCTCTGAGAGAAATCTCTCAAGAACTCCCACTTAAATTATCGACTTTAATAGAATGATGCACAAATGCCTCATCCATGCCTTCTGGGCACCTAGCAAAGTTTGGTTGATGATAGACGGAGCAGACGAGGACACACCATTGGCTGATGATGACTACATCTCATAGGGAAGTCCACCCAGGCCATAAGCCAGTAGCAAGACTCAAAGTCTGAGATTATGGTCCTGCCACCTATATGACAAAAGTACCAAGAGCAAAGGGGTACAAAGCAGTCACTGAGACGGGTAACCACTAAGATGAAACGGAAGATATGGGATAGCACTGACACTAATAGGTTTTATGTTTAGTTTCTATGTGTAACAAATTACATTTTAGCGAACAAATGATTGTTGAATAGCTTTATACTGCAAAGCCTTCAAAAGAGTGTTGTTTCATTCTTATTTGTGTGTCCTTGTTAAGCTTCAAATAAAACCTAGGAAGAGGCAGGTCTGGATAAGAAAGGGAACTTCTTCAGCTAGTGAACAACTAGAAACTGAATTAAGGTTTTTTGGCTGTTGAAAGCGAAATATCATTCTTTGAAGCACAGTCGAAAAAATAATTTTACGTCTGAATAATTGTGTATTAATGTATGTTGCATACATTGGTCAAAAAGTGGTCATCAGAGTATCATACAATAATACCATCTGGAATGTATAGCAGAGTGACCCACTGGCTTCTTTAACCAGGGATGGTTTTATAAAATATATAAAGCATTACAAAACTGAACCCCTTACTCTATATTCTGGAAGTGCCCCCAAGTAAAGGAAAAGTGTGATCTCTCCACCTTAAGGCAAACTAAGCGTGTGCGAAGAACAGAGGTGTCTCTTGACTTGGTGCTGCCCGAGGGCAGCGCTCCAGACATCCCATACCAGTTACCTCTGCAGCTACGGTCATTTTTGCAGGCATAGCAGGTAGAGCTTAGCAGCATTTTACTTTCAACAATACATTTATTTTTATAGAGGGAGGGTGAAAATGAACAATATACAAAATTGACCTAAACACTAAAACATGATACAGTAATACTGGTACAGGAGGAGGAGACTCTTGCAAACCTTTTTATGTCGACATTTGCTAATCTCTAAGTGAATGTAACTGTGTGTTATTAGACATTAAGATGCCATCCCAGAGAATACTAACGTTGAAATTGATACCAATGAAGGCTAAGGTAAAAAGTAAATGTGTCTGGGGTTGGGGTGCTACTGATATCTAATAGGCTCCCCCTTGTGGCTCCTGAATATAACTTTCAGTCAGTACCTAATAGACTTGTGCATTCGTCTTCGGGCGAACATGAAAACGAACACGAAGAGTGCGTTTTCGTGTTCGTTCCGAAGACATGAAGAAGAGAAGACAGTGCCGGTAAAACGTAGGCGAAGACGAAGACTCACACACGAAGAATCTTCGCCTTCGTCTACTATTCTCCCCGGTCCCTTCCCCATCTAACTTACCTTATCTTCACAGCATCGCGGGATTTCCGCTCCCGTTAACCCCTGCGATGCTGCGTTGGATAACGGGAGCAGAAATCCGTAGGGTAAAGGGCTGTGCAAGCGACCAATAGGCTCACTCGCACGGCCCCTTACCACTAGTTGCTAGGCAGAAAAAAAAAAATAACCTGGGACCCTGCTGCAACAGTTAAAAGTCCGTGCCAGCGACCAACAAAGTCGCCGGTACGGACATTTAACTGACACAGCAGAGACACCAGTGGTCTCCCCGCTGTGTCAGTTAAATGTCAGTGCCAGCGACCAACAAAGTCGCCGGTACGGACATTTAACTTAGCATAAATAACTTACTATAACTTCGGACACAATGCTGCCCTCTGTTGGTTTTAAATTAAGTAGCATATGCTTGAAATCCAAAGTTATTCTGCTACTCGGTGTAAAACCAACAGAGGGCAGCATTCTGTCCGAAGATATATTAGCCATATGTGGCAATGTGTTCATTTTCATTTATTAATTATTTAAATAAAATATATTTCCATGATCCGCTGGTCTCCCCGCTGCAACAGTTAAATGTCCGCACTCGCGGACATTAATTTTGTCGAACTTCCAAACTCTTTTTTTCTATTTATTTTGGGGTTTTTTTGTATTAAACTGTTAGACGAAAGGATCATGGGAATAAATGCAAATGAGCTCACGGCCCCATATGGCTTATATATCTTTGGACAGAATGCTGCCCTCTGTTGGTTTTACATTAAGTAGCATATGTTTGAAATCCAAAGTTATTCTGCTACTCGACGTAAAACCAACAGAGGGCAGCATTCTGTCCAAAGATATATTAGCCATAGTCTAACAGTTTAATACAAAAAAACCCCTAAATAAATAGAAAAAAAGAGTTTGGAAGTTCGACAAAATTAATGTCCGCGAGTGCGGACATTTAACTGTTGCAGCGGGGAGACCAGCGGATCATGGAAATATATTTTATTTAAATAATTAATAAATGAAAATGAACACATTGCCACATATGGCTAATATATCTTCGGACAGAATGCTGCCCTCTGTTGGTTTTACGTTGAGTAGCAGAATAACTTTGGATTTCAAACATATGCTACTTAATGTAAAACCAACAGAGGGCAGCATTCTGTCCAAAGATATATAAGCCATATGGGGCCGTGTGCTCATTTGCATTTATTCCCATGATCCTTTCGTCTAACAGTTTAATACAAAAAAACCCAAAATAAATAGAAAAAAAGAGTTTGTAAATTCGACAAAATTAATGTCCGTGAGTGCGGACATTTAACTGTTGCAGTGGGGAGACCAGCGGATCATGGAAATATATTTTATTTAAATAATTAATAAATGAAAATTAACACACTGCCACATATGGCTAATATATCATCGGACAGAATGCTGCCCTCTGTTGGTTTTACACTGAGTAGCAGAATATTCTGCCCGAGAATATATTAGCTATATATGGTACTGTGATCATTGGTCGACAGCAGGAGGCCCCCTGCTGGCGACCAATGGAGTTGCTGATACACACATTTAAAGTACTGGCGCCAGAGCTGCGTTAACCCCGTATTAACCCCTTAACCGGAAAAAACGAAGAAAAAACGAATATTCGCCCGAAGAGAAGACAGGAACGGGCGAATATTCGCGGAATACGAAGATTTTTTTTTCCCCGAAGACGAGCACGAAGACGAACACGAAGAGCCCCCTGGTGCCCAAGTCTAGTACCTAATAACAAAGATTCCCAGTAAAAAACATTAAATACATAAAATGACAAATACATTTAAATAATATAAAATATAAAGATACAGAAATACATACAAATAAAATACTTATATAATATATAGCATAAGCCCACCCCAGTTAACTTACATGCTACCACATATAAAAGGCAAAGCAAGCTACAAAAGAGACTAACTAATGATTGCCTTAAGTTACGCACAAATTAACGTAAAGTATGCTTGACTAATGCAAAAATTTATCTAAACTAAGATTAAATATTAAGCTTTTAATATTATTAAAAGCTTAACATTGATGGTATTACATGGTTTTCCTGATATATTTTTTGTCTCTAGACTTGCAGACATCTTTTCTCCCAATTTATTGGTGGCTTATAACTGAATGCAATATGACTTCAAGCCCTTTTTTTATTTATTTTTAAAAGCGAAAGAGAGAGAAAGGGGCGCGAGTGGTTTTCCAAGCTGTCAGTACCCGCTCGGCGCCCCTCTCTCTCTCCTCTGCGGCGAGTCTCCCTGTTCGGTCTCGGTGCTCAGCATTACAAGCCGGCACCGAGACCGAACAGGGAGACTCGCCGCAGGACTGCTGAAAGGTAAGTACAAGGGGGGGGGGGGGCGGCAGGGACGGAGGGAGAGGAAGGGTAGATAATGGGGGGGGAGCGGCATTTTAAAATTCGCCCCAGGCGGCATTTTGCCTTGGGCCCGCCCTGATCTCAACTGTTCCTATCACAGCAAGGTGATTAAAGATTGTCCTATGAATTGTGGGACACATGGCAACCCTAGGTGTCACTGACACTAGGCTCACATCTGACACAGAGTAATGAGAAGAAATGGACAGTATTGTGGGCAACGTAGTATAACGTTTTATACAAAGTTGTCTTTACCACAGGACAAAGATCCCGCTACCCAGATCCAGGGGCGGGCTGGGGCGGGGGGCAGGGGGGCAATTGCCCCCCAGGCCGCCATGAATCTACATTAAACGACCGCGCGGCCGCCCATTTAAGCGGCCGATTCGGCCACACCAGGGCCGTCTTTAACGCCCGCAGCATCCGCGGTAGGCCGGCTGAACTGGCCCGCACACCGAAATGCCATTGCAGCCGATGTGGCTGTGACTCTTAAAGCGGCCAGCGTGTCTTACGGCCGCTTTAAGAGTCACAGCCACATTGGCTGCAATGGTTAATCATAAAGCGGCCGTAAGACATGCTGGCCGCTTTAAAATCATTAAGCGGCCAGCGTGCCTGCACAGTGCCGCCCAGTGTCCTGTGTGACTCCGCCCCCTTGAGTGGCACGTCACATCGTCAATGTAATGGGCGGCTCAAGGGGGCGGAGTCACACGGAACAGCTCCTCGGGACAGCAAGAAGAGCACGCTGGAGCACAGCAGCAGTGAAGAATGGCAGCAAAAACGTAAGTATAAAAAAAATAAAAAAAAATTGTTGGGGTAATAGGCGGAAGGGGAGCCATATTCAAAGGGGGGGGCTGCATTGGGACAACAATTAAATGCAAAATGGGGGTGGCTAGGGGGTGGCTAAGTACACAACAGGGTGGTTGGGGCACCACATAAATCAATACACAAGGGAGGGGGCTGGCTGGGGACATCACATAAATCAATACACAAGGGTGTTGGGGCATAATGTACAAAGGGGGCTGGCTGTGGGCACAAAGCCACATTGGGCAATACACAAGGGGCATAATGTACAAAGTGGTCTGGCTGGGGGCACAAATCCACATGGGGCAATACACAAGGGTGTGGGGGGAAATACATTAAAACCAAAGGGGGGGGCTGGCTGGGCATCAATACACAAGGGGGAAAAACAAACCATTGTGGAAAGCATTTTGGATGTGGGTGTCGCAGAGCCTGTCCTGGTGTGTGTGTGTTTGGATATCGGTGTGGCAGAGCCTGTCCTGGTGTCTGTGTGTTTGGCTGTCTGTGTGGCAGAGCCTGTCTGTGTGTGTGTGTGTGTGTATGTGTGTGTGTGTGTGTGTGTGTGTGTGTGTGTGTTTGAGTGTCGGTGTGGCAGAGCCTGTCCTGGTGTGTGTTTGGATGTTGATGTGGCAGAGCCTGTCCTGGTGTCTGTGTGTTTGGCTGTCTGTGTGGCAGGGCCTGTCATGGTGTGTGTGTGTTTGGGTGTCAGTGTGGCAGAGCCTGTCCTGGTGTGTGTGTCTGGGTGTCGGTGTGGCAGAGCCTGTCCTGGTGTGTGTGTTTGGGTGTCTGTGTGGCAGAGCTTGTACTGGTGTGTGTGTTTGGGTGTCGGTGTTGCAGAGCATGTACTGGTGTCAGGGCAGGCTGTTTGGGGACAAAATTGGCTCACCCTGGGCTGTTTGGGGACAAAGTTGGCTCACTCTGGACTGTAATTTGTTAATGCTGGTCGGGTTCTATGTGGGCAGTGTGGACACCAGGGCTGGCTTTGGGGATGTGCATCCTGTGATCTATGCCTGTAATTTAGGGGGTTTTATCTATACCTTTAATCCTTAGTTGTTATGTGATTTCCAGTTGATCTGTACCTGCAAAGCTGGGTTTGTGTGTTATTCTGCTATGCTATGCTTGCATACATTATTTATGTGTACCTGCAAATACAGAGTTTGTATTTCTTATTCAGTTGATCTATACATGCACGTGCTGTTTACATGTGTTGTTTAGGAAATGCCTAGGGTCCAATTTTTCCATATTTAAATTTTATTTTGTTACAAAGATTAGCTGTTTTTTAATGTATTAAACATCATTTTTTTTACTCCCAGTCCCATCACATTACATCAATATGCGTTAGAAAATCAGGAAAAGATGGGCATATATAGTGGGCTGATTCGGTGGCGCAACAGGCCACTTGACTAGACTTGCCCCCCAGGCCTTAGGCTGCCAGCCCTCCCCTGCCCAGATCCCCGACACCTTCAGGGTTCCATCCACAGCTCCCCTTTTCCTTCCTGGTTACTTTTCAATATCTTGGCTGAGTCAGGGTGTGATTAGAGGCAGAGAATCTGTAGAGAAAATTAGGTAAAAGTGATAACAAATTTCATTCCCCCGGGTACATGCTGTCTGGAACAAGAGCAGGTTGGTTTCCTTGACCAGGGTATGTGCTTCAGAGGCAAACAAGAGACTTCGTCATGGGATGCACCTGAGCGAAGATTTATTAATAATGTGCTTGATGTGCTTGCTTTTCTCAGTTGGTGTTGGTAGTGATAACAATGTCTATCCTGTTTGGAATGGTGACAGTAAACAGGAATGCTTTACGGTATTATTTTACAAATAACTACAATTAAAGCTGTAATGTCAGTTTTCTGTCCTTCAGAAAACATCACAGTGAGGACAACATATTAGTTATAAACAAAAAAGGCATAATAAGAAAAATGTAATTTACTTTACTGAGAGTGGTAGATAAGTGGAACAGCCTCCCAGGAGAAGTAGTAGAGGCTAATACAGTAGGGGCATATAAACATGTATGGGGTAAGGATAAAGCTATGCTAAATGTAATATTCACAACAGCTCACTTGAGCAATAGAATCATCCAAATATATATATATATATATAATGAAAAACCAGGTACTAGAGAGCTACTCAGGACTTTTTAGTTATAATATACATGATAATTCTATTCAATCAAGTTATTTCATCCCTGGAATATAAATCCTGCCGACTAATATGATTCACAAAATAGGCTAACAAGAACAATTACGTGATCAATACTATAAAAAAAAATAAACATAACCATAATAAAAAGCCAACCAAGCTGTAAACAATTAGAAAAAACAATTATAAATAAAAGATGATAATAATAAGTAATCAGAATGTGTCAGTATATATAAATTGATAGAACAAGACAAGATTTCCGCGCATACCCAGCGAATACCATTCAAAAAACACCTGTCATAAATATTAGGGATTCCATCACACTATAGGGCCATATATTGCTTAGCCCACCACTACGTCAAAGTACCCCAAGTTTGGCGAGTCCTATCAAATTTTACATGGCTATATTGATTACCAAGAAGCTGAATCAGTGGGATTGCACTGCAATGTAACCCAAATCAGACTCTCAAGCAATTTAAAGCTTTGTTTCATGTACTTAATAGTCATTATTATTCTGCAATCTGAATGTGTATGCTTTTTATGTTTAGTTTGTATATAAATTGATGTTCGTAATTATTGAGCACGCAAATATGATGGGCATGATGTTGCGTGATCCTGCAGTAATATTGTTACTCCAGAAAAGCAAGGCTGTGAGGTGTGGATGGTGTGATGATATGGATGTTCCCCTGTACTGATGCAATCTATGACCATATAGTGTGACCCAATCTCCAATATTTTGATTTGATTTTAACCCCTTTGTGAGCAGTGATGTGCCAAGTACGTCATGAAATAACAATCCTACGATAGCTGTGATTTACCTGGCCCTTCAACGCTAAAATCATTCCTGCTTAGGTCTACAGCCTATCCTTCCCATTCAGTGTTAAAATGATCACATGCATGCATTTGTATTTGTTAACATTGCATTTGTCTCTGCCTCCCTCCTGCTCACTCTGATCATAAAAGCGAGATAGAAGACTCTTGATTCCCTGTGTCTATTCACTCCTTTGGTGAAGAGAATAAATACTGTAAGTACTCGGGTATAATACGTACAATTTACCCTCTTTTCAAAGAGTCCTGAAATGGGGGTACGTATTATACCCAAGTACAACTTTGTTTATGATGCATGATCGTTCCATAACAGCGATTGTGCAGTGTTAACCCCTTCAATGACACAAGATCAGATACTGGGTGAATTTTGTTCTGCGTGAGTCCCAATGCCATAAGATAACGGTGGTTTTTACTACCAACTGGAAATACAGTAGTATATTGTGTTGATCGTTGGATAGATATTTACTGGAGTTCCATCGAGATCCCGCATACAGATGATTTGAGGCGATTTACTTTAAACAGAGACTGTACTATATGGTTTCCTAATTGGACTGTTTAGCTTAGTGCATGAGAACTTTGGAAGTGTAATAAGATACATTTGTAATTCAGGAGATAGTTACAATTGAAAGTCCATGTTGCATTTTTTGTTTGTTTAGACAGATGTATTTAATTAGTGTCTGGCAGCAGCGTGATTCACCGCTGGGCCCCTGGGCATCTGCCCAGTGTGCCCATACGTCTAGATGACACTGTACCATTTGGTCCTGCAGCTGGGGGGTTCCAAATTCGGTGGGGAGGCAAGGAATATTCTTGTAGCAATGCCTATGATTACTGAAAATATTCTATTTATTTTATGTATTCCCTTTTTAGTTCAATCATATGGTTAATATTGCCACTTAATGTATTTTTCAGCATATTATTTTGCTGTTAGGGGTCAATTTAATTACCTCTTTTTTCTCTCTATAAAGTGGAAAATAGCTGAATATAATTTGGGGTGATAATTTAAGAAAATGGACATTAGAGTAGGGCTGCAAAAACTAATTGATAAAATCGATAATGATCAATAATGAAAATCATTGTCAATGACTTTCATTATCGATTAGTTTAAACGATTTTATCGAATATAAGATGAGGGTTTTTTCAGAGCAAATGCTCTGAAAAATACCCCTCGTTTTATAATCCGACCACAAATAGAGGTCATATTATAACACTAAGATCCAGATCCCTGCAGCGATACGGAGGATACTCCTCCCCGGTGAACATCTGTGTGATGTGCGCAGACAACCTCTGCTACTGCCATTCACTTCCGTTGGCGCTTCACATGACCTTCCGGTGCCGGCCAGCAGCAGAGGTTCGCCGGCAGCCCCCACTAGACACCAGGGAGTATGGGGGGCAGAGTGGTGTATCAGGGGGTTTAAGGAATATCAAGGGGGCATTTCAGGGGTCAGAGTGGCATATCAGAGGGCACAGTGGCATATAAGGGGTATAAGACATATCTGGGGGGCAGAGTGGCATATAGGAAGGTTTGTGGCATATCAGGGGGTACAGTGCCATATAGGGGGATATAAGGCATATCAGGGGGCACAGTGGCATATAGGGGGCATAAGGCATATTGGTATAAGGCATATCAGAGGGCAGAGTGGCAAACCAGGGGGCACAATGGCATATAGGAAGGTATAAGGCATATCTGGGGGCGGGGTGGCATATCAGGGGGCACAGTGGCATATAGGGGGTATAAAGCATATCTGGGGTGGAGTGCATATAGGGGGTAAAAGGCATACCAGGGGGGCACGTGGCATATAGGGGGGTATAAGGCATATCAGGGAGGCAGAGTGACAAGCCTTGGGTGAGATGTGCATAACCGGGGGGCAGGTTGGCAAATAAAAGGAAATAAAAAAAAAGAAATTTTTTTCAATCATAGTTTTTACTAAATATGAAAAAATAGTTTACATATTAATAAATATTTACTAGTAAAACTTTTTAGGTATTAAAACTAATTTAATAAATTAATGAATATATATATTTAGGGTATCTTTTTGCCCACTGGCTTTAGCCGAGTGAAATTTATATAATTGTTTTTTACATTTCTCCCCACTTTTTTGATATCTCAAAAGAAAGCCCTATTAGTGCTGAAACAGGAGAGGGACCGCAAAAACACAAACGTTGCTCCGAGGCCTGAGGCGTAAAATAGCTCTGGTCCTGGAGGGGTTAAGTAGAATTCACATGCTATGTTTACTTCATGGATGCGCGTGTCTGTGTTATGTATGTATATTCATGTTTTTATATATATATATATATATATATATATATATATATATTATACATACATGTTTACACACAAATAAAAATGTATAAGGAACGGCCTCCTAGCCGGAAAGCCCTGCACGCTGTGTGTACATAGCCCAGCGCCGAGCATCCCTCGGTCCCCGGCTGCTCCCCACACACGGCGGTGTGACATTCCGCACGCACATCCCGTTACTCCAGCATGTGATTGGTTAATGGCTGTGACAACACATTACCCGCAGCACCTGAAGGGGCGGAGCCTGCGAATAAAGCCATTACCGTCCACATACTGAGTGCGTCACCTCGGCGGAGCAGCCCATGGCTACCGGGATCCCTCTGCACTGACCAGCACGGCTCCGGCGATCAGCACTGAGGCCATGGAACACATCAGGCTGCCTAAGGTTAGTGGGCGGGGGAGGAGCGGCAGCACCGTGCAGCGACTCACCCGACTTCGTGGCATCAGTGTACGGGGAGGCAGCAGGGTGACTCTACCATGCAGTAAATGAATGAGGCTCGATTTCCTTATGGACTGGTGACACCTGATCACCGGATTATGTGTCTGTGTGTTGTGCACGGTACGGGATCCGGTCCAATGCATGTTACAGAGAAGCGGGCCCGGTCTCTATAATCGGGGATTCGTGCTGGTTTCAGGGATTCGTGGTGCCTCGGAGCTGCTCTCCAGCACGACGTCCTTGTGATGATACATGCTGCCTATTCACGGATGGTGGCTCCCAGTGATACTCATTAGATGAGACAGACTGCTGCTGGTTCCATGATGATGACAGTAAATACAGTGAGCTTTCAGAGGTCAATAGAGGCCTCAGCCAAGGAGATTGTATCTGCAAAGAGGCTCTCATATGGCCAACAGATAAGAGCCCTCTCTCACTAAATAATGATGATAATAATAGAACATCTAATATGTTAAATGCATCTGCTTGGCTTAATGAGATGTCTTTATGATGATGTTATTCGTAAATTCGTTATCTGTACCGGATAATATTCTCACTTGTGAGATTCTTTTATCTAATTGCTGTTGAAGCTAGATGTCAAAACACTGAATACTAATCTGTTCAGGGATAGAAATAGATTATTTCAAATCCTGATGTTGGGGTTTTCATGTGATGGGTGTAACGCTGGAGAAACATTCTGTTTGTGTTTTGGTACTAGCTGTAGACATTGCGTCACCTTGAGTTATCACACTCAGACGATACACACTTTGGTTATTACGGTATATATATGTAAGTGTTTGTATTACATGAGCTGACTGTACACACAGAGGCTGTACAATGACACGGGAAGCATATGGTCTTGCCAAGGCTTTACAATTTAAGAGTGGTCAAATATTTGTTGATGATAAAGACCACTAATGGTCCCATCTAAGTGTCCCTGAAGTTGCCTCAGCACTGTTTGTTTGATTCGTCAGTCATTTGATACTTCAATTGGAATTTTATTGGCTGAATTTACTTTGATACCAGTGATCAAGCAGTATATGTGACTGTATTCTGGTGGCCGTACTCCCGTCAGTGTCTGGAAGTGAAGTAGTACTAATTGGTGCTATGGATGCTTTGCAACCAGGGTTTTATTTGGGATAAACTGGCAAGCATTGCATTTTGAGGACATCACTGGGAGTGTTGGCAGGAGAGTTGTAGTTTCAAATCCATCACTTTTAATTATGAAAAACATAATGCTCTAGATTTCTCCAGAAGGGTTGAGCTGGCCACCTATAATGCAAAATGAAACGGGCGAGGAGACATTGAAGAGATCTCACTAACTATACCTAATACAATCTTTTCCTGTACCATAAGCTCACTGAGGTTGGACCTTCATAATATATAGTGGAGTTGAAACTACAAATTATTAACTTAATGAACTGAACTAAGTCCTTTTCCCATTATCACAGCACAATAATTCATCTCCGCATGCTTCAGACCTGAGTGTAGACGGAACATTAGTGAGTAAGCAAGGAACCTGAGCCTGTGCTCAGAGATGACATACAACTTGGGGATGTGGTCCTTTTGTGCTTTAGAAAATCATCATGACCTTGTAAATTTGTAACCTAAAGCAATAAAGACGTATCACAAATACCAGATCAAGATGCTGTGGAAGTATATTGCATTACCCAATGCATAACCAAAACGCAAACTATTGAGGTCGCAATTTAACTAGTTTAGATCTACAGATTGGTTTGATGCAGTAAGTGACTTATAGGCACTGTTGTACAGGTAATGGTTTAAATGGCAGACAGCATGATATAGAACACAAAGATAAGGTTAAGGTTGGTACATAAAAAACTGATAATATGTTCTGCTCTGGCCAAATAATTTCTTGGCTGATAAGGATGACCTTTGTTTGGTGACTTAACTACAAAGGCTTACGTTATGTACTTTTGATTCTTTTCATGGGCACTACCACTGAATTTATTTTTAATGCCTTTTAATAAAACATTTATTGACATGCTTGTATGCATTTCTGCTTCAAAATCATGTTAGGGGGTATTACCGTATTATTATTTAGCACCAATGATTTACACAAGGCTACTTACAATAGACGCAGTCGATTGGTATGATCAAACTAGGACTGACAAACTGATACATTATGTAAATAGAGTCATAAACTGAATGTATGGAGGGGATGGGGTGTGGAAGGATACAAGGTATTGAGGAAGAGGGACAGACGCATCCATAGATGGCTGTGAACATTGTTTTAGTGGCAGATAAGAAATGAAGTTTTTTTGCTGATAACATTGTATACTTCTCTGAAGAAATGAGTTTTGAGAGGGAGGGTGAAAGCTGAAGGTTTGGTGGAAGTGAATTTGCAGAGGTATGGGGCAGTGCAAGAGAAGTCTTGTAAGTGTAGAGGTCAGGGAGGATGAGAGCCTTTGTCCATAAGAAGAACGTAGAGATCTAGCAGGGAGTATCTTGTTATAAGGGCAGAAATATATGGGGAAGGAGTACAATGTAGGGCTTTTTAGGTTAATGTGAGGATTTTAAATGTAATTCTTGATGAGATATGGAGCCAGCGGAGGGTTTCACAGAGTGAGGAAGCAGCAGAAGAGCAACATGTAAGGAACATAAGCCTATCAGCAACATGTTTTGGATAGATTGCAGCGGAGAGAGTCAAGGTAGAGGAATACCAACCAGAACGGTGTTCGATGTGAGAGATAATAAGGAAATGAACTAGGGTTTTTGTGGCCTTTTTTTGTGGCAGATGCAAGAAACGTTTTTTTTTTTAGGTGCAAGCGGCAGGATCTGGCGAGGCATAAAGAAAGTAGAGGGCTAAATCAAAAATGACCTCAAGGCATCAGATATATTCAAGGGGTATGACAAGACGAGAATTGGAGGTTCTAGCAGCTAAGATGATGCAGCTTTTCTGAAGAAGTGAGTTTTGAGATGTTTCTTGAATGTCACGAGGGAGGGTGAATGCTGAAGGTTCCTTGGGAGTAGATTCCAGAGATATGGGGCAGCTCGAGTGAAATCTTGTAGACGGTTAAAGGAAGAGGTGATAAGTTAGGAGGAGAGCCTTAGCCCATTGGAAGAACGTAAGGATTGAGTAGGAGAGTATTTGCTTATGAGGGCAGAAATGTATGGAGGAGCCGTGTTATGGAGGGTCTTATATGTTAGTACCAGGATTTTAAATTTAATTCTAAAGGTAATTGAGAGCCAATGGAGGGTTTCACAGAGTGGGGAAGCAGAAGAGGAGCGGCATGCAAGGAAGATGAGCCTAGCAGCAGCATTTAGGACAGACTGTAGAGGAGAGAGTCGAGACAGTGGAATGCCAACCAGAAGAGTGTTGCAGTAGTCAAGATGGGGAATGATAAGTGAATGAATCAGCGTTTTTGCGGATTCTTGCTTGCGGAATGGGCAGATGCGAGAGATGTTTTTAGGTGCAAGCGGCAGGATCTGGCGAGGGACTGAATGTGAGGGATGAAGGAAAGGTTAGAGTCAAGGATGACCCCAAGGCATTGGGCCTGGTTAGTAGGAGAGATAGTCGTGTTGTTAATGGTGATAGAGAATTCAGGTAGTGGAGGGAAAATAATGAGTTCAGTTTTAGAAAGATTAAGTTTCAGGTAGCGTTGTGACATCCATGAAGAAATAGCAGACAAGCAATTGGTAATACGGGACATGAGAGATGGAGAAAGATCAGGAGAAGACAGGTAGATTTGGGTATCATCTGCATATAGATGATACTGGAGGCCAAATGAGTTCATTATTTTGCCAAGAGATAAAGTATAAAGAGAGAACAACAGAGGGCCAAGGACTGAACCTTGGGGGACACCAACCGAAAGTGGAAGGGGTGATGATGTCTTGACAGAGAAGCTTTTAGGTAGCATTATGACATCCAAGTAGAAATAGCAACCAAGCAGTAATACAGGACATGAGAGAAAGAGAGAGATCCCTAGAAGAAAGGAAGATTTGGAAGAGAGGAATTTAGTTAAGTGATTTTACACAATTTGCTCTAGCATCTAATCAGTTTATTGTCCTGGAGGAGCAGTGCAAAGGATAATTGGCTCTGATGTCTAAATACAGTAATGGTTCACAGATGCACTTTAAGACAACAATGGACCTTTTGTACCTTACCCTGAAATGTAACTATGTATCTTGCAGGGGTGATTTCCGTAAATTACATCATCAGATTATTGAGAGGAGTTGACTCATGGAGTTAAGTTACCTTAATGAGTAAAACGCAATGAATATTGCCGAGTACGAATTGATACAGTTGCTTAGGCAGTTTTCATTGTGCCATGCTGGCCTACACTTTATAATTTTTATTTTTCTTCTTTGGCATGGGTTTGTTTCTAAGCCTTAAGTTTTTCTTTTATATTTGGATATTATATCTCACTTTTGATGGTATGTTATAATGTGTATAAAGTAAACTGGGCTTGACAAATGAAATTAAGAATGTAGTAAGGACGTGATGAGTTTAGCTGGCAGTGCTGAGTATCTATAAGGCCTGGTAATTTGTATGTATATGTCATATGTTCAGAATGCACACTTACAGGTCGTTCCAACACCAAAGACAGTTACATAGCTTTTGCGTCCTGGTGGCACTGATAAATTATTGGAAACAATGACACTGCTACGCATTCAACACATGCATTTACAAATTATGGGGAAACTCACTGGACCAAGTTGGGAAATTCATTCTTCCAACCTGGAGTTGGAGTAGAGATCAAGGCATTTTTGTCAACAGGGTTCCAATGGACCTTAGCTTCCAGCTTGAAGCAAAGTTGTGTTGAAACTCAAGGTTATGATTCTTGGGTTTTCATACTAATGGTTCTTTTTGTCTAACGCAAACATTTTGTTAATAAGCTCAGAAGAGAAAACGTAAGTTAAGTTACTTAAATTTGTTTCCCAACCACAAATGTGCTGCTGAAGTGGGACCATGTGGCAACAGCCGAGGCCTAGACTGGGCTAGGCATATGCCTCACCACATGTACGTGATCATGAAAGCGTAATGTGAGGCGTACATGTCCAAATGGAGGTCATGCTTACGTTGTTTGTCAGACGTTGGCCTTAACATGTCAGGGCCGCCTCAACGTCTCTGGTCTGGCCCTGCAACAGCCTATCGGTGCCTACTTTTGTGTCACATGAGTTTATTCTCAATCCGAATTGGGCTTTACCAATTCATCTGTAACTTTGTAGCTCACAGTGGGCGTTTGCACTAAACTTGGCAGGGATAAGATGATGTGCCAAGTCTACCTGGACAGCACCATGGCTCTTAATGGTAAATGCCTAAATGATTGTCACATTGGTATTTTATGAATATCATATGTATAGCGCACGTGTACTTTTCTTGCTAAGCTACATGTGATTATACAAATATGGTCAACACAAGTTAGCCCTTCTCTTTTTGTGTTGCAGGTTGAAAATGTTTGTTTGATTGATCGGAACTCCTCCAGGAGGCCAGCACTGGGAACATTGTATCTTACGGCTACACATGTCATTTTTGTAGAAAATATATCTGAAACACGCAAAGAAACTTGGGTATGTTCAGTTTTGACATTTAATAAATACTTTTATGTGCAGAATACTCTTTTTATCTTGGATCTATAGAAATGTTGCCCTTTTCTGGCCTCCCGCTAGACATTAGAACAAAACATTGTCTTTTCAAGATAAGTCGACACAGTTTTTCACCTGAAACTGATTTTACAATATTTTGCTTATTTTGATTTTTACACTTGGATGGATGATATTTAATACAGACAACCACATACTGACATACCTGTAAATTACTGAACGCTAACTGCGTTTAAAAATGTCTTGTATTGATTGCTTCAGAATCCAAAACTGGAACCAAATCAAAGGTTAATTGGCACATCTTAGAAACGAACAAAATGAAATCTATCGCTGTTATTTTTAACACATAGCCAAGCTGAGTGGTCCCTTTAGATTTTTATTAGGCCACCCTTACAAATTCTACAAAATAACTCCATATGCACCCCCCCTCCCTCCAGCTACTTGGCTTTCAGGAAAAAAATATTCTGCCAAGCGGATCTCCTGCTCCCTGCGCTTGGCGAGAGTTTCAGGGGTCTAATGAGACTTTATTGAGGGAGCTTTCCTCCCTCTGACTCGTGCTGCAAAAAAGGATAAGCAAGTCATGAATACACATGAAAGTACTAGCACTAGAAAAAATGCACGGAAAATGTGGTTATAGTTATTTAAGGGCAAATAAGCACAACTCACATTATGTTTCATGGAGTCCTTTTGTGAAGAGGGCATAATGGAGAAACGTTGTAGTTTGTAGGTTCATGGTTTCACCAATGGATTGGACGGCTTGGATCCATCATTCTCCTGGTTTGCACGAATGGAAAACCAAAATCCCACGTGTGAAAAAATCTAAATGAAAATAAATATAAATACTTCCCCACAATGAAAGCAGCTACCAAACAACACTCTTCCTCAAAGTGTATACAGAAGCAGACCAGAAATAATGGAGCGCATATACATGGGGGAAGAAAACAAAGACAAAAACAATAGTGTGATATTGTCAAAAAGATGTATGGTAATAATTTTTATATGGTGTAAGTTCCACTCACAAAAGGACTGGGTAAAGCAGGCTCATCAAATTTCAAGCTTCTAAAACTGTATTCTGTAAAAGCAAAAATAAACCAGGATGGTGCAGTATCTTCAATAAGCTGATCTTAAAAGATCAAAATACACTTACAATTGAGATGTAGCACAACTCAAAGAGTATTGTGCAAAAACATGCGGAAGTAAAGCATCCGGTGTATGGTAATACAATTTATTTTCTCCCTGTGTATTTTGATCTTTTAAGACCAGCTTATTGAAGATACTGCACCATCCTGGTTTATTTTTGCTTTTACAGAATACAGTTTTAGAAGCTTGAAATTTGATGAGCCTGCTTTACCCAGTCCTTTTGTGAGTGGAACTTACACCATATACATTTATTTTTTTTTATCTTTTTGACAATATCACACTATTGTTTTTGTCTTTGTTTTCTTCCCCCATGTATATTCTCCTGGTTTGGCAGGCATTATGTCGGCATCTGGTCCCCTAATCACAGCCATCCAAAGGCATTTGTTCTAAACTCTAAGATGTTGAAAACTTATGTGACTCTTCTTACTCTATGAATCCTGGTCCACTGATACATATCACAATCCTTTTTGGATTACCTTTCTTAGGACCAGCAAAGCAATATCAATTTTCATGTCTAAACGGAGCAGGACATCTCATGCTGTAATATCATATTCCTTCTTCCTTTTCCTGTTTTTTTACAACTGTCCTTTTTTCTCTTCTCCTTTTTTTTCTTTCTCCATTTTCTCCCCCTAGCTTGGTTTCCTTCCTGTCTCATCTGTTTTCCCATCAGTTTAATTAACCCATTAAATTCCCACTCACAAGCTCTTTCTGTCTTTCTCCCCTTACTCTTTATTCTCAGCTTTACTTCTTACTCATCATCCCAATTTGTTTTGGTTACATTATCCACTTTTTTTCCTTCTGTCTAATGATTACAGTTTTGTCAGCCTTATACCATCTGCATGCTTATCGTGGCTGTTTTATACACATTGTGTTTTTTCTGCATAACCCCATGCTGTTTCCTGGTTTCTTTTATCTCTCCCTCTCTGTCTTCTCTTCTTTTCCTCTCTTCTCTCTCTCCCTTTTCTCTCTCTCTAACCACTGGACCGATTTGGTATTCCTTTAGAACACTCATTATATGAGAACTCTGTGGATTGATGTGCTTTTATTTCTTGTAGATCCTTCACAGCCAAATCTCAAGCATTGAAAAGCAGGCAGCAACTACTTCTGGCTGTCCATTGCTTGTTCGCTGCAAGAACTTCCAGGTCATCCAGCTTATTATTCCTCAGGAAAGAGACTGCCATGATATTTATATATCCCTGGTTCGACTCTCGCGACCAGGTATGTTACCAAGAGGCTACATTTGTAATTCCACGCCTAGCCAGACCCTGGACCTGTTTGCCAAACCCACACAGCCTTTTGATGCCCAGGTTCTAAGGTACTTTCTTAAGGACTAAAAAGCAGAAGTAGCCTCAAGGCAGGCCAAGTCCACCATTGGGCTTGTACCCTAATTGGCTTGTCCAACTCTAATAAATAAATACATCCTCAGTCCTGTTTCAGCAGTTCTTAGTACCTTAAACTCTGGATCAGATGTATAACTCTGAGCCTCAGACTAGATAAATTGTATTTCACGTGCAGCATGGGGCCAAAAATGGCCACCTTTGTTGTTCCCATGGTTAAGTACAAGTTAATACATTGCAACTAATAAGCCAGGTAGGGCTGATCCAGAATATAGGTGCTCTCTTATGGTCAGGAGAATTATATAATTATGTTTCCAAAAATCTATGGCGCACTCTATTTATTACTGTTGTGAACAGAAACATTTTGTATTAACATTGTCCATGCTTGTTTGTTTTTTTTCTCTGCCAGTTAAATATGAAGAGCTATATTGCTTTTCTTTCAACCCAAAGCTGAACAAAGAAGAGCGGGAGGAAGGGTGGAAGTTAATTGATTTGAAGGAAGAATATAATCGAATGGGTCTTCCAAACAGCCTGTGGCAACTTAGTGATGTCAACCGTGACTATAGAGTGGGTTTTTTTGTTTATTTTGATTAAAAGTTGTTGTATGTCAAACATTTAAAAAAGAAAGTGTCATGTCACAGGACAGCACCCCCACCATGGTCGGTCATGGATACCATTTAGTGCCAGGGATGAAATTCCTATCCGACACTTCGCCACTTAATGACATGCACCATTGTGCCATGGAGATTGTGTTTGCTACGCACAGTCCTCCTATGGTATAAATGGACCAGATGGGGAGACCAAAAATCGTTCTTGAACAGTGGCACACAGGGGAGCCTAATCACCTAAGCGGATGGTCTACCCCTGGTTTTGTGGCAGAAGGGCTGCTGTTGCCCCTAGGTCTGCTGCCCTAGGCTTAGTTAGCCTTGAACAGAATACCCCTCTAGTGCAAAAAGTAAGCAGAATTCCATCAGGTGTGTGAGTACATCTATTCATTCTTAGGTTTGTAGACAATCTTGTTGCTCTGTGTATTTTTTTCAGATTGGGAACAGTTGAGTTAGGCTACCAGGTTTCAAACAATTGTACCTAGCTGGAGAGTAACATAGGCTGCTGAAGCCTTGACTGGTCACTTTGAATTTGGCATTAATGACATAGCTTACTGTACATGTTACATATATTTAAACGTTTTCTCCTATTTTTTTTAGGTATGTGACACATACCCAACAGAGCTCTATGTACCCAAATCTGCTAATGTGCCAACAATTGTAGGCAGCTCAAAATTCCGAAGTCGAGGACGCTTCCCTGCTCTTTCATATTACTGCCACGATAACAATGTATGTAAATTTTGGCAGCGAGCCAGTATTTAAGGAAAAAAATATTTTAATTTGGTCCTATCCTCACCTGATGTATGTTTTTGTTTTTTTATGTGCTTTCTATTCACTTAGAAAAGTGCTGGTGATGCAGAGTTTTTGAGCTGTTGATTTTAACCTTGGATTTAACGGGAAGGCAGGGAGAAGTCAATATAAATATATAATATTAATAAGAAGAGTGGAAGCAGCATTGTCAAACCTAATCTGGGGTCTACTGATATCCGTGCTTTCCATCTACTTGTACCATAAAGGTTATTTAAAGGTGCTGTTCCACCTGCTCAGCACCTACACTTTTAACTTAATGCAGCATCAGAAACATCCTTTCCCTGTGCTGCTGAATGATCAAATCAATCTTAATCTTAATTATTTCAAGTGTTAACCTCTTGATAGTTTTTATCCCCCCCGAACACTTAACTGTAATATCGAACAAAAGCAGGCCCGCAGGTTGTTACCATCTCATTAGCATGCAAATGGAGCTTATTTACTAAACCAGGAGTTACATTTGCATATAACACATGCTGTTGTCTTTAATGAGAAATGTATTAAATATGTTTTTTCCCCCCCTAGCTTTACTGCTCCCTAGTAGAGTCCCTTAAAATGCTAGTGCCAGTGCAAATGTTAGTTCAGAAAACGAGAGTCAATCAGCATCTCAAAAATAATACAATAATCAGTACGTTGTGTCTGTATAGCTATATTTTAAAAAGCTATATCATATACTTCTTAGAGGTGCCTTTCAATGTTTACCTTTCTCTTGAGGAGGGCATATATATTCTATTTATGATCAGGAACAGTCTACCTTACCTTCGCTGGCTGCTCATTGTCAGCCTTTGCAAAGAGGTTTATAATTGAATGAGATGAAGATAAGAGCGGCGTAATTGGCTTCAACAGGAAATAACAGCGTAATATAAATGTTAGAAGATGTTGCAGACGACTCTGTACAATGTAACAAAAGGAGCCTGGAAGACATTTTGTCCGGACTCTAAAATACTGGTCTTTAAAGCACTGGAATATTCTGTCGAGCTGCTCGTCTGCTGATAAGTACGTTGATACGCCACCATGGCGTGCATCGCTAAATTTTAATTTGCATTTTGTATAAAGTCTTGAGAATACAATATGCATGATATGTCTCTGCTTTTTATTACTTTGCAGCAGGCCAAGGCAGGCTAATCGTCAGTCCTCAGACATTTCATATATACGTGTAATGTCAGCTTAGTGTTCCTCCTTTTAGGCCTCAATTTGTCGGAGCAGTCAGCCCTTGTCTGGTTTTAGTGCTCGGTGTCTTGAAGATGAGCAGATGCTGCAGGCTATAAGAAAAGCAAACCCTGGAAGCAACTTCCTCTACGTGGTTGACACTCGGCCAAAAGTAAGCGCGATTCTGCATTACCAAGTACTAACGCTTATTAATGGCAACTTTAAACTAACCTGACAGAAAGATCTAAAGGTGAACAACAAATAGGTCCTGCTCTCTTCTTTTGAGAGAGGTCTTACGCACCTTATCTTTTTGTAAGTATTGTTATGTTAGGTCCTGTTTACATGGTACTATGTTAATCAATAAATAATGATGGTAAAAAAAAATACACATTTCTGTGGAAAGTCATTTTTTCTCGGGTGTCGGTAAATTTTGTTTAGTTGGCATTGCGCCTTTTTTCCTTGTGCCCCCAAACGTTTTTTTTTTGTTTTGTTTTTTTTTATGAAGCAACAATAAACAAGATGATCTGTGATCTCTGGTGGCCAACAATTTACATTATTATTACAAAAATGTGTGGTGCATAGCTACCATAGGAAAATGAAGACGCACATGTGCTACAGACTACAGTGCTTATTTCTCTTCATTAAGTCATTGCTATTTCCTGACGTTAAACCTTAACAACAAGTAATCAATAATAGTTGCTGATGGGTGACGTAGTGTTAGCTCTTCATTGTAGCCAATTGATGAAACAAATGATAGACTGCCCCCTGCTGGACAGAACGAGTCTTAGTTTTATAATTTTGGTGTTTTTACAGTCAGTGGCAGCTTTATCAGGTACAATCATCCAAATAGTAAATCACGTAGCCGCAGCTCAAAATGTGAAGCTTGTAGACCTGAATGGGATTTAAGTCATTTCATTTAAGTGACTTGGGCTGTGGTATGATTGTTGTAGCCGGACATGATGGTTCCAGCATCTCAGAAACAGTTGACCAGTTGGGACTTAAACTCACAACAGTCTCTCGCGTTTACAGAGAATGATCTGTATTTATTCTATAGGGGCAAAAACCCCTGATTAATGAGAAATGTTAATAGTGGTGTGCAGAAGGTCATCTTTAAACATACAATCCACGTTTTGGAAGTGGACATATATAAATGTATTGTTCCTTTTTTGTTTGTGTTTATTTCCAGCTGAACGCAATGGCAAACAGAGCAGCAGGGAAAGGTTATGAGAATGAAGATAATTATTCAGATATCAAATTCCAGTTTATTGGAATCGAGAACATCCATGTAATGAGGAACAGCCTTCAGAAGATGCTGGAAGGTAATGCATTAATGATATGTGGTTTTAAAGAGAAACATCCACCGTTTTCCATGACTAGATCAGTATCAGAACGGTTCTAGTGGTTGCATTATATTATGTTTTCTGGCAACCGTATTGAATTAAATGACCTCCTGACAGGGGCGTAACTAGACGCCTCAGGGCCCGGGTGCGAGAATCTGTTAAGGGCCCCCCCCAAAAAACCTGATTTTTACCCAACAATTTTTTTTCAACTAATTCAACAAATGTAATTTACATATTGAATCATATCTGTAAAAAAATCTAAGAAAAAGGGGCTCATGTACAAAGGGCATAATCCAGGGGTGTCCAAGTTTTTTCTGCAGTGGGCCACTTCATCAGAATTGTATACGTGCGCGGGCCGCACTCATTTTTCACTGTGACAAAAAATATGGCCTTTAATAAAATATGCAGATTAAAATAAAGTAAAATGACACAAAACCTTTACTCTTCCTCTCACTGATTTCTGGGCCTTGAAAGTTTTGCGACTACAAATTCAGGATTCCCTAGATTTATTCTAGGGATGAACTAAAATGAAAATTCTGGACCAAAACATTCAGGGTTCACTTAGCCAAAACCGAAAATGACCCCCACCTTTAAAAAATAATAATAAAAACTCACATGTTTAATAAAAGTAGGTAACACACAATTGGACAAAATTAGCAATATGACTTGGCATGATAGGAGTGTGATTGCTAACAGCAATCACACTCCTATCATACCCAGGCAACCAGTAAATGCTGGTACCTAGGCATGATGGGACTGTGCTCGCTGTGATTGTTGTTAGCAATCACACTCCTATCATGCCAAGTCAGCCAGTACATGCTGGTACAGGGTGGCTGTAAGTGATGTGCAGACCCCATACTGCTGGCAGCATCACTACACAAGGGGGGCAGCTAGCTAGGTTTCAGCATGTACTGGCTGACTTGGCATGATAGGAGTGTGATTGCTAACAGTAGTCACAGTCCCATCATGCCTAGGTTCCAGCACTTACACACACTCATTTATTCATATAATCATTCATTCACAGATTCATTCCCTCAATCACACACACTCATTCAAACACCCTCCCCACCCCCTTACCTGCACTGCAGCTCCTCGATGCCGCTCACAGACTTCAGCAGGGGGCGCGGCCTCCCTCTGCCTTCTCTGCTAAAGCACAGAGGAAGTAGGATGTCACGTGAACTCCGCTTCCTCTGTGCAGTCCAGAAGACCCTCCCACAAGTAAGTAGCAGGGCTTGAGGTGCGGCTCGCGTAAGATCGGTTGCCCTGGCTGCCGATCTTACGCGGGCCGCACCTCGAGGTCTCGCGGGCCGCATTTGGCCCGCGGGCCGCATGTTGGACGCCCCTGCCTTATTTTTAAAAAAAAAAACGGAAAAAAGATTTCGGGCGGCCCCTTGGCTTGGGCCCCCCTGCCGCCGGGGCCTGGTCGCAGTCGCGACCCCTGCGACCCCGGTAGTTCCGCCACTGCCTCCTGAACTCCTTTGCTTGGCCAAGGCAAGTGAAAAAGCAATGATGGATTGTGCTATATATATAATTATATCCCAATTTAGACACCTGAAATGTTGGGGGGGGCCTTAAATGTCTAATACTCCGAGAGCCGAGAGCAGAGTTCAGGTGAAAACAGAGGCGAGGTTTTGAATAAGTGAGAAAATAGTGAGTCCCTGAAGTTGTATATTTAATAATCCAGTTGAACTGGACACACTATAAAGCCAAGCAAGGGCAGTCCCTTGCAGAACATGTCTCCTTGAAACACTTGTTTTCGTTGGACGTGCCTCTGACGGCTTTGCTTAGGATCAGTGTGTTTTGCCGGCTGGTTCCAGTACTGTGGGCTGGTCCAGGTTTCCAATAACTTTTTTTCAGCACAAGAAGACATCCGATAACAGCAGGTAATAGGATCTTACAAGAAAGTGGAACGTACAAGTGTGTTACTGAAGCTAAATTTAGATTATCTACGTCAATAGGTTTGTAGGGTAAATAACTCCGACATGCTCACTTTCCTTTTTTAAAGATAAATACTCTGATTTGAATATAAACAAAGCAGAATTTAAGCAGAAGAGTTTTGATAGTTAAAGTTCTTCCGTTTTGAGACCTTACATGAACCCCATCTGTGACCATACATTGTCCAGAGATCTGACCGCTCCTCTGCTGTAGGTACTTGGTCAATATTCTGTATTGCAAGGAAAATCTTGGCACTGATTGGAAGGAAGCTCTAAACATCCCAAGCAAGTTGGTGGTTAATTCTGTTTAGAACATGGAACGCATTCTTTTACTATCCCGTTACTATCTATATCTATCTATACTACTTGAAAACAAGCTTAACTGACATTAAAGTGTCTGGTTTACGAGCTGTTGAGGGGTCTGTTATGAGTAGAAACCTGATCTCTAGCTTGATCTCTGTAGAAAACCAAGGAAGACCAATTGGGCACTTTTAACCTGCGAGGTTAGTGAAAGGAAATTCAAACGTTGTGTACATACCTGTGTGACAGGGCCAGGCTAGCTGGCTCATGTGTCATATGAAGTTTAGCCGGGTCACGGAGCACTTTTGTGTCTGGTTCTGTATACTGTGACCCGGTAATATATTATATTGTGTGTTATTGTGTAACCGGCCCAGAGACTGATGTGGATTCAGCCCCAGCCTTCAAAGAGACGATCCTATAATCTGGCTGGGGATCTTAATCAGCCAGCACAGCCCTGTCTGCCCAGACGGCTCCCGCACTACAGGGGGGATAACACAGGTGGGGGAACTCATTGTATTCTGTAATCCCCTCACCTGATACATCCCCTGTATACTGATGGGATTTGTGATGGGATGTGGCTGATGGGATTGGGGGTTGGGTTCGGTACACATTGCATTGAGATTGTATATAAGTTCTGTGTGTTTGTAATAAACAGAGTTCTTCTTGGTTTACTACGAATGGTGGTCTGGATGATCCGTGGATAGCTGAGTGCTATCCGTATGAGGGACTGACTGGTGATTCCTCAGCCCTCAAACAGGGGTACCCAGCCTTGGGTACGGTGACCCTGTAACATTGGTTGGCAGCGGTGGGAAGAATCCCACGACTTGGGTGAAATCCAAACCACCAACTGGGATTGCAGACGAGAGACACCAAGAGAGCTCCTGGAGGTTTGTAGCAAAGGAAAGGCTACTCTGATTGCGGACTGCAGAGAGATGGACCGGCACCAGGATGCCCCAGAGGAGAGCCTCGGACTGAGTGCTCTACAAAAGAACATTCTATGGCACTTATCCCTGTACCCAGGAGGGGCTACATCGGAGCAAGTGATGACGGTGATTGAAATGTGTCACCAGGAACTGAGCCAGAGTGGGTCTGTATCTCCCAGACTAGGGGAACAGACCACCAAAATATCATACCAGGATATCCAACCCTTCCGAGAACCAGAGGATGAGACAGACCGGGTTACAGCCGAGGTGTGTGAGCTGGAACACCAGCAATGGCAGTTAGAGTCTGCGCCTGTAGACTGGAGGGATGATTTCTCCCATCCCCACTTTGAAACGTACTGGGCACAGTACATGACAATGTGGGATATACGAGTTCCACTCCTGGGGGAGAACCCGTTGCCGGAGTGGGAAGACGAATTGAGGGGTCTCATATGTGCAGAGCTCGACCTCCAGAGCCGCTACCAGGGATTCTCCCAGCAGTTAGCAGGTGAAGACCACAGCGACCCTCTGATGCTGTATAGCCCCGTCGACCCAGGACTGATATATGATGCCTTCCAATTTGACTCGTCCTTCGGAAGCCCCTGCCAGTACCGCAGGGATACAATCTGGGACAACCGTGCAGAAGTCCTGGTTTATACTATTCCCCCCGAGCTGGAGGCTGTTATGGATTGCCTGGTCCAAGAGGAATGGCAGCTCGAGAGGGACTATAAAGAATTGCTGCGGAGAGTGGAGCTCCAGGAGTTCCAAGGAGACTGGGAGCATGGTACTACAACTTGCGGGAGTGGGACCGAGGTCCTCTTCACCTACTCCTCGGCCCCTGCCCTGGCGAGAAGAACCGAGGTCCTCGCCAGCAAAAAGAAGCGGAGGAGGAAGCCAAAAGCTCCGACCCAAGTCCTCACCAACAACCCTGGCTGCTCTACCCTGGCAGAAGAGATGACTGTCCCCACCGCCCGAGTAAGTGGCACAATCCCCCTCACCAAACCCCTAGCTATTCCCGTAGAAGCCAGTGCCCCAGACTGTCCCCCTGATTTCCCGAGTGTCCTGGGAGAAGCCCGGGTCACTGCCCCAGAGGTTCCCACTGAAGTCCCCGGTGACCCGGTAGAGGCACCATTCCCTAACCTAGCGAGGACGCCAGAGGGGCTGCCGAGTTCCCTGGGTCCTCTCAGTAGCCTGGCGCAGGCCCTGGTTCCTATCCCTGTGTTCTCCGAAGTGATCCCTGGTTCCCCAAGTGTCCTCCTAGAAGCCCAGGTCACTGTCCCAGAGTGTTCCTCTGACTCTCCCCGTGCCCAGGCAGAGGCACCTGTCCCAGAGAGGAAGATCGAGGGTCTGCTTAACCCTCCCGGTGGTCCAGTATTGGCACCTGTCCCTGCCCCGGAGTATTCCCCTGGGTCCCCTGAGTACCCCGCAGAGCTGCTTAGCTCGCCCAATAACCCTGTAAGGGCACCTGTTCCTGTCCCAGAGTGTCCCCTAGGTCACTCCAGTGTCCCGGTAGAGGCCTCGCTTACTACCTCTACGTGTTTCCCTGGTTCCCCGAGTGCCTCCGGCCCGATCAGCAGGGTTTTCCTTCCATGCAACCACCCTGGCCTGGCAGCTGCCCCAGACTCAGTTCCCAAGACTAGGGAGCAAGAGTCTCCACGTGCCCCTGTTACCCCGGTGAGGGGGATAGCCATGTGCCCCCGGCTGAGCTGGAACCGTCCTCCAATTCACAGAGGACTACTGACTATCCTTTTGGGCAACCAGGGCCCAGGCCCACCTTCAATGGATGATTCTGACAAAGGGGGCCATGAACTAAGGCCTGCACCTTTGAACTTTGTCCACTCGGACAGCCTGCAGCAGACCCGTGTGGATCTGCCTGGTCTGCCGGACCGTTGGTCAAGGGGGAGATCTGTGACAGGGCCAGGCTAGCTGGCTCATGTGTCATATGAAGTTTAGCCGGGTCACGGAGCACTTTTGTGTCCGGTTCTGTATACTGTGACCCGGTAATATATTATATTGTGTGTTATTGTGTAACCGGCCCAGAGACTGATGTGGATTCAGCCCCAGCCTTCAAAGAGACGATCCTATAATCTGGCTGGGGCTCTTAATCAGCCAGCACAGCCCTGTCTGCCCAGACGGCACCCGCACTACAGGGGGGATAACACAGGTGGGGGAACTCATTGTATTCTGTAATCCCCTCACCTGATACATCCCCTGTATACTGATGGGATTTGTGATGGGATGTGGCTGATGGGATTGGGGGTTGGGTTCGGTACACATTGCATTGAGATTGTATATAAATTCTGTGTGTTTGTAATAAACAGAGTTCTTCTTGGTTTACTACGAATGGTGGTCTGGATGATCCGTGGATAGCTGAGTGCTATCCGTATGAGGGACTGACTGGTGATTCCTCAGCCCTCAAACAGGGGTACCCAGCCTTGGGTACGGTGACAACTGGGAACTCGCCGGGTTTGACCCGGAGATTGCCGGGTGAGCGCTGCTACTCCGATTCTCTGGGTCAAGACCTGAATCCTCCGGGTCGTGGGAGCGGGGTCCTGACATGCCCGCTCCCCGCCCATTTTTTCCTTTACATGGGGGTGTTCCCCCGACGTCAGCGGGACCGCCCACCGACGTCAGTGAGCAGTTCTGGCCGCATCCTGCAAGGGAAGGCTCCGGGTAGCTGGAGCCAAGAAGTTCCCAGGTATGGTCTGACAACAAACCCCGGCGCACAGCAGCTGTTGCCGCGCGGATCACAAGGGAGCGGTATCGGAGGTCTTTAACAGACCTCCGGCTCCCTTGAGTGATGTTAAGCCGGGTTCAAGGGAGATCCTTGAACCGGCTTAAAATCACTCAAGGGAGCCGGAGGTCTGTTAAAGACCTCCGATACCGCTCCCTTGCGAGCCTGCTCCTCCAGCGGCGGACATTACTGTCCGTCTCTGGAGGGGTGCCGGGTGCCCCCCTGGCGGCAGCGGTACGCTACGGTGGCGGCGGCGCCCCCTGGAGTGTGGCGCCCTGTGCGGTCGCACAGGTCGCACACCCCAAAGGCCGGCCCTTCTGATTTCTCACCTAGCTAATCCTGTCCTTAAAACCTGTTTATATCCCTGTATTTTCTTCTTTGCGGAAAAAACCTCCAGCCTCTATTTACAGGAATCCATTGAATAAGATAGAACAGCCTGTGTAGGTAGTGAATTCTACATCTTTATTGTTCTTACTGTAGAGACCCTTTTCCCCCTCTTTAGGTTGTCACAAATGTCCAAGTTGCTCTTCACAAGTGTAATTCTATCCATGAGAAAGACTGAGTGGCTTTTCGAACAGTCTGTGCTGATAGCTGGAAGGCCCTGAAAACCAGTTGGGGGTCCACGAAGGCTACGTTGGGTACAACTGTTGCATAATTTGTGCTTTTTTTGGGTGAGGTTCCTACAGCTTGCCCTACTCTACCTAGGATGTCAAGGAAATGCTTATGTTTGGTTATAGTTGTCCTGGAAAGAGGTCATCACTCCTTTCAGCTCTTAGTTTCTTCTGATCTCTTTCTCTGGTCATAGCTGGATATTTCCCTTACCGGGAATATTTGTGGACATGTTATATCTAGCGGTTCGCCTTATGCATTGTGATTTATTTTTATCATGGTAAATATTCCCTGTATGTGTCGGGTTAATATTGAATCCCAAGTATCCGCTTGAATTTTCTCAACGTTGTATAGATTTATCTTTGTTGACCCTTTAGAATGTACTATTTCTGGCTTCAAGCTTCCTGACTAACCGCAGGCTAACCTGTGATTGAATGCGGTTTAATACATCAAAGGTGTTTATATACAGCTAGAAGGATGTATAAGAATGACATCTTTTTCTTCAACATACTGTTTTGTGCGAACCTGCCCTTGTCTGTAAAATAGTTAGTTGAATGGTAAATGGGAACATATCAGAACTTGACAATCATTTTCAAATAGGCAGCTTATTTGCTTAAAATTATCTTTAAAATGCAAGACTTTTGAACTGAATGGCTTGTTTAGACGCTAGCTTACAGAAGAGAGGCTTCTTTTTTAAACTCTAGCAACCATTTATGAACCGAGGGCCATGCAACAAAGCTTACGATTAATATTAAATGTGCCACCTGGTCGTAGGTTTACACCCGAGAGGGTTGTACATAAATGGAAGAGCTTCCCGTAAACATGGTAGAGGCAAACACTTAATGGAATTTTAAGCATGCATATGGGACAGTCATAGAGGTATCCACGATCTGGGCTTATGTACTGGACTTCTCTAAGTAAAAGATGACTAGGGTGGCTGGAGAATGGTTGGCAGCGGGTTTTTGCTGCTGTTTTTCTTTTCTATCCATGGATTTTTATTGTTCTGTTTGATTTTTGGTGTATTGTTGTTTTGGATTTACTGACCTAAAAGACAGACAAATAGAAATTATCTGTTCATATGTTTCTAACAGATAAATTTACTACTGAACAACAAATTCAATTGATATGCAGAGCAAAGTTTATATTCTACTTGTTTTGTATTGGACTGTGTCACTTTTTCGATCTATGCCCTACTTAATTTGAATTATTCTGTTTTCTTTTTGTGTTATTCTTTAAAAATGCAAATAAAAAGACGTTCAAGACTGTGGTAAACTGTGCATTAGCTATTTAAATCAGACTTGTAGTATATAAATTGGAAAAGTCATCTAAACCTTTATTTCCGAGTATTCCCTGAAAGCTTTGTTAGTATAAGTTCCTCCAAGGGTGAAACGTTGCTGTGGGGGGCTTGCCTTTTGCACAATATTGTAAAAGAAGCTTTCATTATCGAAAGTGTAGAATTTACCTTCTGCTACATACTTTTCCAGGGTAAATACACCGCTGACTTTAATTCTAAAAATAAGGGACCAAGGTTTGGCCATCCAAGAGAACAGCTTTTACACCGCTATTTACCCAGCTGGTCTTATGTTATTTAGCACATGCGTGATGCGTTATTGTCTCTTTATCACAAAATGTTCAACAGCCATGGCTAAACTATATAAAACAGAACAAACCAAAATGTTTCCAAATAGCCCCTCTTGTTTTTATTATCGGATGCACACAATGATGTTTTAAAGGAGCTGTTCCACGTATCCCTAGATAAGTTCCGCACTCTAGACTGTAAGCCCGTTTGAGCCGGGCCCCCCTTACCTGTTGTCTCTGTAAGTCAATTTGTTATATTACATACTGTCGGAAATGGGATATATTTGGGGGAAAAGGGGATTCCAGGTGCCGACACACCTTCGTCTAGGGGTTAATAACTTAAATCCACATAGCTCGAATAATCACAAGAAAATACTTCTTTGATAGGAAAATGGAGGGTTTAATGCTGTGATAAAGCCTATGAAGGCTAACACACAGGGTTACATTGGTAATGAAGTTGTGACTGCAACAATGATGGAAAGATTGTAACTAACTGCAGCAAGGATGGAAAGATTGTAACAAAACTAAGGACATACAGGGAGTTCTTATAGGGTGGGATCAAAGGTAAATTTCATTAACATTCCTATTGGTTAACAATATCAAAAGACAATACTAACACTATCACACAACATACAATTTACAATCCTATGGATAAACTAATCTCAAAAGTAGGGCTGCAACTAACGATTATTTTAATAATCGATTAGTTGGCCGATTATTTTTTCGATTAATCGATTAACCGGATAAAAAAAATTAATTTTTTTTCAATTTAAAATAATGTAATAAAAACCGTACAATTTACACTTTCATCTCTTTATCACAATGGCCTCTCTCTATTCACCTTCTTATTTTACTGACATAATAATAAAAGCTACAAGAACCCAAACACAGTGTTTCTCAAACTAGGTCTTAATACAAAGTTATTAGTAAATATTAATTCATATGTTAACTATTTTTCATATTTAATAAAAACTATGAGAAAAAAGCCTTGTTTAAATTTTTTTTATTTACCAAACTGCCCCCGGTTATGCACATCTGACCCCCAGCTTGCCACTCTGCCCCCATATATGCCTTATACCTCTTATATGCCAGTGATATGCAACTGAGCCCCCTGATATACCTTTTACCCCAGATATGTTTTATGCCCCCCTGATATGCCTAATATCGATATGCCTTATACCCCCTATATGCCACTGAGCCCCCTGATATACCTTTTACCCCCTGATATGTTTTATGCCCCCCTGATATGCCTAATATCGATATGCCTTATACCCCCTATATGCCCTGAAATTCATAATACCCCCCATACACCACTATAACTCACCCATACACCACTCTGGCTCCTCCCCCTCCCATACACCACTCTGGCTCCTCCCCCTCCCATACACCACTCTGGCTCCTCCCCCTCCCATACTCCACTCTGTCTCCTCCCCCTCCCATACTCCACTCTGTCTCCTCCCCCTCCCATACTCCACTCTGCCTCCTCCCCCCTCCCATACACCACTCTGCCTCCTCCCCCTCCCATACATCACTTTGCCTCATGTCAGCCACGGAGGTTCACAAGACAGGGAGCCGGGTAGAGAGGCAGAGTGCCGAATGGTAGGGGGAGGAGCCAGAGTGGTGTGTGGGAGGGTGGCTCCCATACACCCCTCTGATTCCTCCCCCCTCCCATACACCGCTCTGCCTCTCTACCCAGCTCCGTTACTGACAGGAACTTTCACTGCAGCTTCATAGAAGCCTCAGCGTAAGTGAAGGTGAGTAACGGTAGCAATGCAGACCTCCACCGGCTGACAGAGAGGATGATCCTCTGTCAGCCGGTGGGGGTCTAAACGATGCGCACAGACAGCCTCCGTTACTGCCCTTTACTTACGCTGAGGCTTCTATGAAGTCAGTAACGGAGCCGGGTAGAGAGGCAGAGTGATGTATGGGAGGGGGGAGGAGTCACAGGGGTGTATGGGAGGGGGAGAGAGACGGAAGTGAGAGACCGGCCGACAGTGAGGGGAATCCAGGTCCCCTGCAGCGTTGCGGGGGATCTGGATTCTAGTGTTATAATCCGATCTCTGTTTGACAACGATTTTCATTATCGATTATTATCGATTTTATCGATTAGTTGTTTCAGCCCTACTCAAAAGACAATACATACAATTTACAATCCTATAGATACAATCCTAGGGATACAACATCAAAAGACAATACTAACACTATCACACATTATTTACAATCAGACCATACAGACAATGTAATACATGAATTACAATTGCCCTTTGATGTGGGCTTCGGGGTAGGGCTACATTTGCACTTAAATAATTCTCCTCCTGTCCTTTCTGTGAGGATGTAAATTCAACTGGCCAAATGTTGTTTAGTTATGTCAGGTCACTTTAACTCCTTTTACACCCATAATGACTGGAATTTATATTTTTAATATAATTACGTTATAATTCTCCTATGGTGTCTGACATAGTCTGCATGCTACCTCCACACATACTACTTGTTATGTCCTGTCTACCCATTGTACAGTGCTATGGAATTTGATGGCGCTATATAAAACAATAATTAATAATCATGCAGAAAAGGAAAACAAAACATTTAGTTTTTCTCAGTAATGCTCCTAAAAGGGGTTAAAAGATAATTAAAATACTACAGTTAGCTAGAAACCTGTCCTATAATTTCTCCAAAGCTCTTTTCTATGGATTACATTACAGCAGTCACTCTTGCCTGCTATTTCATGCTCATGTATGTGCTTTACAGAGCCACATTTGCGCAGTGATGGCCAGTGAGTGAGGTGTTGTGTGTGTGTGTGTGTGTGTGTGTGATGAGTTATTAGAAGAGCTTAACAGGAACGCCCTTACTGTAATGTCAGAGATGGATAGGCTTAGCACTAAATACAGACCGGATTCAGAGGCCCTGCTGAAATGTTTTAAACATGAATATTTAAGAATAAATTTATTTAAGATATATTCCATATTAGTACACAATAATATAAAAAAAAATATATTGGGGAAAATATATCTATGTGGAACAGCACATTTAAGCTAACTGTGTGACAAGAGCCTTGTCCATTTATATTCTTCTGTTCTGTACACTTCTGGGATTTTCCTCTGGAAGTCCTATTTCTAAAGGAAAAAGGCATCTTTCATGCGAATCACAGATTGTCCCACAAGAGGGAAGAATCAGGTAGACTTATAATGAAGGGATGGAGATGCTGCTCTGATTTCAAAGATTTGAGGTATCAGCAATGTATTGATCTATGATTTATGTTTGCTGTAAAAAAAAAAAATACAGTTAGTAAATATAATCAGTGGCGTCGGCAGGGGGGGGCCAGAGGGGGCCATGGCCCCCCCTACAGCATGCTGTGCCCCCCCTACAGCATGCTGTGCCCCCCCTACAGCATGCTGTGCCCCCCCTACAGCATGCTGTGCCCCCCCGTGTGCCCCCCCAATTGAAACGCCGTTTTTTTTTTTTTAATAGACGCGGAGGCAGGGGGGGGGCTGGGCAGGGGGGCAATTACCCCCCCCCCAGGCAGCCCTGAATGTACATTAAACGGCCGCCCATTTAAGTGGCCGTCTTTAATGCCCGCAGCATCCGCAGTGGGCCGGCCGAAGTGGCCGGCAGACCGAGATGCCATTGCAGCCGATGTGGCTGTGAGTCTTAAAGCGGCGGTTAGACACGCTGGCTGCTTTAAAATCATTAAGCAGCCAGCGTGCCTGCACAGTGCCGCCCAGTGTCCTTGGAGAACAGCAGCAGTGAAGGATGCGGCAAAAACGTAAGTATTAAAAAAAAAAAAGTTGGGGTAATAGGAGGAAGGGGAGCCATATTCAAAGGGGGGGCTGCATTGGGACAACAATTTAAATACAAAATGGGGGTGGCTAGGGGGTATAAGTACACAACAGGGTGGTTGGGGCACCACATAAATCAATACACAAAGGTGGGGGGTGGGTGGCTGGGTTCATTATACATGGGTCATTAACAATGCAAAGGGGGGCATCAATACACAAGGGAGGGGGGCTGGCTGGGGACATCACAAAAATCAATACTCAAGGGTGTTGGGGCACAATGTATAAAGGGGGCTGGCTGGGGGCACAAATCCACATGGGGCAATACACAAGGGTGTGGGGGGAAATACATTAAAACCAAAGGGGGGCTGGCGGGGGCATCAATACACAAGGGAGAAAAACAAACTGCAAACCAGTGTGGAAAGCATTTTGGATGTGGGTGTCAGTGTGGCAGAGCCTGTCCTGGTGTGTGTGTGTTTGGGGGTAGGTGTGGCAGAGCCTTTCCTGGTGTGTGTGTGTTTGGCTGTCTGTGTGGCAGAGCCTTTCCTGGTGTGTGTGTGTGTTTGGCTGTCTGTGTGGCAGAGCCTTTCCTGGTGTGTGTGTGTTTGGCTGTCTGTGTGGCAGAGCCTGTCCTGGTGTGTGTGTGTTGATGTGGCAGGGCCTGTTCTGGTGTGTGTGTGTGTGTGTGTGTTTGGCTGTCTGTGTGGCAGGGCCTGTCCTGGTGTGTGTGTTTGGGTGTCGGTGTGGCAGAGCCTGTACTGGTGTGTGTGTCTGGGTGTCGGTGTGGCAGAGCCTGTCCTGGTGTGTGTTTGGGTGTTGGTGTGGCAGAGCCTGTCCTGGTGTGTGTGTCTGGGTGTTAGTGTGGCAGAGCCTGTCCTGGTATTTGTGTGGCAGAGCCTGTCCTGGTGTGTTTGTTTGGGTGTCCGTGTTGCAGAGCCTGTACTGGTGTCAGGGCGGGCTGTTTGAGGACAAAATTGGCTCACGCTGGGCTGTTTGGGGACAAAGTTGGCTCACTCTCGAATGTAATTTGTTAATGTTATCTTGGTGCTGGTCGGGTTCTATGTGGGCAGTGTGGACACCAGAGCTGGTGAGCTGCATCCTGTGAGCTATGCCTGTAATTTAGGGGGTTTTATCTATACCGTTAATGCTTCGTTGTTATGTGATTTCCAGTTTATCTGTACCTGCATAGCTGGGTTTGCGTGTTATTCTGTTGATCTGTATCTGCTATGCTTCCATTATGTATACCTGCAAATACAGGGTTTGTATTTCTTATTCGGTTGATCTATACATGCACGTGCTGTTTCCATATGTTGTCCATATGTTGTTTATTTGATCTATACCTGAACTAAGTAAAGGTATAGATCAAATAAGTAAAAGAGCGGTATGGTTTAGTGAATGAGGGGACAAAGGGATGATTACAGGGGAGAGGACCTCTCAATGTCATGGTGCAGTCAGAAGGACTGACTCTCACTGTCTTCCCCTGATCTGCAGTCAGTGTAGCAAATATATTTTTTTGGTGTGGTAGCGGAGGGAGTGATTGCATGCAAGGGAGCATTGAGCGGGGCCCAAGGAAATGCTTGGGTAGGGTTCAATTTTTTCACTGTAAAATATATTGGCAACAGGGTCTAATATTTATATTTTTATTGGCAACAGGGTCTAATATATAATTGGCAGCAGGAGCAAATATTTATATTTTTATTGGCAGCGGGGGCAAATATTTATATATATATATTGGCAGCAGGGGCAAATATTTATATATGTTTTGGCAGCAGGGGCTAATATATATATATTGGCAACAGGGTTTAATATTTATATATATTGGCAGCAGGGTCTAATATTAATATATATCGGCAGCAGGGTATAATATAAGTATATATCCGCAGCAGGGGCTAATATTAATATATATCGGAAGCAGGGTGTAATATTTCTATATATCGGCAGCAGGGTCTAAAATTAAAGAATGAAAAATAACGCCAGTTCAGCTGTTATTTTAAAATCATATTTCAATCACTTCAAAAAGATACGTACATATGAAGTAGTTAAAAATGCAAGTCTAACGCATATATATATATTATATGTACCGTTTTATAATTGGCCCCCCTACTTTGGTTCCTGGCCCCCCATGTGCCCCCCCTAAATATGAAAGCCACTGAATATAATCCTTATTTAGATTTTTCTTTTTAAAATCTTTTACAGTTTGTGAGCTTCGATCTCCTTCTATGGGGGATTTTCTGTGGGGATTAGAGTCGTCGGGATGGTTGAAGCACATAAAAACTATACTGGATGCGGGTATCTTCATTGCAAAGGTATTTACATTGCCATATACTTAATATGTTGAAGGTTATGGCTACAAAGGGCAATTGGTGGTTGCCTTGGTGGAGTCTCCTGACCCAAAACTCTGTTCACTGCCTTACATTGTAAAATCAGCTTATCTTACACACACCCAAACCTTCCCAAAAGCATTTTAAAGGCACCCTTAATTTCATACAGGTGTACCTTGTTTTTTACACATCGCTGTTCATCGAGTTTGTATTTACCTAATTTTTAAACTTGCTAAGAAACAGATGATGTCATTATGTTGGATGTACTTTCTTTTTCACGCAGCTTTATAACCCAAGTATTATGGATATTCATTTAAGTGGTTTGAAGCTTTGTATGTTTTCGAGTCTCCTTTTTTCACTCTGATCCTACAGGGAGTCAACAAACTACAATTCAAAGGAAGAGAAATGTTAGGACTAGAAGTCCTAACTTAAATCTATAGGGTCTAAGGGTTAGTGGCTTAGGGTGGTAGAACAGCTTCCTAGCAGAAATGGTAGGGGTTAACATAGTGTGGGAATTCAAACATATGTGGGATAGACATAAGATTAACAAAAGGGTATGAGGTTTTTACAGCCCAGTAGATTGACCAAATGGTTCTTTTCTGCTGCCAAATTCTGTTTCAGTTGGACCTGAAAAGTAAGTAAGTAGGGTATGTAGATGACTATATGATCTTATCAATCCTTGTCATAACAGCAAACATAAGGCTAATGTTTAGTGAAGGCAGTGGTGAACTGCAGTTCTTCTTGTTAGGAATTTTGGTGTTCATTGTCTGTACTGTGAATGCTGCTGTTTTCAGGCTGTATCAGAAGAAGGAACCAGCGTTCTAGTACACTGTTCAGACGGATGGGATCGAACATCCCAGGTTTGCTCCATTGCAAGTCTTCTTCTGGATCCCTATTACAGAACCATCAAAGGATTCATGGTAAGATCGCCCTTTCTTCCTTTGCATTTCATAAAGCTCAAGATTTAATTTGTAGTGTTTGAGTGCGTCTAAAACCACAACGTGAACCTTTCACATTGTGCAGCTACTTTGACCCTGAAACCATTTTGCTGTCTGTTTCCATTTGGATATGGGTTGTTATTGTAGCCATTAAAGGGCTTCATGGTAAATAATTTATTTGCCAAATCTGAAGAAGCTTCCCATAGGAAATGGGATGGATCACATTTACTTAAAAGTAAAACCACTTTTAGCATGAAGCTGAAAATGGAATATAATTTACTAGTAAAGGAATAGTGTGATTAAACCTGAAAGTTACCCCCCCATCACCCATAATTCTTGGGGAATGTCAATAGTTTTTACTTTGCTATTCACTAATGAGAAAAAATACACTCATTTAAACATTTAAAATGTGTGTTTTTCTGATCACTATAGCAACCCATGGAATGGCCCAATCAGGATTGTTCAATTGGTCACGATAATGAAAAGACCCATCTCAAATCAGAATCACCTAACCAACCACCTTTTCTATCTACCGGTTCATACTAAATGTATATAATTTGGAAACATTTGTGATGACAACATTGTAAGTGTGTATATAACATTCTTCCTTTATTTAACAGGCTTTAATTGAAAAGGACTGGATTTCCTTTGGTCACAAGTTTACTCACAGGTAATTGTTGATTTAGTAATTTAGAACTCCCAAACTGTAACTAAACAAAAAATCCCAAAATGATAAAAAATAAATCACAGCGAGCACATGGATAATCAATGCAAGCGCATATCCCGAAGGCAATGCTATTGGTTCCCATCGGCTTGCCTTGGTTGTGGGTTGTGAGTCTGCACCAGGGGCTTATTCGTATCTTTGCCCCCAAGCTCTCCTCACTTTGTACTTAAAATGATGGCATTACGCACTGTCATGATTAATGCAAACCACTAATTGAGTGAAACGTATTAGTACTCGATACGTGCAAAAATGGTAAGGTAGTTGCAGTGCTACGGGAATGATAGCTTGGTTGGTATCTGTATTCTATGGTTTATATTTTGGGCCTTTACAAACGTCCTTTTCAGGTACGGGAATTTGGAGGGAGACCCGAAAGAAGTATCTCCAGTGATCGACCAGTTTATAGAATGTGTCTGGCAGCTCATGGAACAGTTCCCGTGTGTGTTTGAGTTTAATGAAAGGTTCCTGATTCACATTCATCATCACGTTTATTCCTGTCAGTATGGGAACTTCCTGTGCAACTGCGAGAAAGAAAGGCGGGAAATGAGGTGAGATTACATAGCGTGTGATACTTTCACTCTGGGATGGAGGCAGGATTATGACGACTGCGAAGGTTTAGGACTCGTGATAGAATGTAATGCTGAAAGCAAAGCTGAAATAGGCCGTGTTCAACCACTGTTTCTTCACTTCGAAAACCCAGCGAATGTGGCACATTGTTGGCTTTTTGTTATGAATGACTTTTGGTGGATTCCATAAAATCCTAAACTTGTACTCCTTAAGGAAGTATTGGCATATGTGTACCTACATGTGTTTTAACGCCTATAACGGTAATGTTGTAAAACTGTGCCCATTGTTCATATTTGCTTAATGTGCAGAAATCACCTAGATTTTTTATTCAGTTGAAGGACGGGACAGTAAAATACCCTCAAAATACCCCCAAGGTCAAAAAATAATGAGAATTTTCATTTTGTGGCGTAATCTTTTCTAATGCGTTACCGCCTTGAGAAGAACACTTGCTGGGGTCTGTTGACACCTGATGCTGTTTTGATGTATTGAGCTGTCCATTTCTATAGAATTCAACTTGATATTTTGATTTGTTCGGTGAACATTCAATTGACCAAATAAAACAGTTAACACCCACAAATTACTTTTTTGCTTTAGCTGTGGCAAACTTATGAAAAACAGTGAACAGACCATCACACGATAGCTCTCAGAATATCCTGATGTATGGCAACTATTGTGTGTAGAGGCCAAGGGTGCCACCATACCACCTTTTGCTGTTTTGCTTGAAAAATCACTTCTGTTCATGCAGTCATCCAGTGTTTGGTAAAACCATGACCTAACCATGGTTGTATTTTAGCATTATCTCTCAATGAACTTAACAATCTGCTAATATTCTTTCTTTCTCCCTTGCTTATTCAGAATTCAAGAGAGAACCTACTCCCTCTGGTCCTACTTGTGGAAGCAGCGTTCTGACTACATGAACCCGCTCTACAGGAATGATCACAGCCAGATGCAAAGAACTCTCCGTCCAAACACCTCTCCGTGCAGTTTCAAGTATGTCTCACTGCTTTCAAGAACAGTATATTAACTTTTTATGGCACCTATTGTTACTTTGTAGGAAATCATACATGGACAATATTAACTTGTACTATATGGTATGAATAAACCAAGACTGTATTTAAATTAAATTTAAAATTCTTTTTCTGTGTGTGTATAGATAGATATGTTTCTTTCGATAATTTTATTACAGCTGGGGAAAACTGTGCTATTTGAGTTCTTCATATGCACTACGTACTGCTTGCACATACTCTATTCTGTTTTGGAGCGTAATAATGTAATTTTTGGTTTGCGTTGCCTTAAAAATGCACAGCATAAACAAAGGAGTTCTGTGTTTCAGAATAGAAGCTTTGTGATCACACCTTCTTATCCTTTTCACAGGTTTTGGAGGGGTCTGTATAATCGCTTTGAAAAAGGCATGCACCCTCGCCAGTCTGTGACTGATTACCTCCTTGCAGTGAAAGAAGAGACGCAGCAGCTGGACGAAGAGCTAGAGTTTATGGAAAAGGTATCAACAAACGTCTGTAGTGTAGACATAATGTATTATGGGGTTTACCTAATTACCATGAATGCTGGAAATCAACTCACCAGGCAGAGCGTTGGATATTTAGAACTCTATTAACCTCACCAGTAGATCTCCTCTTCATCGCCCCTGTCCGATGGCTGGCTAATGTATATATTGTTAGAAAAAATAAAATGATTACTTGCCTTCTTCCACGACTAATTGACAGTTCTGGAGCTTGTGCAGTGTATGTCTGCTCATGCACAACCACATAAACTTGATCATTTACTAGCCTTCTGTTTAGCAAAATGTAGATCAGTTGGGGAGTGAGTACTAAGGAAGTTCAAAAAAAAACTTTGGAAGTTTTAGAAATACCTAGATAAAAAGGCTAATTGTTCCTTACCTACTGCCATATATTATTGGACTCATTTGTATACAGTGATTCTGGTGCAACGTTTGGAAAGTGGTTTTCTCATCTTAGCAACCAATGGATTGGTCCAGTTAGGAAGTATTGGTTGCCATTGTGATATGACAACATTGCACCAGAATTATTTTATATATATACATCTTATATGTCTGAAGAGCATCATCGACCTCAAAATCGTCCAGTGGGAGAAATTCTGACACATGCCATCACGTAGACACAAAGAAGACGGCAGATAAGAACTATTCGGCCATCTTGGCCATCTCGTCTTAGATTCAGGACAGCTTTATGGGTATACCATGCATGTTTAAATTCCCTCTCTGTATTAACCTCTACTACTTCTCCACTTCACAAGAGCTGTCTAGACCTGTAAGATGGAATGTTGAGACTTGTCTGAGCATACATATAATTTTTAGACAGAAAACTTTTTTTTTTTACTTTTTTTGTAACGTCTCAATTTTTCTTTTAGAGGTTAATGAAACTAGAGAGCCAGGAGTCAAATTACAAGAAATTGAATGAAAAACACCGGAATGAACATTTAGACATCTGTACCACCAAACCTACAACTGTCAGTACTCACCAGGAGTATAGCACCGACCTGAAATCGTTTCCTTCCCGTAGCCCTTCTCAAGGTGAGGAGGACTCTGCCCTCATTCTCACTCAGGATCACTTGAAAAGCTCTGACCCAGACCTGTCCAATAATAGTGACCAAGAGTCGGGGGTTGAGGACTTGAGTTGCAGGTCACCAAGTGGTGGTGATTCCTTACCAAGTGAAGACAGTGGCAAGGACCCAGATTCCGATGAAGCAGTGTTTCTCAACGCTTAAGGGATGCTTTTGTTAACCCTTTTTATTTATTTTTATATAGGGAGAAGTGCAATGTTTTCTTGGAACAATATGTTTTAAAATTTTTATCTGTACCCACAATGTAGAAGGGCAGAGAGCTAAGATCCAATCCCAATATGATTTGTCACAATTTATTCTGTGATCTTTTCTTGTAACTACTTTAAATATTAGTGACTTACATTTGTTCTACTAAAACAGGAGTGTGCTGTTGAATCATTTCCATCTGCTGTAGAAAACCTCTGAAACAAACAGGTTGAAATGTAAGTTTAAGGAAAACGCCAATATGTTTTTTGTCAAGCGTTTTCCTTCCGGGAAAATTAAGTGTTTTAACTACTACAGACATACCTGACTTTAAGGACATAGCTGCAGCACAATCATTCCCATGTTTATGTATGCTTGCTTCGTGACAACAGACACGTAACCGCATGACGTCAGCACGTCACATCGTCTTTTGTGTCTTTTCAACATTACATGGAAACGACCTGACGATCGCAGTGCGTTACATGCATTTATAAGTGGGGGAAAAAAGTAGTGCTTCTTTCTCATTACCTCCCTTTCTCATAAATAGCTGGTACGCTTTGCTAGGAAGCCGTGAGACAGAGGTCTGTAAGGACAGGCCTTACGCGGCCTTTATTTGGGGACAGTTAGAGGGAGATCCATGATCCTCTAGCGGCAGGCAGTCGAGTTAGCCTCTAGAGGCTGCCAAAACCTCCACAATGTGTCGTCTGGGTCCCATCGACCCACTGGGACCCATCTAAGGGCCAGCTCTGTCTAGACCCCCAGGAATGACTGGGCTCAGGGCAGCTGTCCATTTTGCCCCATGTTAAAGACAGTCCTGATTTGGAGTTGAGATCTTGTATATAATGTTTTAGATATGAGTCAAAATACTTAACATGTAAACAGAATTTTACAGCCCTATACTGTAACCTTCAAACCCTATTTTGCCTGTGGACTTGTCTGTATTGCTGAAAACCTTATGCCTATCCCATGCATGTTTATCCTCTGTGTATTAACCATTACAGTTAACAATCAGAGAACATAGAGTTCGTTTTAGTAGACATATGGTTGTACATTTTCAAAGTGCTTTGTCAATTAAATGGTTAGAAATCTAAAAAAAACCCATCACTTTTATGTTTTATACCTATTTACATGTTTTGTGCATTATTCCCCTAGTCCCCTTACCCCTCATTCCTTTCTATATACAAATAACGCGACAATTGCACTGACAACCAACCGAAAACCCTACAGGTAATTGTATTACATTAACTTAGTTATGCTAAAAAGCTTTTAAGGTGATAGATCCACAGTTATTTAAAAATCATTTAGGCCCATTACACGTTTAGTAAGATTAATGTATAGCGTATGTGACTGGTAAGAACAGAGTATTACATTGCATTAGTCATCCGTGAGATTAACAATTCTGATGTGATATCGTCTCACTTGACACTGACAAGCTTGGGTTTGCAAATTGAACAAAATAAATACAGCTATTTATTTTTTAAACAATGGTTAGTTAGGCCATTTTGCTGCTTGAATTGTATGTTCTTATATGTACATAGAGTAACTTATGAATCTTATCCAAGGTGTGTCCTGTGCATTTGACGCCATAGCTTTTGTATGTTAGAGGACCCTAGAGCATTATATCGTGAAGTGAAATCCTTCACAACACATCGCTTTCTCACAGCACATCTTTAAATGTCAAGTAGCTGCGTTCTTTCCACTTGTCTTTGTAAGGAGCCATAATATTTTACAGCCTGTACTGCGCTGACTTAGTTGGAGTGATGTGAGTGTTGCAATCACATGGCAACATTTTATTAGTTGCCAGTAAATAGTCTTTGTAACTTTTGCCACCGAATCTCTTCCATTTACCCGCTGCGCGTTTTTCAAAATGTTACAAATCTAAATATTTTTATGTATTTTAATGTTAACTTAATGTTGCCGAATGTGTTTTTTGTTGCAAGCTTCTGATCCTGCATGTTTTAATTATTAATTAATAATTAACCCCTTAATGACAAAGCCCGTACATGTACGGGCTCAAAATGCATTGTTTTCAATGGGTTTAAGGACCGCCCATTGTCCTTTAAGGGGTTACTTGTGTAATATGGGCTCAAAGGGCATTCAAATATCTGTAGGTTGATGGGATTTGGAAACTTGGAAGTTTATTCCCAAAACTGTAAATCATAGACAAGTTAAGAGATTTAAACTTGTCCATTTAAGGATATATTATCAGGGACCACCCGCTCAGCACTTCTTGCAGAAGCAGCTTCCCGGCGCTTCATAATGCATTGTGAAGTGATTGAATAAACACCTATAATTTACCATTAGTCTTCACCAAATAACTGTAAGAATCTCAGGACGGCCATGTTTGAGTACAAGAAGGTCATTATTACAAAGTCCCCCATGCACTGAAACTAGGTACTGTACATGCTACATGTACATTTTGCAATATTCAAAATAAAATAGTAGCAGCTGCTTGAGTTGTTTGGCGTTCATGTCAGGAGATCCAAGTTTTCCTAACTCCACAGCCTAAGCTAGTCTAGAGCAACGCACAGGAGACATATAGGACCAGCAATGCACGGGAGACATATAGGACCAGGAATGCACGGGAGACATATAGGACCAGCAATGCACGGGAGACATATAGGACCAGCAATATTGCTCTGACCCCTGGGAAATGTCATTGTGCCCCAAATTATCTAGATAGATATTTGTGGCAAGCAGATGGTACCAGCATTATCTACTGTGTGGAAATGGTTTGCAGAGGACATTGAAGACATGAGGAATCTGGACCCAAATCTTCGATGTAAAGCAGCTCTGGTCAGCAATGCGGAAACATTCATGGAACTAGACGTTTACAAGAGTTGCATTTTAAAATCACTGATTTCAATGCACACTTTGAAAGGCAAACCCTGGTAAGGAGCTTTGCCCTTAAATTAGAGTTAAAATATTCACAGAAACTTCTACCTGTGACAATCTTTGTGCAAAAAAAAAAAAAAAACAAAAAGAAAAAAGTAAACTAATTGTGTGGACGGCTAGAAACCACAAGTTTGTATCACAGTACGCTTTACAGGGAAGGCAGTCTTGAAATAGGTTTGTGATGATAAAGCATTGTACAAAAAGCTACGAAGGCTTCCATTAGCTAATCCCAGAACAAAATACAACTAAAAACAGGAAAAGTAATGGTAACGGGAGAGAATAGAGAGGTAGGAGTCAATATGGTTTATTTTGAGTAGCTCTTCCTTTCAGACCATGTTTACATGTGATATATTGATTGCCATAATCCAATATTGAAATATTTGCTTTCCAAATGTGGTTTCTCATATGCTTTATGGTTACAGAAAGGTTTTCTGTATTTTGGTTATACTGCATATTTTTCTACAATGGATAATCTATTTATGTGGATATATTGATTCATGTAATGCTCACTTATTACAGCGCTAAATTATTGTGCAATATATATTAAACTATGACCAAAATTCAAATTGTATGTCGATATTACATAAGTCAAGGAATACAAATGATGACTATGTAGATAAACTTTCAGTCTGACTGCCCTAATCTTAGGTTTTAGGTAACATGCGGTTAAAATGCAGTTATACCTTTAGCAGATGGGCTACAGTGAGTTTTCCTAACACAGAGGAGGGTTCATTCAACATGGAAGCAATCTTCGAAATCAGGTTAACCCATCTCCAACTCATGATGAAGTCCCCATCGAGTCGGTCGCTGCTCCGCTGAGAAAATCCCATGGGAACTTGCAGACCCATCAGACACAAGACAAGAACATCTGATTTACACCTTTTTATGTGCTTCAATACCAAAAACCCAGGACCTTCCATTAGCCAGTGGACCCATTCTTAGTGAAAGAAAGACAACAAGGTTCTCTGCCATTAAATAGATATTTAATATAAATCATTGCAATGGGTTACAGAAAATAAAAATATTAGAAGTAATTACAATGGATGCAGTCTTAAGTCTGATGACAAAGGTGTCTTGTAGTGAACACGTAGCAAATGACAGGTTAAGTCGTACAAAAAACGATTCTACCCACATAATATAATTCAGTCAAGTAGATCAAACATTTTCCCCATTTTCAAATCAGAAATACAAAATGTGCTTTCTCAGACTCAAACCATAGTGTTTCCTGGGAAATGTTCAAATCATCTGGAAGAGAAACACAAGCATTAAATTAAGTGTTTTTAAGTAATTACAATAAGCAGTGTTACAGAAATGTAAAAACATAACTGCATTGAGCACAGCATTATATAATGGCCATTTAACATGCCAACACACGCCAACACACACACACACACACACACACGCGCCAACACACACACACACAGCTAATCCTTCTGCACCAACCATAAAACAAATAGCAGGGAATCCTATGGAAAACTGATGACCTGGATTTCAAACACTATTCGAAACAGAATGTTAAAAGGAATTGCGTATAACGCACTCTGTTGATCAACACGCAGGTGATCGTGCTAAGAAGGTGTCTGGCTACACGGAGACAACCTCCACGAAGATGAACCCTTTCACCTCCGCTGTTCACCTGCATTGTAAGTGCCCCCTAATTAAGCTCCAAACATTACCTTGGAACGGTGACTGAATGCATGGATGTCTGCAGTTGCTTGACAAAAGGAGAATATATAAAGCACTCCCACGGTTTCTAAAGTCCTTGGAATTTAATGAATAGATGTCTTTAAATATAACTTTCTCTAAATAAAATCTTTTACTCAAGGGTTATACACAACAAAGTCAATTAAGTAATTAAACTGATTTCATCTACATATAAGATAAGCCAGTGGTTGACAAATTTGGTTTGGATCTAGGAGCCAGCCCAAAAATTTAGGAGCCAACTTTTTTTTTTCCCCCCAAGCGTGTTTTATTTTCATATATTACCCTCTGGTCTGCTGTTAATGGATGTTTGTTGGGGCATTAAAACATAAAAAATACCTTTCTTCAGTGCTGCAACACTTTGTATGGCACTGCAGTTAACCCCTTCGTGACAAGAGGTATTTTACACCATAAAGACCTAAGCTTCTATGTTTAACCGTTACACTTACACCATGCAGTAACAGACACACACACGCTCATGTCTTATACACCAACAAACAAAAACATTCTACACTCATGTACACACCTGCTAACACCACACGCTAATACACACGCTATATTCTGACATACACACTCATGCCAATGCCATACTCTATAACATACACAACACATACATGCTAGTGGTTGCACTCCCCCCTACACATGCCCACTCTACCCCCCCCCCCCACCGGCTAAGTCTATACCTATATAAAAATACACAATACAACACTATGCACATTGAATCTGGCATTAGAATACAGTGGACATGCTGACTCTGGCACTATCCATATGCACATATACATGCTGGTACTACAGTATACACATGTACAATCACAGACTGACTCTAGCACTATACATACACATATATATACTACCCCCCCCCCCACACACACACACCCTATGCTTTCCTGCGACATCCTATAGCACGGGTGGCCAGCTAGAAAGCCACTGATAATATAGGATGTTATGTCTAGGCATTTAGAGCAATACTGATAATGTTGTGAGACAGGGTTATATTTTGAGGAAGGAAACTCCTACAAATGAAGATGCGTCACATGAGTGAGTAAAACGTTACCTATATATTCTTCTAGACTTTTAGCGCTGGCTGACAGCATAGAGAAAAGGACCGAGATCGAGCGCGCACCCAAACTTCCATTTACATTGTGTGCACCATCTCTGTCCACACAGCTTTGGAGCTCTGCCATACACACGCACAGAAATGATGAATAGACTTCCCAGAGACCAAATATAAACTATGGTTTTGTGCTGGAGATTGCTCCACCTATCCAAGTAGGGCAAGAAATTAAAAAAATCCCCTGGAACCTCTCCCTTACCCTCAATGAATAACAAAGTCAAAGCTCAACACAAAAAAACAAAACCCTTTTATTATGCAATTGACAAGGAAAATCTATCCTCTGGTAAGAATTCTGTTTACGTGCGGATGTGCATCCAGACTTGCTCCCCAGAGCAGAAGTAGGACTCAGAAGGCCAGTAAGTAGACAAGAGCTGTAAAGCGCCCAAGTACCCTGCTTCAAGCACCCCACCACCACCACCTGGGATGCAACCAGGGCTGCACATAAGCCTCCTCCAACTTCCCAAAGTAGGACACAGAGCTCTCCAATACGCTCTATAAAACAAAAAAACGGTGGTGGAGGGTGTATTGATTATGGACTGTCCCCATGCATGCGAAATAACATATGACCTACAGGGGGCCTAGTGAGCTCATTGACGTCGAGTGAGTAAAGATGGCTGCTGCATACTCAATGAGACATGTGCTTTTAGGAGGAAGTGAGGATCTTTGGGTCACTCCCTTACACAAATAACCACCTGTAGTGACCGCCTCCTAGAAATGACCATTCGGTATTGGCTGGGTTACTCCTGTGGGTGGATACTGGATTTAAGGTTCTACCAGTTAGTTTAGAGGGAGTTTCATGACTGGGTCAGAAGAAGCCAGGTGTCTTATTTGAGGAGCCCATGTACTTCAATTGAATATGCGGCAAGGAACTCTTCTCATTGTTTAAACTTTTATGCTGAGCCATTTATCCCGTGTAAGCTGCTGAGTCTACTAATAGAGCTAAGTATATTTGTATTGTTATATTTTGTGTGTATAGCTATTATACTGTTTTGGTTTTCCTTATACATGATATATTATATATATATATATATATATATATATATATATATATATATATATATATATATATATATAGGGTTTCTTCAGCAATGTATGTCTAAAACATTTGATTGATGTTTGTTGTTTATTTTTAGTAAAGGTTTGTTTATACTTTCATTGAGATTTGGCCTTGTCTGTTTATTCAAGATATTCACTGATATTTATGTGATTGACCAGTATACTTATCTATAATTAAATTTGGGTATTTGCATAACTGTATACATTTACATATTCCCATAACAGAGGGGAATAACTCACCAAGCCAGGTTATGGTGGTTTTATAATTTTCTGACCCATCTCCCCAATGAGATGGGGAAAGAGCTAATAATATCGCAGAAACCCGACATATTGCAAAGCCCAGCCCATAATGCGTAAGAATGAAGTGATAGCATACCTATAGCGGGGCATGGTATTGGCTGTGCAGCGATAGGGCTTGCTGAAGTTTCTCTTCCTTGGCTCTTCTACTGTGGCAGCTCTGCATGAGAGAGAGAGAGAGAGAGAGAGAGAGAGAACATTTTAGGCTACAAAACCTTCCAAGGATCAGATGTTTTATAACAAGGTTTGGGTCAGACATGTAATGTCTATATAGTATGTATAATAATGTAATATCTATATAGAAATACAACATATAACACACACATAAATGTGAAAAATACACCTGCAACCATATAGGTTTGAGATAGAAAGAGATTTAACAATTACAAGGAGATGTGCATGGGAAGTACGGGCATAATAAATGATCTATCCATTGAATGCCTCGTCCATCTGCAACTCCAGCCAACTTTTCTGCTGCCCAATTAAAAAAACAAAAGGTTTCTTGTTACCTTTACAATTTTTGACCAACCCATAAAAAGGATCAACAATGGCAAAACCCACTCACAAAAAGGTCCAAAAGCTCACCGTTCTCTTTTCCATGAAGATACTGAGGAAATCATCTATTTCTGTTTTTCCCTCAAGGAAGTCTTCTGCAATACCGTCAGACTCTTCTTCTGCTTCGTGAGCTGAAACCTTCAGTCTGGCCTGCAGAGCACTCAGGCTACAACTCTGCGAACGCAAGGAAAAATTTTACCTTAGCCTGCTACATTCAATAGAAATCCAGAGGCTATATAAAAAGTGATCCTCGTGCAAAGTTTGAAAACTGGTGTTGTCACCATAGCAACCAGAATGTTCCTGGAGACAGGACCAAAATGCTTCATGAAGATGCGCTATTATTTTATCAGCCTTTATCAGTTAATATGAAACTCTCAATGAAAGCGGCATCATACCTCACTCAGCTCATGCTGCCTCTGCAGCTTCTTCTCAAACGTTGCTTTCATCTGGGTGAGAAGTTCATACTAAAAACATACAAAATAATAAAACATGAGTCATCGATTAAAAAATAAAAGATTCTTCACGCAATAGCATCAATAACGCATACCTTTTCTAATATCGACTGTCGTTTGGATTCTAGAACGGGCTCCAGCTGCAGGTTTTTTTCTAGGATATAACAAACAAGTCTTTTGGTATGAATTATATACAGATTCGGGATATCCAGCATCATTCAGTCAATGACTAGCCAGTTTCATACAACGGCCAGTTACAGTTACTCATTGTAATTCACTGATTTTTTTTCTAAATGCTTGTTTTTGGTTTTCTCTTGTTGCTGATCGTACGCTTAAACACGAGGACGGCTTTATGGATAATACCCTTTATCGTAACCATTACACATTTTCTGTGCTTATGGCGGATCAAAACTTACAAAAGCCTTCCACGGTGCAGAGCACGGCAAGCAAAATAAAATATATTTAAGCTAATATGTTTATGTCTAAGCCATCCAGACAAGGTATGTAACTTTTTGACTCCTTAGCAATGGGCTGAACGGAGGAGATCAAAAACAACTGAAACAGCTGGCTTGTGTGGGAATACAAACTGGAGGGAGCGCTGCTCTCCTGGGGTGATCACTAAGCTCATTGGGGACACCATGGAGCCGATTATTGGGTTCCGGAACGCCACAGCAGAGACAGATTGGTCTAATATGGAATAAAACCATGTCCATATTGGCATTAGTGTATTTAATTTTGCTTGTCGGACCCCAAATGCTGTTATACTAGTACGGAAATGTTATAATATAGATAATGAAAGAGCAGCCCGTGGATAGCAAGGATTACCTTATTGAAGAATCATGCAGCGTTAGGTCTTTGTATAAAACTTTTATTGAAGGAATTAATCTAATACAAAACGCCAGTGTTTTCATTGGTCCTGATTGATCTCCTGGCACGTTTCGTCCATGATGACTGACATATGTCAATGACAAATATATGACTCCATGGGCACACCATTAACACGCATGGAATACTAATAACTAAGATGGAAAGATTTCCACGTGTATCAAAAAAAAATTTGCTATTATATGCAATACATTCTGGAAATACGATGAATAAAATGGATCTTGAAGTCGTACTTGCAATCTCCTCTATGTTCTTCACCAGGTCTTCTTTGTCTGTGATGATCTGTTTAAACTGTGGGAGATTTACAAACTGTTCCAACAGAACATCCTCTTGTTCTATCATTTCCGAGAGTTGGGAGACGCTGTACAAGCAACAAGACACAGCGGTGTAAACCCACTAGCATTATATTACAACATATTGTGTAAAACTGCCCATACTGTTCAATTTTGTCAATTGTGTAACTTGTTTAGTTGATATCCGGTTTAAACAGCGGGAAAGATTTTACACCAACAAAGCCGATCCGTCTTTCCTTTACATTCTCTTCTTTTTTACCGACTTTCTGTACTCAAACTAAAACGTGGAAGAACAATTTGTAAACCACATTTCTACTTATATTTGGGACCACAGAAATGAAAGTATGGCAACCCCCAACTGGAAAGTCCACGTCTATTAGATTAGCCAGTTGGTGTTATAGGCAGATATGTCACTAAAGGCTCTGTCTTCTTTTCAACAGGCATGAAAATAAACCGGTACAAAAAATTCTCTTTCATGAACTAAAATACAGTGCTCTACACAATAATGTCAGTTAGCATTGGCAGAAACTTGGTTTTATCCCACTTTGTTCCAATAAACTTCATCAGTCATGTGATATTTTGGGTGACTTTCCCTGCTCCAACATCACATTGAGCTGATTCTTTACGGCGATGCTAATAAAATCTTTTCCTCCACAGCCTTTCATTAGTCAGAGTGTCTGGTTGTGTGATTAAGATGAATCACTTCTAGCGTTTATCACACAAATAATAGCTAGAACACATAGAAATACCTATATGCAGCTGTCTGTAAGCATTATCCAAAAACTAGTTTTAACTTAATAAGTATTTAGTAATAACAAAGGCGGAAGCTGCCCTATAAACAGCAGGATGATCGTGCTCCTAGTTACAGAATAAAGGTTAGTAAATCACACTCCAGGCGTTTAACCTTTATGATGGAATTTAAAGGGTGTAGATACATTGAAACACCCTGTCATTATGAGCTAGCTGGTGTCATACGTTTCATTTGTGCTGTCAGGAACTTCACACAGAAAACGTTTAAAATAATAATGTACATTAAATGTGCTGTTCTGATTAATACATGAAAAGGGAAGCTTTCCAAAAGTAGTATAGGAGTTACCTTAACGCCGTGAGTTCAGGGAAGGTCTCAGGGATATCAGGCATCTTGTATGTAAGACCATTCAATCCCACCTAGACAGAAACACATGAGCAGAATCAAACTGACCGTAATACCAAAGATCTCTCACACACACACGTTGCACTGATATACAAATCTCGTAAGGTAACTTTATGAACTTACTTCTGAAGTGGGGACCGGTAGAGGCAGGTCTGTAATTAAGCCGCTGGAAGGAGCGGCGGCTTTGGCAGCGTTGTAGTTTGCAGGAACAGGTTCGGGAACAGGGCCTGATCTATTTGTTTCTTGTGATGGGTAAGTAGGGAGAAACGGAAACCCCGAATGAGCGTAAGAAGACAGTCCTGATGGATTGCCGTACAAGCTAAAAAACAAACACATAAAAAACAATCTCAATTACTGTTCATGCCACTCACTACACAATGATTGGAGAAACATTTACCTGGTATTGTCATTGATTTCATTAGAAGCACCATATTCCACAGCGCTGAACACTGGGAATACTGGCTTTGGAAACTATTAATACTAGTCTTAAATTAATAATAGGGGAACACAATGTTCCCACTACAATGCTTGGACCCATAAAAGTGGATATTAGATTTTTTTTGCAAATGAAAGATGCAATTGGCAGCGGCTGCTTTTCAGATTTTTCACCTCAACTATTCACCGCTCAGAGACTATGGATATATGGGGCTCTGAAGATGAATAAAAACTATCCCAAACTTTTCCCCCCCTCATTTTCTTCAGAGACTACTGTAGAAACACTTCACTGACCTTTAGATCAGGGGGTCAGGAATGGTCTCCAAGATTTCACTCGGGCTGCCCCATATCTCTGGAATCTACTTCCACCGGACCTTCAGCATTCACCCTCCCTCCCAACATTCAAGAAACATCTCATAACTCACTTCTTCAGAGAAGCCGCACCATCTTAGCTGCTGGAACCTCCTTGTCATTGATAACAACCACCACACTACCTCTCACCCTTTCTCTGTGCATTATACCCCCCCCCACACACTACCACTCACCCGTCACTGATAACCCCACACTACCTCTCACCCGTCACTGATAACCCACACTACCTCTCACCCGTCACTGATAACCCACACTACCTCTCACCCGTCACTGATACCCCCACACTACCTCTCACCCTTTCTCTGTGCCTTATACCCCCCACACACTACCTCTCACCCGTCACTGATAACCCACACTACCTCTCACCCGTCACTGATACCCCCCACACTACCTCTCACCCTTTCTCTGTGCATTATACCCCCCCCACACACTACCTCTCACCCGTCACTGATAACCCACACTACCTCTCACCCGTCACTGATAACCCCACACTACCTCTCACCCGTCACTGATACCCCCACACTACCTCTCACCCTTTCTCTGTGCCTTATACCCCCCACACACTACCTCTCACCCGTCACTGATAACCCACACTACCTCTCACCCGTCACTGATACCCCCCACACTACCTCTCACCCTTTCTCTGTGCATTATACCCCCCCCACACACTACCTCTCACCCGTCACTGATACCCCCCACACTACCTCTCACCCTTTCTCTGTGCATTATACCCCCCCCACACACTACCTCTCACCCTTTCTCTGTGCATTATACCCCCCCACACACTACCTCTCACCCGTCACTGATACCCCCACACTACCTCTCACCCTTTCTCTGTGCATTATACCCCCCCACACACTACCTCTCACCCTTTCTCTGTGCATTATACCCCCCCACACACTACCTCTCACCCTTTCTCTGTGCCTTATGTTTGTCACCCCATTCCCTCAAGAATGTAAGCTTGTGAGCCGGGCTCTCTCCACCTAATGTATCGGTTTGTCTTAGTCTGTCAGTTCTCGTCTTGTCAGACCCATTGAATATATGTATTGTAAGAAGCGCTGCATAAATAGCCAGCGCTATATAAATAAAAGATAATAAGAATACTTATAAATTCGACCAGTTCCACGGGGAGACTTGCCTGTACCTTGGATAATGTGGGTTTACCTTTTGGTGCCTTGGCATCGGTTGACAGGTTTTTTAGAACACGCTTACATTTGCAGAGCGTAAACCTCACTAAGCACGTCGGGGGAGCCGGATATTGGCCACAGAAAGAGGACTAGTCTGCCTCTGCTGCGAGGCTGTCACGAGGTAGCTAACATGTCAAAATCTGCATCTGTATTCATCAAATGTATACAGCACCGGAGACAGGTAGCCATGAATTCTCATCTATACAGCCTAAACGTTTAATTATATCTCCCTTTCTATGTTTTATTAGGTTATCCATCAGAAATACCAATAACAAACGTTATGGTGGAAAACCCTTCCACTTAAAATTAAAGGGGTAGTAGAAGCATTATTAAACACTCGTCTACAGGCACCAAACAAGGTCAACAATGATCACCTTTTGCCTCTATATATATATATATATATATATATATATATATATATATATATATATATATATATATATATATATATATATATATAGTGGATATAGAGGCAAAAGGTGATTGTTGACCTTATTTGTATGCACCTACCCAGAATCCCTTGTGGTTGTGGCAGCACCATGAGATCTCTGTGGAGAAAAACAAGCCTTCTGGCTTGTCTGGTGTCTGTAGATGAGTGTTTAATAATGCTTTTGTTATCCATCCGGACACAGTTATGGCTCTGTAAAGAAATTCTACAGCAATTACACGTAGCATAAAATCATTTCAATCCGTCTTAGATATGCAAAAAAATAAAAGGCGTAATGAGATCAATTATCAAACGGGAAGACGACACAGAAGTCTTGGGATCAATTTGTAACTATTCAACTATTTCTATTCCGCTTTGACTTATCAATAGTAAATAGAACATCTAAAATACCTAATTCTAAATAAATATTCTTATGGCCTCTAAGCTATGTTTGGCCAGATATTGGAAAATGCCTATATGACCAAACTGGAACAAAGTAAAAATACAAAGTGATTATCAATACTTCTACTATAAGAAGACATTTGGAAATAGAAATCTGGGAACTGTGGACATCAAAATATTTATCTGATTAGTGGAGTTTATGTACTAGTTCTCTGTCCTTCTTCCCAAATAAAGACATCATTTATAGTTTAAATAGGCTTTGTTCGATCTCCGGGGGCGAGTAAGAGTGTCTAGGTTTGGGTAGCCAGGTCTTTTTTGTCTTTCTGCTCCTACATGTAACAAAAAGTCTATAAAAAAAAAAAATGGAATGGAAAATAAATAAAAAAATTCAATTTATAAGAAAAAAAGCATGTCCATGTGCTGCCGCACTGCACAGACAGGTACACAAGTTTAACACAGAGTTACCTTTCAATCCCATCAGATTACAGAATACCTAAACCGCAGATAAGGTTATCGACAGGCTAAGTAAGGATGAAATTCAGCTTCCTACTCTGCAGGGGCCAAAGGGATTAACATGAATCCTCCGTTCCTAGTGGAGCTACTATTTAAAAGCAGGATATAAATAGCTTGATCTAGCGATAGAAAATGCCTTTGAATAACCATATGAGTTCACAGTCATTGATAAATACATGATATAGCATCATCATATTCTGCAGAGCCGACATGGGTAACCAGGACATAATTAGTGGACCTTTTAATAATTTGGATTTACAGACACAAAAAGGTAAGGAGGGCGATTTACAGCATATAAAAGCGCCCTCCCAACATCTCAGGGGCCAACTCAAGTGAGGATGAGGCAGGAAGGGTCATGGTCAGCGGCCGCACAGGAGCTGCAACATACCTCTGCTGATTCCACGGCTGGTCAGGGAAGATCAGAGGATCTCCCCACCTCGCCCATGATCCACATTGCCTGCAAAAACTGGGATAGTGGAGCAGCTACCTGAGACAATGGATGAAAATCAGGAATGTCCTGACAAAATCCAGGGCTGTTGGGAGGTATGCAAATGCATTTCATGTACCATATTGTGACTTGTGTAAGACTTCGTATCTAAAGTGAACCAGACAGAAGCCACAGTCAGGCTCTGTGATGACAATAAGGTGGGGGAAAAAATATTACAAGTGTGTGGGGAGGTTGGAGTAGTGAAAGTATTGTAATACAAGTCTTTTTCATAAGTAAAAAGTTTACTAAACTAAAAGTATCTGTTAATATCTGCTTTTTAAATGGTTGGTATTTCTCATACTCCAAAAAGTACAGTGCCTTTACAAGGAGTGAAAACTGAACACTAGTGGGGGTGTCTAGGACCAAAACACAGCCACATTTAAGAAAAAGAGAAAAATACTCTCCTAAACCAACCGCCGAAATAAACATGAACACGAAGAAAATGGGGATTCTTCTGTATTTTGTTTAAAGCTCATTTGTCAGCACCAAGGCAGCCCACGTAGGATGTGCCCTATTCTGACATATATTTAGTAAAAATACTTGCAGTGACCGGGGAGCAGCGAGCAGATGCCTTGGCTGTGTGAGCATTATATACAGCAAACACCATATCCTAGACACAGAGAATGTTTATACGAGGAGACCAAATGCCTGACGTCTGGGACTTATACAGCATTTTATGTTATGTACTAGCAGGATGGGGATTCGGGAAAATAGAATGTGGACAGTTCAGTAAGACAGGGTTAACAGGGGGAAGAAGATCATAGCTAGAAGACATCTCTCGATCCTGGGGGTGAATCTGTGACCCTGAAGAAACAGCAAGAAATCCCACGCATGCATCAAATCGGTTTAAAACAGTAAAACGTAACACTTATCCACGGAAACGGCAGTTTAAGGACAAAACATAAAAAATGTAACTTACTAAGGAAAAGAAGCAGAGGCAGGTGCCAGCGTAGGAGGGTTCTTCCACAACTCTTCCAGCAAACTCTGTACTATTTTACCAAGGTCCGAGTGCATAGTAAACTGAAAGAGAGCAGGCAGAACGGCATTTCATTTCAAGCAACAATTCAAACTATGAGGTATAGGAATAGCCACAACAATATTACTACTACTCCAGAACACATTCAATATAATTTATATATGTGTGTGTGTGTGTGTGTGTGTGTGTGTGTGTGAAGGTGACTTACGTTATTTACTAAAGGACATGTCACATTGATGCCCTGCTTGTCCACCAAGTGATGTCTAATTGGAGGAAAGACACTTATAAGGGGCTTCTCTTGAGGAAATTGTGGAGGAAGCAAACTGCAAAAAAAATAAAAATATAAAATATATATATAAAAACAAACGAACAGGCATATAACACAGCATCGGAATTTTGTTCAATGCACGACTTCTGTAACAATCATTTTTTAAGCATTTTTTCGTCGCCCACATTAGTCGGTATTGGATTACTATACACATCACATACTTAAAGTTAATCATCCATGGCCAGGAGAATGAGCGCTACTTACATGTTTATACTGATGGTAAGGTTTTTGATAGTGATAGGCAGTCTGTACTCCACATCTTTCTGAATCTCAGCAATGCTGCAAAAATAAACGAATGCTTGAATAACAATTTCAGAGTTAAACACACAGACAGTCAGATAGTTGAGCAGGTTGGGATTAGCGGTTAGCAGAACTCCTAGAAAGTTCGTTCTCAGATAAAGATCAGACACGTAGAAAGAAAATAGACTAAAGGTTAAAAAGTCACATGATCCAGATCAACACTCTTAAACACTGACACTTATGCTTGTTTAGTTACTTTATATATATATATAATGTAAAAGGGTGAAGCCGTATTAGTCCAGTAGACACGATGTAAAAAAATAGAGTATTGCAGAGGATGCGGTGATACCTTTTTTATTGGACTAACATAATATTAAAAAGACAAGCTTTCGAGAGTTATCCTCCCTTCATCAGGTCCGAAGCAATACTAATCAACATGATAGAGGTTACAACTTAAAACAAGTGATGGTATAAGAGGGGGGGGGGGTTGAGTGGGGTGTCGTAAATAATAGGTCTGGAGGTGAGAAATGCAGAGAGGTGGAGAGATAACCCAGGGACAGAACAAATAAACTTAGGGAACCAATAACCACAATAAAACATCAAAGATAACAGCAATTAGACATTGGATGACTAGATGAAGTTCATATGAAGTTCTGGTAGTGTGTAAGGAAACCAGAATCCACATTAAGTCCCTCTTTTATGGTGTTAAAATGTGTTACCATTTTCATCTCAAATGTTTTTCTTTCCTGAGAGTCTCTGAAATTTCCTTTGAGTACTTTAATTTTTAGGTTTTGGATGGAGTGATTGTTCTGTGTGAAATGATGTCCTACCGGGTGCAATATTTTTCTTCCTCATGGTTTTTGATGGAGCTTCGGTGCAGGTTCATTCTAAGGTGCAGCTTAAGCCCCGTTTCTCCAATGTAGCACCCTTTGTCACATGCAGAGCATTGTATCATGTACACCACGTTTGCCCATGTACATGAGTAATATATATATATATATATATATATATATATATTTAATCGGCAACAGGTGACAAACAGGACGGCTAACTCATTCCAGTTCCTGCAAAGCCTGCTTGATCCAAGATGTGAAAATATGTTTGTGTCTAAATGCTTTTTGTATGTCTTTAGAGCAAGGGGTCCAAGGCTGGAGTCCCTCAGGGAGAAATACTTAATAGCATGAAAGCAACATGTCTTCTACTGTTACGACTAGACGTGGGTAGGAATGACACTGGTGGCGTGTGGAACGGGCCAAGCTTGGGTGGAAAGCCACTTCAGAGAAATGTGCTGAGCTGGACTTGACTCAAACAGAAGCTCATGATGACCAAAATCCAGACCAGGAGTAGGAGTTTGAGTCAGCTTGGCGATATCTTGTACTCTTACTTACATCACAAACCAGAACAAGTAGGGTGTTGGTTTCAAGACAGCTCACCAAGCTATAGCTACAACACATATCAGTCTACTCTTGTAGATTCTCGTAAATATATATATATATATAAAACAAAATTAGCATTAGTAAATTGGTTCTATTCTACTATTGTGCAGTAAATAAAGTTATTGGGAAGGGCTCAGAGCAGAAGTATTGCAAACAGTCACATGGGCAAGTCAATTCCAAGAAGGAACCAGAAAAAAACCAAAAAACAGACCTTCCAGGAAACATGAAGCTATGCTACGCCATATATGTTTCATTTACAAAAAGAGGAACGTTAAAAAACATGTATACCAAATGTTGGGAAAGGATACGGGAAGCTTGCTATAACAGTATGTCTCTGTATTCATATAGAAGTCTTCCACTGTGCCCATATCATGGGTGCGATATAAGACATATAGCACTACAGAATGTTTGTAAAATGTTATATGGAACTGTTCTGAGTTAATATATGTATTTAGTAAGGTACCTTCCCCTTCTAACCAGACATCCAAACAGTAAGGAGCTGTGTGAAATTACTCTAAATCCGGGTATAGCTTTAAGTTTAGCCGTACTACCTTATACATGTTTACATTTTTTGTATAGGGTGTTGAGTTTAGAAATCCTTTATAGTTGATTCCTATTTTTGTTATAGTTTATTGTACACTTAAACAATATCGCAAAGTGTATAACAGTTTCATAGACGTAGAAAACATACAAATGGTAGTGGTGACTGTTGGAATAAAGATTCCTGGAAGGCCAAGGTCACATATAGTTGAATATCTCCACATCCTCATATTATTGCTTATACAGTCGTTTGAGAAAGAAAGTACATCCTCTTTCAATTCTGTCATTTTATATGCTAGGACATAATAACAGTCATCTGTTCCTTATCAGGTCTCAAAATTAGGTAAATACAACCTTAGATGAGCACCACCACATAGTTTTTCACACATGGCTTCTCCATTTTGGCTTTATTCTTGTTGAATAAATCATGACAGTGTATAAAATATCATGTTGTTCATCTGAGGTTCTATTTAACCAATTTTTAGACCTGCTAAGGAACAGATGATTGTTGTTATGTCCTGATGTATATCTGTATGTCTTTCGCCAGCAGCGAGTAAAAAAAACTCCAGGTGAGCCAGGAAAGCCTTCATAGCAAATATCAAGACAGAGGTAGAAACTAAATGGACTCATTCATGTAACCTCTTTAGATTAATAAATGAACACAAGACTTTGATCTTCTATAAACAAACATAGCATACCACTGATATAGAGGTTTAGAACCAAACAAATGGGTTTTTTTTCATGCTTGGTTTAACACGGAAAGGGAGCTGTATGCGTGGGGACTGAACTGCTCCTGCTGATGGATTTATTAACAGGCACTGTGACATTGCCATAGTACCACAGGATACTTGTCCCAGGGGTGTCCATTAAGGAAAACCTACCTAGGACTTGGCCAGTTTGGTACACACTGGTCCTTGGAAGAAAATCATAGGGAGAACCTATCCTAAAATCAAAGCAACAAGATGGTGTTAAAAGCAACAAGTTTAACGTAAATGCAATAAACATTCCCTTTTAATATTGATTATTGGCTCATTTATCATGTCTGTGAGGAACGGGTGTAGCGAGCTGGTATATTTTACGAGACCAAGCAATCAAAATAATTAACATCCCTTTGTAGTATCTGCAGTAAGCATAAAAAGCAAGAACCGAAATGATTACGCCGGGAAACACGTGAAGATGTCCAAGTGGCATTTCCTTGCTCTAAAAATGGCTAAAATTAATAGAACTTTTCATGAATGAACACCCAAGCAGGGCCAAGTTGGCCTTTTAAACAATCCAATAAGTTATTTGTGATGTAAAGATAAAGGGCCATTGGAACCCAGGAGCGATAAAGGGCCTTTGGAACCCAGGAGTGATGGGAGTGATAAAGGGCACTGTACGCCTATGAAGATACTCCACTACTCTACAATAGTCATTTACAACATTAACAATGTCTACACTGTATTTCTGACTCATTTCATGTTAATTTAATGGATGAAGTTTGACCCCACACTTTTGAATGGTAGTGTATACACTGAGCCAGACAGTCGAATGGAACGAAACCCAAAAATCAGTCATCAAGGCGATAAAGAAGCAGACGATGACATCAGAGCCGCGGAGGACGGAGAAAGTCTGACGGGAGGTGTCGGAGCGTAAATGAAGCATATAATATCCTAGTGCTTTCAAGCCCTTATTTAGAAGTAAAACAATGGACTCTTTACTGGAAAGTCAGGTTTATTGCTGCACATTTGGCTGTAGAGGGGAAGTGCAATGAGTTACCGGAAAGCACTGCTTACTTCTGGAAACACACTGGCACGGAGGTTACACAGAACATAATACTCAATACTCATTTATAAGCACTGAACACAGCGCATGCAGAAACATTACTGTATGAATTATGATATAATCAGTGTCGATGATTCTAATAGTATAACGCTGATATTTAGTGTAAAATTAGACATTATTGTAACTTTCTACACATTACTTTGAGAGAATTGCCCACATAGGAGCGTGTACTGGACGACGCTGAGTGGTGTCACGACAAGATGGATTAACATATATACATGATAATAAACACTGACATCATTACAGTGACACAATAGGATTGAATTATTGAACTGTGACAGCAAAATCCTAATTTCTTGTGAACTATCTAAATATGTGTTAACACTGGGCCAACATGAACCTTCTTTCCTGAGGTTGTTCCTCCAAAATGCATACCTTACAAAATTTCAGGGGCCCAAACTGGACACCTTTGTGGGGTTGTGTAGCCGGAGGCAGGCCTGTCCACCTACTTTACCCAAAGAGCCACTTTGCAGTGCTCGGCGTCATAGCGCCGGGGGGGGGTGACCCAACAAAAACGTGTCGATTTTACCGATCCTTGGGGGAATCAGAGGATCCCCACTGCCAGAAAAAGCAAGATAATGGGTGAGCTTAGCAGGGCAATAGCGGCAGATCAGGACTGCCCTGCAGAAAATGAGATGGTTGGGAGTTATGACAAGTAAAGTTAAGCTGGTGGGAGGAAACACTTTATTTCACGCCAAAGCACGTATATAAAATCCTGGATGAGATCCACTGTCTGCTGAGGCTGGGCCAGCCCTGGGACCAAACATTCTCCCTTTGAGGCTGTTTCGGGATTGGAAGTCTGTGCCGGCTGGCAGAGCGACGGCAGCTCCTCCAGCCGCTGTCTCCTGCTTCTGCTTTCAGGACTAGGACATGAGAGGGCCACAGCAACCCGCGACAGCCCAGGAAGAGCAGTGCAGAACGTGCCTTACAGGAAGGGACGCCGCAGAACCTGTGTTACATCAATAGCTGCCGCTTTACTCGCCAAGACAAGTTACTTCAGGGAATTAGGCCAGAAAAAAACAAGAGCGAACTTCTAGGAAACAGAGAAGCCGGCAGCGCCTGTATCAGCGTATATACGCTTTTCTTCTAGAATATTCCACCGCACTGCATTACACGGCTTCTCCTCCTGACAGAACGCAGAGAGCGTGAAGTCCAGAGGTTACAGCGACAAACAGGGACGCAGCATCACGGCTTTAACCCTTCTGACACCAAAGGCATTCTTCCCGGGACGACACCAATGCCTCGTTTACACCGTATTGTGAACGCTTTCCTACCGATCCCCGAAATAATGCCAGCCTTCACGGCTCTCCTCAGGAATAGGAAATGAAGACTGAACCGCCATGCGACGAGCAACTTCAATCTCACTGTACATAAGAAGCATGTCGTTTCTGTAATGTTCTATTATATACTACTCGTTATTTCCCGTCTACCCTTTGTACAGCACTACGGAACATGATGGCGCTATATAAAACAAGAAATACTAATTTGGCCCATCTAGTCTGCCCACTTCCCCCCATGATATTAACATTCAGACTTTAATCTGTCCCCAATACTGAGTCAGATTCAGGATAGCCATACGTCTATACCACGCAAGTTTAAAGACCCCCCCCCCCCCCATTCTCATCTCTACCACTTCAGATGGAAGATAAATGGATCGGCCTAACAGCCGAAGTGGTAGAGCAAATGTAATCATGCATGGGACAGTCATGAAGCAATCGCAGATCCAAGATAAAAACCAAGGAATGATTCACGTCTGATTCTTTACAACAGAAAAACTGGCAGCCTAGATGGAACGAACGGCTTTTATCTGCTGTCAAATGCCGCTCCTATGTTCTTTCTAATCAGAAACATTGTACACGTAACGCGAACACGTCAAGAAAGCTCAGATATAAACAGCCGGTGCTGTCACATGATTAGCCACGAGAAGCAAGTCAAAGTGTAAAAAGAGCTGAAAATGAAATGCTTGGGAGATGAAAGGTTAATGTCATCCATCGGATATCATGTGATTATACTTGTAGTGGTAGGGTTTAAGGGCACTTTTTTAATAGTAATAAAAAAACCCCCCTCATTTTACACATTTTTTTTTTTGGCGCTGTTTCCAGTGCAGTTCGGCTCGAGATCCTTTTGAGGACCTTGCATACGTTTTTTGATGTCATGATGACATCACTGGGCTCCCAATCAATTTCAGATCCATACAGGTACACTGCCTAAGCTTGGGGGGAGGGGGGGGGGCACACCATGGTTTTGTTGTTGTATACTCTTCAGGCAGGACGGAAGCGTCCATGAGCTCAGGTTTTGCCATTAGACGGGAATTGCCCGGCATCATGGGACAGACGGCAACTACCACAACATTTCTGCAACTGTCTATAACTTGTACTTTATTGTAACTGCCCGGAATTATTTAGCATAAAGTAACACGACGTGTAAAACGTAATAAACAATCAAAAAAGGGCTCATCTACAGATCACTGGACCCGATCAACCCAAGCAGTCCTCTCCCCCTTAACCACCGACTAGATTGTAAGCTCACATGAACAGGACCGTCTTGTCCTTCTCAACATTATTCCCGATTGCAACTGCGCTACGGCATCTGCTGGCGCTATATAAATAAATGTAATGTAATCTCAGGATTAATGTTTCAGAGGAGAGCTCCGGACCCCATCCTGCGGAAAGGGCATGTGGCGGGAGGCATACAGGAGTTAGGTGACCGGTATGGGGGGGCACAGGGTTACTCACCTGCTGTGACAGGCTTTGAGGGACTCGATCTGTCTCTGCTTCTGTTGCTGCAGACTGGTTAAAGGCGGCAGAGGTCTGGAGCCTTTGGATGAAGAGAAGAGCCAGCTCATCCTAATCTCTGCTCGCTGCTCCGCGGCACTACAGGCTGACGAGGTGCTGCTTGTGTCGGGGCTGACAGGGGGAGGAGGGAGGAGAGCAGATTAGCCGGTGCTGCTGTCTCTCACGTTCACAGGGGATCAGGGTCATTGGCACATCAGCACTCGAGTGCCCCAGGATACCCACTTCCGCTGGAGGCAATAAGGAGGATCGGCCCCCCACAGGGGTAATATGTAACGCCAAGGAAGAGGGTCAGGTCACAGCGTGAACCAAGGCCGGTATTATCTGCTGTCCAGGCCCAGGGCCAGCAGGCATCAGATACGGCCTCAGAAGCCGACTCCCTCACATGCATTTGCCTTTAACTCCATGGTTTATGCGCTGCCCGGCGGCAAAGTCCGGTTTAGCGGTGACCGTCTATATAATAAAGTCGCTCGCAGCAGGTAATTTATTGCACGATAAGCCCGCTTTACATGACACGGAAACACCGGTCAGTGGAATATCGGTATACGCAGTATATATACACTCTCCCAATCCCCACTTCCACTTTGTCCCTCTCTTCGGGTCGCTCTAAATGACGCAGCGTTTACGTCACCCTCACATCTGACAGCCAGCAGGTGGGATCTTCGCGCAGGCACGCCCACACGTCTCTTCCCCTCCCCACCCCGATGGCCCTGATGTCATCAGCGAGCGCCTCCGTAGGAGGTCACCCGATGGGCAGAATGTAGCAGCTGGGCCGGCGCGTCGCTTTGATGACGTATTGGCCTGGGATATCGTTAGTGACGCCGGACTAAAGCTGGGGGGGCCCGAAAGATCGCGAAGGTGGACCAGGCAAGAGGTAATTATGCGTCTCGACCATCGCTATGCATGTGTGCCGAGAGCGGAGTGCGGCTGCCCAACGTTCGGGATCAGCGCAATGGAGGCGGCGCTAAAACCCCTGTGTCTCCTGGGTTCATTGAGATGCCCGGTCTCATGTCAGGAGTATTTATAACGTCAGGCTTATGGAGCAATAGCTTTTCCCCGTGCGGTCGTTAATATACATTTAAACGTGACCGGCCTCTGTAACACAGGGATCCGAAATAAGTATTGTACTAAGTAACCTGAAACAGCAGCTATTACAGCAGTTGATGTAAAGGTGTAAAAGATGGTTAAAAGCATATAGCTTGCAGTTCAGCTACCCTGTGTATCCCGCAATAGACGGCAACCTCTAAACCTAACATATGCAAATTAACCAATAGTAAGCAATTGTACATGGACACTCTGGACTATAAAAAAGCCATCCGGAATGTACAGGACACGTATAAAGAGAGTTAACGCCCCGTAGAAATTAATGCAGATCTCGTACGGCGAGAGGAAGACCACCGTGTGCGCCAGTGAAGAATGAAACCTTCTTAAAAGAAGCTGCTACTCCCACGATAAATTATACGCAGCGGCTCGGGAGTTAACGTATTCTTATTCACTACCGCTCTACATTCACAGTTACGGCATAGGGACGGCTGCTTCCCCAAACACGCTTCCAAAAAAGGGGGAAAAATATAGCAAATGATAGTGTTGTGTAATAACATCTATGTGAATATTCCTTAATAATGTGCCCACAATCATAATATATTTGTATGAATGCTAAATCCAAGTTAAACGAGTTGCCACATTGCATTTTACTGCATGAAAATCAGGTGTTCTTTAGATGTATTTCTGTCTCATTTATCTCCTCCCCATCTCCCCAAAGTAGGGGGCATACTTAGGTACCGTATGCTTCTCTGCACATGCTAGTCAATGGGGGCAACAGGTGCCAATCACATGTATGCCATCTGAACGTGGTTTCCGTGGCACTCGTGCAATACGTTTAAATAAAAATGATAACTGGTTCTAGCAGAGGCAGCCGGGGAAGTAGGAAAACGAGCTGAAAGTCTAATTTTCTTGGTACTGGTAACTTAAAAATTAAAAAATGCCAGCATGCACAGAAAGAGCGCCATTGATTTTAATGGGAGCACTTTCTTGCCACTGATTGGATTCTTCAAGCAGCCAATCAGTAACAAGTCATCAAACCATGGAGAGGAAGGGCAGCTACTCACCCTCATAGTACTGAAACGTCACTGCCTGCAGCACCGATCTATATAAGCAGTAGCCCCCGTGAAATCTAGACTTGTCCCGTCATCATTTAGTGGAAAGACTGATCGGCCGCTTTATTTATTGCCTCAAAACAGGCTCCTGTTTGCCAGTTTCCCTTTAATATGTTATGACGTCACATGCCTGCACCTCCATTACCTTTAAAAGGGAAACGTCTCCTCTCTTTAGCTTTGCGTGTGAGTTTGAGGACCGTCGCCTATGAGATTCTTCTGTCGTCGGCTGTAACATTTTGATGCCTGCCTCTGAGGCCCTCCCCCATCCCCACTATGCCAGCTGCAACGGTGGACCACAGCCAGCGGATCTGCGAAGTCTGGGCCTTCAACCTGGATGAACAGATGAGAAGAATCCGCCAAGTTATACGCAAGTATAATTATGTTGCAATGGTATGTTTAGGGGTTTCGCTAGAACCGATTCCTTTTAAAATTAGGTTATTCTGCGTAGAGCGGAGGTTGAATTTTCTGTACATACATCTCAAAGCATCAAATAATATGTCGTTTGCTCTGCTGGGATATGTGTGTCCTACTGGTGGGGATTATTTTCCCTTTGCTTCTTCTACGATTTATCATGTTTTTTATAAAATAAAATTTGTTACTGTGAGAAAAGTCTAATACGGGCTTTATTCTGGTGATGTTGTAAGAGATAATTACTTCTAGGTTAATTAGCGGTATACATCGGGGTATGTGCGAGGAGCTGTCCTGGTGCAAAATGATAAAGGTGGCTGTCACCATAGCAACCAGGGCAGTGAAGCGTTATTGCAAAGCGATTCATGGTCAAAGGTTCGCTTGTCTCAGTATCACTTTGCGAAAATCAATGCAATGTGTCCAGAGCAGCCCAGCCCAGAAGCAATCTGATTCTTCAAAGAATTACTTCGGTTTCATTTCTATGATAAAAACGGCGGGGGTAACGCCCAAGACTTCCAGCTGAACGTCTACGGAGACTGATAAGGGGTCTCCATGAAACGCGTGCGATTAAATGCTAAGTCTTGGCGCTGTACACCCGGGACGCGCCTGCGATGAGTGGTGTGGAGCAGCTGGCTTAGAATAGATAGAATCCCGTCGTCGGTGAACCCCAAATACTGCCTGAGAATGACATAAAAACACCCCAAAAACACTGACTTTCTGGTTAACGGCAGATCTGCTGATGCGAATACGCGGAGCTATCTGCAGTTTGCTGACATGACCTGACATTATACAACAAGCCCTGGGAGCTTCTCGTGCGGGAAGAGTTTGGCCGGCCCTGTATAATGTATAATGAAGTCGGATTTCATTGAATTATGCATTGTACAGGGCTAGCTCAGTCTTTTGTGCTGGAGAAACATACCAAGGTTGGCTCTTTTTAATGGCAAGTGAACTGGATGTGTTATAACCACAACCCTTCTGCCAGCTCTCCTGACAGCTCTCCCTTTCATGAGTTAAACCTGATTGTTACATGGTTTTGTACAGATCAAGATAAGACTTAAAGATTGTGCTGTGCACGGAGGAAATGCTTTTTATTTCTTATACAGATAGTGTGTGTGTGTGTGCATATATATATACCGTATATATATATATATATATCTCTGTATATATTATATATAAAATCCTTTTGTACTTGGACATATGGCATATGCTACTTTCAGAAGGTTTTTCTTATTTTTGTTTTTTTCCGTCTCTGTTTTTCTAGGACACAGAGTTTCCAGGGGTTGTTGCGAGACCAATAGGGGAATTCAGGAGCAATGCTGACTATCAATACCAACTTTTGCGCTGCAACGTAGACTTACTAAAGATCATCCAACTGGGGCTGACGTTTATGAATGAACAAGGAGAATACCCGCCGGGAACCTCAACATGGCAGTTTAATTTTAAATTTAATCTAACGTGAGTCCGGGCTTTGGGGAATTTTCAGAATGTGGAAACAAAACCGTTATTTTAGTTTTTAGTCTTTACAATACTTCTGGAGACTTGGCGTAAAATTTAGAAATAAAAACTATGCAAGATTTTTTTCTTTATTAAAATATAATGCTATACATTTTTTTTCCAATGCATAATTACACTTAGATTAAAAACAATGTCATTTCTGTGACCCTTGTGGCCTGAAGTCACAATGCTTCAACTTCACAACAGTTTGCTCTCCCTGTCCACACATTTTATCTGGGATCTCACGATTTATTTTAATTTTGGGCAGGAAAATATATATTGCGGCTTTATTTGTAATTTTAGGGAGGTCTTCCCTGCCATTACATTATTTTTGGTGCCAGCGAGGACATCATTTGGGTGATATATACATAGTATAGCTGACCCCCTGTATAGGAGAAAATATTCCATTATAGCCAAATTCTATTAAAATAATGCCAGTAATTTAATTGACTCAAACCCATATTAAAATGGCTAGTAATTAACTTGTAGGGGGCACCGGTTTACCTGTGCATTGGATACATAAGTAAGACGTTATTCTATTTGAAGATTTTTCCCATTTATCTGTATTCTCTCTGCTGCTGTTTCCACAAAGGAAATGCATTTTTCTAGAATAGCAATGTGGGTGTGCGCAAAAACAAAAGACTTTATTATTAACAATTTCATTTCTCGTTCTCCCTCCTATTTAAGGGAAGACATGTACGCGCAGGATTCTATAGAGCTGCTCACAACCTCTGGGATCCAGTTTAAGAAGCATGAAGATGAAGGCATCGAAACGCAGTACTTTGCAGAGTTGTTTATGACCTCAGGAGTAGTGCTGTGTGAAGGCGTCAAGTGGCTCTCTTTTCATAGGTGTGTATTGTAGATTTTTGGGGCTTTTTGGGTTGAGATAACTCTGTCTGCGTCTCATCAGGATTGGCCCATCCTAATCTGCTTTCATTTTTATGTGGTTTTCAATTATTATTATTTTATTGGTCTGCTTTTTACTCACTTGATTTGCTTAGAACAAGTATCTCTACTGTACTTTCCCGTATAACTTCTACTCAAAGGGTGTTTTCGTATTCCCTAACATGTTTAACCCCTTAATGACAAAGCCTGTACATGTACGGGCTCACAATGCATTGTTTTAATGGGTTTAAGGACAACCCATTGTCCTTTAAGGGTTACAAAACAAAAGTATTGCTCTGTTTGAAGCATGGCTTTTTAGTTTTTTTTTAGTCTTATAAGAAGTGTTTTTAAATTATTCAACAACTTGCCTAAGGTTTTATCAGTACTTCATTTTTGTTCTGAAACCTTAGGCGTTTAAAACATTACTGTAAAACTCCTGTCATCTTCTGTGGACTTTAGTCAGAGTCGCGCTCGGGTAAAACCGCCTTCTTCTTTATTTTTGGTGAGTCTAGCCCAGCTTGTATGGGGGTTTATGAGCTGAGTCTGTGGTCTGACTTAGCCCAGCTCAGATCGAGCAATGGCTGGCTGGTCCTTCATGTGTGAAAAAACGAAACGTTGCTGCTTTCCTATTACTAGAAATACCAATAACCAAAGCTATGGTGGGTAAAGGTGATGGAAACCCTTCCACTTAAAATTAAGGGGGTAGTAGAAGCATTATTAAACACTCATCTACAGACACCAGACAAGCCAGAAGGCTTGTTTCTCCCTCAGAAATCTCATTGCGCTGCCACAACCGCAAGGGATTCTGGGTAGGCGCATGCAAATAAGTTCAACAATGATCACCCTTTGCCTATTACTAGGACAGCATATGTTTTTTTTTTTATTGCCCCTCCAAATAAATAGGTTATAGGTCAGCAGGCATGAACCCTGTGCACTTTCATGCAGACTGTGCAGACTCATTTTGCTTTGATAGCAAGGGGGACAAAAGCCATGCAGCGTGAGGACAAAAGAAAGCCGAGCGAGGAAAGGATCCTGCAGAACTCCCTGCACGATACAGTCCTGAAAAACAGGCTATTTCTAATGACCAGAGTCTGCTTTTCCTCTTTAGAGAAGTGAAAAACCAATGCTGGAAATGACAAAAAATGGAATGTTACCATTTTATTGCATATATAATTTGTAGTCCAGATTCCCAAAGCAAGTTTTATACCCCTTCCCATCTGATAGATCCACATGAGAGGAAGCACAATAGATTTACAGATATGCCATTAGTGCACTCTTATCTAAATACCGACATTATGGGCTGTGTAGAATTATTGAGTACTGATCTGTTCTGCTACAATTACTTGTGATACTTATTTGTTTCTCATGGGTTCGGAGCTGAAGCAGAGCAGGACTGTGTGTTTTCAAGGTCTCTGCAGTTCTACAAACCCTAGCAGAATACTTTGCAGTTCTAATGGTGACATGCAGAACGATACGACTTCTTTATCTGTAGCAGGCAAATGTTAATGAAAATGATCTGTTTCTGCCTCAAGTTGGAGCTGAACACCGCGATGTTCATCTATTTATTAAGGCCCATGTTTTGGTTTGTAAGAAGCTCCAGAACCTGGGACAGTCCCGATCAGTAGAAGTCACCTCTGTTGTGTTCACTCCGTGCGGTTTCTCCTCCACGTGCTTGGTCTTGTCAGTTCCGTCTCGCCTGATTGAGTGGATTATCACAGATTACAAAACCAAAAGTCTGTAATCCTGTTTACACCTGTTCAGCCGTACTACATGACTGCAAGTTCTACGTGACCTCCTGCTGTTTATTGTGATGTCCTAAACGCTGCTGCTAGGCTTATCTTTCTTGGATGCCGCTCCTCTTCTGCATCCCCACTCTGTGAAATCCTCCACTGGCTCCCAATTACCATTAGTGTTAAATTTAAAATCCTGGTACTAACATGTAGGGCCCTCCATAACACGGCTCCTCCATACATTTCTGCCCTCATAAGCAAATACTCTCCAACTCAATCCTTATGTCCTGCCCATGGGCTAAGGCTCTCCTCCTCACTTATTACCCCTTCCATTTCCCGTCTACAAGATTTCACTCAGGCTGCCCCATATCTCTGGAATCTACTTCCACTGAACCTTCATTATTCACCCTCCCTCCTGACATTCAAGAAACATCTCATAACTCACTTCTTCAGAGAAGCCGCACCATCTTAGCTGCTGGAACCTCCTTGTCACCCGTCACTGATACCCCCACACTACCTCTCACCCGTCACTGATAACCCCCACACTACCTCTCACCCGTCACTGATAACCCCCACACTACCTCTCACCCGTCGCTGATAACCCTCACACTACCTCTCACCCTTTCTCTGTGCCTTATGTTTGTCACCCCATTTCCCTCAACATTGTAAGCTTGCGAGCCGGGCTCTCTCCACCTAATGTATCGGTTTGTCTTAGTCTGTCAGTTCTCGTCTTGTCAGACCCATTGAATATATGTATTGTAAGAAGCGCTGCGTAAATCGGCGCTATATAAATAAAAGATAATAATGATGATGATGTTGGCAGTAACAGTATCGGTGTGGGAAAAGATGAGACCTGGAAACTAATATTCTCTTTCTGACATCTTCATAGCCATACGCAAGTTAGAAATAAAATCTGTTTCAAGACTAATTGCAAGACCCCCCCCCCCCCTTCCTTGGTGTTCTTATATCCAGGGTCTCTTCTATAGACCAAAACATGAACCAGCAAGGAAGAAATTAAAGTTTCACCAAACCATGATAACAATGTAATTCCAGCATCTAGGATCCCAGATTGCACCCGCTTAGATATACAGATCATGGGTCAGGTGACTTCTGTGACCAGTGTGAATTTAACCCGTTGTGTGTTGCTGGTTGTTAATACTTACTGTATTGTTTCTGTTGCAGTGGTTATGACTTTGGTTATCTAATAAAGATACTGACCAATTCAAACCTGCCAGAGGTAGAACTTGACTTCTTTGAAATCCTGCGGCTTTTTTTCCCTGTGATTTATGATGTCAAATATCTTATGAAAAGCTGTAAAAACCTAAAGGTAGGTTATTAATGAGTAAATATAATTCAAGTGACTTTACAGAGCAGGTCTTAGTGGAAGGGAGAGAGAATCAGACAGCGGGAGTAATGTTGGAGTCTACTCCGTGTCTCCTGTCCTTGGCCACCAAAAAATGGCAGCCACATGGACTGCCATCTCTATTAGGTTCTTGCCGTTTTATTGTTCTAGATATTAAATACCGTATCCTCCTTTTAGGTAAATCAAGTCGGTGTTTATATTTGCTTTACAGAGTGTTTATCAGCTGCATATTAATGCAATGTTACATTCATTATTAATGCTATACCTGTTTTATTGTGTTCTGTCTCCAATTCTGCTCTTTTTTGTGTGCAGTGAGGTTTGGGTAATTATACTATTTTTTATATATATACATATATATATAATTTTACAGTGGGCAACTGTAGTTTTTTATTGTAACAATTCAATATGTGCTGTCATCAGGGAGGGCTGCAAGAAGTGGCAGAACAGCTGGAACTGGAGCGGATAGGACCTCAGCATCAAGCTGGCTCGGACTCGCTACTGACTGGAATGGCTTTCTTCAAAATGAGAGAAGTATGACATGACCCAAGTAGTTGATATCTAGTGAAAGGCATAGCACACAAACACTAAAACTCCATGGGAAGTTTGTCAGAGCCCCAGACTGTTCACAAACCTCACAGAAGACGTAGGTTTTGCATGTTAGAAGCCATTAGTATGAATTCTAGGTAGAGCTTTGCTAGTTGACATTTTCTCCGTTATTCCTTTCTACCTGGGACAATGTGCCCTAAAAGAAAACCTTATAAAGCAAGCGTTTTCATTTTTACTTGTTCACATTCATTTTTAAGGAACAGAGGACAAATGTGAATGTCCAGGACACTCGTTTATGCTTGTCTTTTATGTATCAGTAGGATCGGAGGGGACAGGGTCTCTCATTACATGTGTATCATATATGAATGCCACACTAGATGCTGGTAGGTTACAGCCCTCAGAAAAACGAGGCTGCAATGAGAAAACCATATGCTCAACCAAGTTCTTCTCAAGCTCAGACTGGATTCAGTTGCAGTTTTGTGAGCCAGTTGAATTCCATGGATTTTCAATTAGTTCTTGGTCATAATTTGTGTCTACCAACCTGGAGAAGTTTGTTGTGCTTGAGATTCTTTGACTTATGGCTACTTAGGGATAGTAAATAGATATTTCTGCCAGTTGTGCATACATACATACATACATACATACATACATACATACATACATACATTTTTTATTATCAAAGCTCTTATTTGTGGCTATACAGTTCTGTTTAACTCTTTGAACAGTTGCCACACGTTGTATATATTCTTTTTCTTACCTTTCTTTAGATGTTTTTTGAAGATCACATAGACGATGCTAAATACTGTGGCCATCTATATGGTTTAGGATCCGGCGCGTCTTATGTACAGAATGGGACAGGGAATGCATACGAAGAGGAAGCCAACAAGCAATCGTAACATCCAGAGGAACAATAAGCACTTTTTTCATTGCCAAGCTACTTTGTACATGTTTTATCTCCGGTTGAATTGCTCGGACATCCACAATACTGCTTTTCGGCACTCACTGCCTTCATCCAAACATGGAATTGTCTGGCCTTTACCTAAATCAGTGTCACGGTATTCTGTTTGCCTTACATAACTGTCATCCAACACTCTCGCTCCCTCTAGATGCATCAGGAGATATCTCATCCTTAAGTAAGGGGTACACAGAGAAGTTGTCCGAATTTCTTCTCTTTTTCATGACTTGGCAGAACTGGTAGCAGTAAGCAACGTCAAGCCCTGTTCAGCAGCTTACAAGCGTGGACCATCAAGTTCTTTTCCGATTCACTACACAGATGCTGTGTTAACCTAGTCTTTTAATGCTGATGCGTATCTCCTTCAGGCTTGAAATTTAATTTCTGTGCATCAAATGGAGTGGCACCAGTGTTTTGCCTGATGACCTCTTTAGGTACCAGAGGGTTGAATGACTCGTTGGTCATTGGTGTTCAGTTCTCTGGCTTTCAAGGATTGAATGTCTGGAGACACGTCTCCATAACCTCCAGAACAACATTTTTACACAGTGGCTGAGACCATGACAAATCCTGAACATGGACCCTGCAAAACTTCCATGTTGAACCCTTTAGTTTCCAGATTGGCCTGTGACAATTTGTTTCTCAGGCTAAAGGGATAATTTGACCTGGTAGACTCTTTTCTACCATAATAAAATGCACTCCCTGAGTCAAATGCTTTTTTTATCCCAATTTTTGTTTATGCAGATAACCCCCATTTTTATTTTTTAAGGAATCATATTTATTCTAGGTATTTGATTTTCAGAAAAAAATACATTGTTGAAAATACCCAACATCTAAAGCAAAAAACAAACAAACCCCCAAACAAACAAAAGCAAAGCCTCATTCAAAAACAGAATTATGCAAAAATAAAAAGACAGTATCCAAAATTTCCGCTGTACTGATTCACACAAAACAATACACAATATCTTTTTTGTATTTGCTACAAAGATGTGTTAATTATTTGTTGTAACAACAAAAATGTTGGAAGTTGTAGCTGGACGGTATTGCAGCTGTCACGTAATATGACGTTTTTCACAATTTCTTTTCAATATATTTTTTATATATTGTCCGTGTAGACTGCAGTAAGGTATATTTTTAGCCATTCTTTTCAAAGATAATTGGTAGTACAAGACATTTTTTTTTTCGTAATGGCTAATTGATCTTTCCCAAAACCAAAATGTGTGTGTTGTCCACACACTGTCACCATCTATGAAAATACCAGCAAATCTTTATACTTTTGAAATCTTTGTTTTTTCTTTCACGTTACAATATTGTAACAGCGGTCCTTTTTTTAAAGCATATGGAAAAACAATGTTTGCAAACAAAAGGATATTATTTGTTTTTAAAGCTTTTTGTAAATAAAGGCTGAAATAGTTTTCTTCCGTGTTCACGTTTTCTTACTTTGACGATACACGCAATGCATTTCAATGACGCCGGTCCTTCACCATAGAAAACAACTGATCAGCGCTACAGATTGCTCCAGGTTTTGCTCTCTTAGCCTGGATCTGCTGCGATTTTCTTGGTATGCCTTTGAGGACGCCTTTATATTGCCACAGTGCTCATGAATGTCAATGAAATGTCCACCGCCCGACCTATCCCTGTTAACTTCGTCTGTTTGAAATGCCTTCCCTGCTGAAATGTATAATGTAATCGGTTACTATGCAGGGATATGCGGAACGGAGCCGCTCACCAGACATACGTCTCGAGATTCCCTGTGAATATGCAGTTGTGGTGACTCTGGGAGTTATAACGATTGAAAATGTGTATGTAAATTAGGGATGCAACCAAATAATCCCCCCCCCCCATGCTTTTTTCGATCTAGATGACACGTCACTATAGAGTGTTAAATCATTACTCGTTCTCTATACTAGAGGAAATAAAGGAAGATACCAGATTAACCCCTGGAGTATCGCATAAAGTGGACTGAGTGGAGGAATCGTTGATTAGAAGGCCGGTTGTATACAGAAATGGCTGATGGCTGCTCCAGCACTTGCCCATGAGCAGTCAAAGGCTATCATACAAGTAAGAGTGCGGCCAAAAGAAAAACAGGACGGGTGGGAAAGAGGAACCAGAGTATTAAAGACATGGTTAACTCATTTATACCGCATTTCGTATTTAAAGGAATGATCCATTGAGCCTCCTGAATAAACAATGTTACCCATACCCTGACCTAATATTCTATACAAATGTACCCTCTAGAGAGAGACTTCTCAGTTTCTTATTTTCCAGCTACAGCATGCTCACTTTTGTCAGCAGTAAAATAGATCCCTTCAATTAACACCCAATCCCCCCAAGTCAGGCATCATCACACCACTCCACTCACAACGCAGGACTGCTATCATTTGATGCATACACACACCAAAAAGCAGAGCAGGTAAATATTGCTATAAATGCACAAAACCCCAAGTATTTGACACACAACATAAGTTATGGTGGGGTAAACGTGATGAGAAAAACCCTCGCTTGAAATGAAGTGGGTAGCAGAGGCATTAAGCACTGATCTACACGCCAGCCGGAACCCCTAAACCTTTTGTGCTGACACCACAGCAATGGATTCTGGGTAGGCGCATGCAAATAAGGTTAACAATGATCATCTTTTTGTCTCTATATCCACTTCATACATAGACCTCGCTGTATGAGAAAGACTTTAACCCCTTCGTGACAAAGGCGGATTTTATTTTTTGGTACCCTTCGTTACAATGGCTGCTCGTGTTTAGCTGTAATTTCCTTCTTTCTCATTTACTGAACACACGCAAGTTATAACCTGTTTTTTTTCAGGACAAGAATGGCTGTTTGATTGTATCATATAATTTACTATAAAATACGGTGAATTTAGAAAAAAGGAAAATATTTTACTCCTCTATAAAAGCTAATGGAAAAACCTGCTAAATAGAATCTACTATTTGTCCTGAGTTTAGAAATACACCATTTTTTGCAAGTTCTAGGGCAATAGTTACAAGTAGCGTTTTGCTATTTCCAAACCATTTTTTTCCAAATCTGGTTATTCTGCCCCCATAACATACAATGACATTTTAGATTAGTTCTTCACTTTAAACTTTGTGGCAACAGTTTGGAGAAGTTCCTCTCCTGTTTCAGTATGACAAATATCTTTTTTGATAAAGCGCTTGAAAGGAAGCCTTTTGTACTGGAAATTTTGTGCTGCTTCTCAGGATGAACGTTTGCATATCCAGCTTCCCTGATGTAGATTTTAAAGTAAATATCTTACCAAGAATTACATTGATTGTCGAACGCTATAGGCATTAAATTACATCGGTTATGCTAAAAGCCGAGAGCACAGTTCTCCTTTAAGAAAATAAATTATTTATTATAAGCGCATTTTCAAAGGTTTTTATTAATTGAGTAGGTGAAAAAGAAGCGTTATAATTAAAATATACACTGACAGGTGAAGTGAATGACACTGATAATCTAGTTATCATGGCACCTGTCAGTGGGGGGCATATATTAGGAAGCAAGTGAACATTTGGTCCTTAAAGTTGTTAGAAGGTGTTAGAAGCAGGAAACATGGTAAAGCGTAAGGATCTGAGTGACTTTGACAAGGGCCAAATTGTGATGGCTAGACAATTGGGTCAGAGCATCTCCAAAACGTCAGCTGTTCCCGGTCTGCAGTGGTCAGTACCTATCAAAAGTGGTCCAAGGAAGGAAAAGCCATGAACCAGCGACAGGGTCATGGGTGGCCAAGGCTCATCACTGCACACGGAGGGCGAAGGCTGGCCTGTGGGGTCAACTCTAACAGGTGAGCTACTGTAGCTCAAATTGCTGAAAATGCTGGTTCTAAAAGAAAGGTGTCAGAACACACAGTGCATCGCAGTTTGTTGCTTATGGAGCTGCGTAGCCGCAGACCAGTCAGGGTGCCCATGCTGAACACTGTTCACTGCCAAAAGCGCCTACAATGGGCATGTGAACATAAAAACTGTGTGTCGATTACCCCTAGAACACATGGCACCAGGATGCATCCATGGAGGCCCCCCCTTGCAACTTACAGGACTTAAAGGATCTGCTGCTAACGTCTTGGTGCCAGATACCACACCACACCTTCAGAGAGCTAGTGGAGTCCATGCCCCAACGAGTCAGGGCTGTTTTGGCAGCAAAAGGGTGACCTACACAATATTAGCCAGGTTGTCATAATGTTAAGGCTGATCCGTGTATTTTTCAAATAAAAGATAATGTTTAAAGTTGATATTTAACTTTGTTAACCTACCTGTACTTAGACAAACACAAGACTGTTTTATATTGTTGCCGATTTTCAGAGTATATCAAGTAAACTTGAATGACATGTTTTGTGTATTTCCCTTCCTGTGTAGAACAACTCTGCGATATTTCCTGCTCATCAGCCTCGTATTTCTTAAAGACCAAAGGTGTTACGCAACAGGCATAATAAGTAGACTTGTGCATTCTTAATCAAGAGAACATGAAAACGAACGCGAATAGTGTGTTTTTTCGTTGTTCAAACAGACTACCAAATAAACTAATATGGCGGCGAGTAAACATACATGAAGAAGCACAATAAAGAATCTTCGTGTTCATCTTCGTTAATATCTCTTACCTAATCTCCCTGATCCCTTCCTACTGCCTCTAGCCTACCTTCTCTATGCAGCATCGCAGGGGTAAACGGGAATGGGTATCCGTAGGATCACACCAGGCGTTAAAGGTCCGTACGAGCGGCTCTGTTGGTTGCCCAATGAAGGGCAGCTGCCAATGAAGGGTAGTCGTTTATACTCCTTTTTAACTCCTGACGCTGAAACTTGGCCTTGGGATCAACTCTTGAAACCCTCCAGGCTTAGTTTCGGCATCAGAAGTTAAAGGTCTTAATGTGCTACTCTATTGGTCACCGGTATTGATGCCAGAGGAGGACCCTGCCAGCGACCAAATGAGTCGTTCATATGGACCTTAAACTCCTGGAGACCAATGGTCTCCCCAAGCTAAGTTGCTCCGAGCTCTACCTGCCAAAGCGCAGGAGGAGGTAGAGCTCGGAGCAACTCTGTCTAGGGGGACTAATGGCTTCGGCGTCATGAGTTAAAGGTCCATAAGAGCGACTGTATTGGTCGCCACCGGGGGCTCGTCTGGCATCAACGATGAAGAGCAGTTGCCCTTCATTGGTTCATGGCAGAGGAGCCCCCTGCAAGCAGCCAATAGAGTAGCTCTTACAGAGTTTTAAAATCCTGGCACGAAAGCTGCTGCATTTTTATACTGTGTTAACCCCATATTAAACCCTGCTAAAAAAAAAAAAAAAGAACGTACGCGAACATTCGCCCAAAAAGAACATGAGAACAGGCGAATATTCGCGGAATAAGAAGATTTATCACCATAGATGTATCTATGGTGAAAACTGGTCTTATCACCATAGCAACTAATGAAATGACCCAATCAGTGGAGACTTTCCACTGTTTGAATGGTTACTATGGTGATAAGATCACTGCTAAATATAATTTTCCAAGCAGTCACTAAATTAAAGATTTACTAACACAAAAAAGATTTAAAAAATACAATATATTTGAATAATGCAAGAAACATTGACATAATTACAAAAATAAAATAAGCAAAAAGGCAATGTATAAAGCAAAATAATAAAATGGCTTTTAGATAAAACGATAATAGAACTTTTTAATATTTTGGGTAGCATTTATTTTCAATTTCTTTTAACAGATTAAAAGGGGAATTAAAATTGCCAAATACAGAACATATCTGAAAAAAAAGGTGTAATTCTCTGCAGGGATTATATAAAGCTTGATCTTTTATACTGAATAAACCCAACATTTCTACTTTTTATCACATCAGAACACACAACAATATTACTTAACAGACCACAAAATTGTTAGATATATTTAATATTTATTAATTTTTAATAGATAATAGTCTGAAAGCCAAGTGTCCACGTTCATGAACAAAACTGAAGATAACAATCTTAAACAGCATTTAAAATAGTTTGGCGTCTACCTTACATTTACGTTCAGACCTTTTCCAAGAGCAAATAAAAAAGGAGAAAAAGTATTAAGATTAAAGCCTCTTTTTAGTTCACATCAATTTCCCATTGTTGCTATTTAGTTGAAGGATTCCATGGAGTAAGACAATGATGTTTCCTTTGAAGATTCCTCAGCTTCTTGACTGATCTGATTATTTGATCTGATGTATTTCCTTTCTTAGAACTGTTAGTTAATAACACAATTTCTGAATTTCCAGCTTACACTCTGGGGGGGAAATACTATCATCTCTGTAAGAAAATTGTAAAAGTTTTTCATAAAACTGAATGTAATTTCATGGATGTTCTGTATTATCTTCTGATGTCTAGATCATTGATTTAGATTGGCACAACACAATCTATATACTAATAAAATATATTTAATATTTAACAATGTGTATGAAATCTTTCCTGTAACCGTTCCTCAGTCTTTCTTTCTAGGATTGTAATGGAATTCCTATTTTTTTCTAAGTTCATTAAAAAAATGAACAATAAGAGAGCAATTTACATTATTTACTATAAATGAAGATCTTCACAGGACCCACTCAGGTAAATCATAGTGGGTATGACGGAAAAAGTAAAAACTAGGCTGATATGCTAAATTTATGGATCAGTCTTCAGAAATGAAAAACTTCCTGGGACCATCGTAAAGTCATCACAGCCTTGGGTTCTTGCGTATAGACCAAAATACCTAAATTAGATGACCCTGTACAATAATTGATTTCAATTTGTAGTATTAAAAGTGTATGGCATAACCCCGAGACAGAACAAACCCAGAAGGACCTTCGGCCACTATAGACAAGCTATATTCACTGTTGAAAATTCCATTTGTTTACTGTCTACAGATTGTATGTTTTTTTCCATGTTTTTTCTGGGTTTTTTCTTCCATTTGTGTCTTCTTTGGTTCATTGTTATTAAAATCAAATAAGGAATGATCATTCCCATAACTGTAGCCGGAATGTTTTACTTCTGCTGATGACGATAAGTAGATAAGTATATCTGATGATTATCTAATCACTTTTATATGGTCTTGAATGAGATTTTCCAGGCAAAGCTTTTCATTAAGAAAAAATACAAAAACTGGGTATCGGATCCATGCAGGTCCATTGGTTAAAAGTGTTACAGCACATTATATGGCAAAAAAGCATTGAATTGTTTGTATTCACAATGTTGGGGACATGCTTTATATGTCCCATGTTATAGTATGATGTCGTCTTGTGCTTTTTTTTGTTTTGAAGAATTGACTCTGGTTAATGCTGAATTGGTGATGAATCATGATATTCACTGACCACTGGGGGTTTCAGCAGTGCAACTGTTAATACTTTAATTCCATAACACTAAGCATTGTAAAATCTGTAACATGCAAAGTATGGTTCCAGGAATAGCTCAAATCAACCCAACACAGCCAGCCACCAGTCCACCAATACGCAACAATTCTATCATTTACATTTGCTGAGAAACATTTACAATTTGTGCTCTGAACCCAGTCTTCACCACCTTATTCACCAGTCCTGTAGGAATGGGAATAATGTACAAAAAATTACAATATGAATTTGTGATATTAGTAGATGTTGCTTACATTCCTTCAAAACCCAGGCATTTCTGAAGATGCTGCAACATGCGGTTTAGTGGAAATTAAATTATCCTTCCTAAAAACCTTCTCCTTTTCTATCAGTTTGATATTGTCTGTATTTTTTTAATGATTCTACTGATTCTGTTGTAACAGCGCTATGAAATCTGCTGGCGCTATATAAATAAATGTAATGTAACCTTCCATGGAAACTAATGGTTTTAATGATTTTAAACTCAGATTTCTTGTTCAGCTAGAAGCCGACTGCTTAAGAGGGAAAAAAATATATATGCTTTGTAGATTTTTACGTATATTTCAGAATACTGATTAAAAATGGATAGATCAATACATTCTAAACAATATTTTGGTTCATTGTTCATATATTATAATCCAGATTTTTTTAAAAACAAAATAAATATAAACTCTATATTTGTCAGATATCATCTTATAATTGATATAATCAGTAACAGTTAGTGGGTATCATCAATATATACTGCTGTTACATATACTTTGTTGTCATTATTTTCCTTTCCAAAACTTTGCACTATTTGCACCCAATAAATAGAATATATAGAAGGATGTTCATTCTTGGATGAGGAATCACAATAATGTTTGTGCTCTATTTCATAAAAACACAGTCAAAATACAACCTTACATTGTATACAACACAGGACTGTTTGTACTATAGAGACTGCCTTCTCCTTTACATGATAGTACTTGAATAACCACGATGGATTTCGGCATGTGCATGTTTCCCGATGCTAATATAATACTAGATTCAGTGTTAGTCATGTTTGAAGCAGTAATGGAGAGAGCCAATCAGACGCTGCTGCCAATTTTGGTGATCACATCCACCATGGTACGGATGCAATATAAGCCAATGGGAGGGTGACATCTTCTTTGCCTTTGTCCCTAGAGACCGATTTCAAACCTGCGGGGTAGAATTAAAATAGCAAATCAACTGATGGACATTAATCTTAAGTACGATGGACAATTGAATATTTTACTTGATGCTACTACCATCACTGTTGTGAATGTTGATTTTGAGGAGTTCTCTCATTGGATCCATTGGTTTCCGCAAGTCCGGTACTAGTAATTTTCCTAAAATCAGTTAAATTCTGACTCCTCACAAGTGTCCCTGATTAGGAGGGACAGTCCCTTTTGAAGGCCCAAATATCTTTGCCCCTTATGGTTTTTGTTCCTAGGAGCACAGAATGTCTTCTACAGCCCATAAAGTTACTATAATGTATGAATGCATTGCAGAATCATGGTTATAAATGAAGTAAAATGCATTGCTCCTCTAAGGCCTTACCAAGATGCATAATCCGCTAACAACATGCGTTAATGTCACATAAAAATTCTGGGTAAGGCTCTGTCCCTCCAGCAAACCTCTAACCTCACTCAACTCCTACATCAACTTATTTATGGAAGCCTATGAAATCTAAAAGTTACCAGATGTTACCACCGAATGAATAACAATAAACATACAAAGCCAACAGAATGACCAAGAATACCAAAGCATGTCCTTACTTTCTTTTACCATCGCCGGCACCCAGAAGCCCTAGGTTTCATTTTCTATAGTTAATCCAGGATTAGTCATCCCTATATTAAACAAAAAATAGAAAGAAAAGTAAGACTGCATTAGTCTATAATCAGCCTAGGAAAGGATGGATAGCAAATTAACGATTTATTCAGAGGAAAAGCAAAGGAAATCTAACCACTTATTAAGCACACAGCTGAGCATCATTACATACAGAAGGTATATGTTTATTTCCGCCAAATCTATATGTGAGCTCTTCTGGTTAATTGCAGGGACCGATTTGTGCAGCCTGTTCCAGAGGACTGATTATAACAGCGGGAGGTTGTCCAGACACAAGTGATTCTGGGTAAGACCATTTTTAAACGCTGTTCCTGACATTTCCAAGTATTAGAGTACCTTTTTTTTATATATATATATATATATATATATTAAAAGACCCTTTCTCTTACAAATTATTCACAACTGCAGAATTTAAACGTTAAACCAAGGTGACTACTGAGAACGTTGTGCGGTTTGGATATAAATATGGATGAACGAGTATAATGTATTATACAGTCAGCTGTTGTCTGTGATAGGACAGGGTAATCAACATTAGAAATCAACCGCAAAGCACCTGCACCTGGAATACAGAAAAGGGGAATAAAGGCAATCGTTGAACGTTGCACAGTCAGTAAAGAAGCTTTACTTAAAAAATCTATAATGTACCATTTTGGATGCTCTAGTACAGTGGTTCTCAACTCATGGGTCGCGACCCAAAAGTGGGTCGCGACCCTGTCTTCATTGGGTCACAGAGGGTCAGGGCCGGACTGGAGGCATACCGGGAAAATTTCACTTTCCTGGGGCTGCCTTACACATTCTAGTGGCAATCCGCGAGCAGCAGGCTGTCAGGACCGCGGCCGCAACAATCAGGGCCATCAGGGAGCCTCCGGTCCGGCATGCACTTTAGTATTACTCCCCGACCGCAAAGCAAGTTGCTTGATTGGTTTGCGGTCGCTGTCTGTTCCTAGTGGGAGCTGAATAAAGTTTTTCTCTGAGAATCACTGCTCTAGTAGTCAAACATTATGATTATGGCCGCAGTGGTCCGAGTTATATGCTGTCCTATACCTCGGCAGATATTAGAGAACAAGACCTGCCAAGCAAACGTCATGCAGGCTTTTGGATGGCGTCATCAGGCACTGGACCACTAGGCACTTGGAATAAACTGTACTTCATGTAAAATCTCTATACTTTACCTCTGTTACTGAGATCAACGTAGACCCAGCCATGTCCACAGAAGCTTCTCGTAGTGCTGATGGTGCGTTTGGCCCACTTTGAAGGGGACTATTTTTACATAATTTTACATGTCTCCCAACACAAATCACAGATGGTGATTTATTGGTGGGCGATTCTCGTTAAATACAATTTAAATTATGCAAAAATATATTAGTTCTCACTATTGCAGACACTGAAATTTGCTGTGGTGTCGATCAGATATTTATAAATGTGTTGGTAGCATTCTTATTGAAATTCCACCACAAAACAGAGAATTGACAGACCAAGACAAACCGATACATTAGGTGGAGAGAACCCGGCTTGCAAGCTTACAATCTTGAGGGAATGGGGTGACAAACATAAGGCACAGAGAAAGGGTGAGAGGTAGTGTGGTGGTTGTTATCAATGACAGGGAAGTTCTAGCAGCTAAGATGGTGCGGCTTCTCTGAAGAACTGGGTTTTGAGATGTTTCTTGAATGTCAGGAGGGAGGGTGAATGCTGAAGGTTCAGTAGAAGTAGATTCCGGCGATATGGGGCAGCCCGAGGGAAATCTTGTAGACGGGAAAAGGAAGAGGTGATAAGTGAGGAGGAGAGCCTTTGTTAGGGCACGGTTAAAGACGGGAGGGAGTTTATGGTTGGAGATGATAGGAATAAGATTGGTTAGGTTGAGCATGTTGGTTGAGTTTGATGGTTGAGAGTGATAGGAATAGGGAAGAATATGTGGGGGACAGAAGTAGCAGAGCAAACACAGGTAGGTTTCACATATAAAGGTTTAGTGTAGAGGTACAGGGATAGCTGTGATGGCAGCTTCACGAGTCCGGACGAGATGATCTGCTCAACCTGTCTCCACTGTATGTAATCCAGGTAGATGTGGATGAGGAAGCACAGGGCACTGCATGACTCCAGTACAAGTTAAAATACCCTTTTACCAGTTAAAAATACCTTTTTGTATTACATGATTGTTGGAGCATCCTTATGAACTTTAAGAAGTTTATTGACGCAGGAAACAGTAGGATGGACCAAAGTGTCCCATCAGTAGTACCTTCTGCACTGACTGTGATACTGAATCCTTCTAAAACTCAAACTCATAGCCATTGAAAAGTTTAGCTTATACTTTGAGAACCAAGATTGGTTGTTCACCTCCACAAAGACCATCACCCTTTATAGATACCATATAAAGAAAGATCCAACAGAGGATACGTCAGAGGGCCTTCCTCAACATTAAACAATATATTATACAGTAAGAAATAAGACCTATATTTCTAGAATCATATTATCTGGCAGTTGCTGATAAAGGAATATAACTGAATAAGCATCTTACCAAGTTTTGCCTTCTCGTTGTTCCCATTGGTTTCCGCCCATGACTGGGTATCAGTCAGGAGGTGGCTCTGAGATTCCCGAAGAGGCTTTGCTGGGAATGGATGATTTTCAACGCTGGCAAAAAATAAATAAATAAAATATTTCAAAACCATTAAGTCTGGGTACAATCATTTGCAACTGGACATGTACAGCATGGGTGGCCAACGAATAGCCCTTTAGCTATTTCACAAAAACTCCCAAAGTCCGTCTAAGCCATGGATACACAGAGATTTAAAGAAAGACTAGGGACTGGGGGGTCTCCTTTCCTGTTGTATTCTGAACTATTGCACCCTGATCAAAGTGTGTTTAACTACTGAACATCTTATATGACTGCAGTTATTGTACCTCCTCTTTATTATACCAAAAACTGTGAAGCATTAGAAAAAATCTACATGAGTAAAAATATACATACACAAAATTGTATTCCCCAAAAACTTCCAAACAATCCCCTGAGATTATATTGGGCACACAGTGCAAACTCTACAAGGTCTTCTAGTAAGAATGACCTCAGCAAATAGCACACAATATCCTTAAAAGCCTAATTTAATCAGAAAAATGTTCAACTGGACGAATCCTCCTACTATTGTCTGCAGTTTTGGCCACTATAATGCATGAATACAGGTGATATTTACACCAATATTAAAGACCATTACCTCTTTGCAGGTACATTGGAACCAGTAGGTGTGGAAGCCTGCTCAGGATCCTGATTCACGAGGCAAGTTGGGAAGGAACAGCCATCTCCCAGGCTACAAGTTAACAAAACCTTGTTGGTCATCAGTAAGTATGCCTTTTACAATTACCGGTATGTATAATTGCCCATGATCAAAACAGGAGGATGATCAACAAACATTTATTTGAAATGCAACCTTCTAATGGCGGACAAGCCATGCTAAATGATGCTAAATGATGCTTTATATAGAGTGAATTCAAGTAATTATATGAATGGAGCCATCTTTTGACATACCTTGTGAACACAGGGAGCAACCAGTATTTCTTTTCATCGCCAAATACTTGCCGCAAATTCTTGCTAAACCCAAGGCTAAAGCCGTTTTTGTCTGCGCCGTGCCGGAATACAGGCGCTCTGAAGGCCTCTAGCAGAAAGACATCACGCGTGTGATAAAGTAACCTTACGAAAATACTAACAATGCATTTTAAAGCCAATGACTTGGCACCAGGCAAAACACGGAGAAAAAATGGATTTTAATACTATATCAAGCTGTTTGACGTATATGTAATGCTCTTTGGGATCAATATATGTTCTTCTCTGCCCTCATATATTTCATGACTTCATTGTTTCCCCTAATTCCGAGGCCAGTCTATTTTTCTTCTCTCTTATAACATTCTGTAATTGTTTTTTTGTTTTTTTGTATTTAAATTTTATGAACAACTTCTTACAATCCATATGACAAGGAGTAGATGGTGGTCAGCACCACGTTCTCACATCTCACTCCATCTTAATTAATTAATACTAACAAAAGGAGTTTTTGAGACTATGCAATTAAGCTATGCAATCGAACAATCTAAAGTACTTTGGGATAACTTGGAGCAAAGATTAACAATCTGACCAAATTCCAAAATTCTTATCACACACACACACACACAGTGTACTTTTTACTTGAATAAACCGCTGGGGAACTCCTTGTAGATCAGATCTCTCAAAGATGATATTGTTTTTTATCAGCTGAGAAGCACATGAAGTATTTACAATTACTTTCTCTGTGTGGAATTTACTGTAGGCAAAATATAACCCATGAGAAGCTCTGTATTCATGAAAACACAGGATTACTTTGTGCGGAAGTTTCACGGGAACTCATCTGAGCACATATACACACGAATGAGCAGAATAATATTGTCATTTCTTTACATACCTAACGTAGATCTGTTCTTGCAGACAAGCCAACAGTGGTATCCAAAGAGGGAGGACAGGCTGACAGAGAACATAGCAGCAGCGAAGAACAAAAACATGATGTGGAATTTGGCTTGAGTGTCAGGCAAACCATTCTGTAAATTATAAAAAGAATTTCAAATAATCAGACATAAAGGGCAACATAAAAATACTTTATCTATTCAGGAGTTCTGACCTTTTTAAACTACGGAGCGAGCTGGAAGAGAGACTGCTGTGCAATGAAAGGTCATCATTAGTAAATGTTACACGTTACCCAATTAGATCCTTCTTCTGAGTATTCAGCATTTCTGGGCTGCAATAGCAATCAGAAAGGTACATCTGTAGCTGTCAAGGTGGACAATCCTCGTGACAGCAGGCCCTAGCTGGTAAAATAGGCAAATGGCCAGTAGCGCCGGTCACTTACCGTACCTTTACTGCTGACCCCTTAGTGTAATCCCCCCCATCGGATACACATGGCCGCTCGCTCCAAAAGTGTAAGAGCATAGTGTGCAACCGGCGACTGGATACACACGGTGTGCGTTATTTATCAGAGCCTGGCCAGGGCCAATTTTAATCCCCAGTAAACAATATTCAAAGCCTTTGTCCCAGAAGCTGTTCCCTTCTTATTGACAACTTAAATAGATGCCTAAGGTGCCATCCAGGATTCTCTCCTATGTTTGGAAGCAAGAAGGCGTGCCAGAGACAAGAAAGCTACAGAAGTGTAGGAGCCAGATAAGCAATTCTGTTGCCCAACATGCAACCTGGACAACCATCTAGAATATCTAGATCCACCTCCTATAAGGATGTATGAATTGTGCTATACTGCACGAATGAATAATAGGTTATTTACACGTATGTGCTCATTTTCCAAATACATTAAAATCTGGTTAATAAACATTTCTTAAATGAAAGTGTAACATACACACCAAGGCAGGCACAATATTTTGATGACCCCACTGACGCACCAGTAGGTTGTATTCTTGTAGAAGATATTTAAAGGAAGGTCTAAAGCCATGGCGCAGCATGAAAGCTCTTTTAAACATTGTAGGGTCCATCTTACTGTAGGTATATCGTTTCACAATGAATAAAAACAGATCATTTTCAGGGAAAGTTTGCCAATGTAATCTGTTGTTCACTGCCAAATACATCATTAATGAGTTAAACATTAAATAATGTATTTTGTTAGAGACATAGGAGCTTATTTATTAAACTGGGAGGTCCATCTTAACTCTGCACCATGGAGGGTATTTCCATTTGAGCTTCTCTTGCAATGAAGTTAAATAACTGAAATTAAGTATATTATCTCATGTCGACTCACCTGAACTGAGTATAGTGAATAAACTCCAGACTCAAGCTCCATTCTTGCAAATGGTCACAAAGAAATAAGGCTAATGTTTTATAGAAGATAAAACTAATTAGGCCATAAAATAACAGATATAAATATTTTATGTAAATACAGATATATATATATATATATATATATATAATTTTTTTAAAAACTTACTGTCCAGAACTTGATAAAATACTGTAAGTCCGTGGCAACAATAAAAAGGCAGTAGAGTAGTGAATATGCCAAAAAAAGCAGGAAAAACTTATAGTTGGAGAACCCAACACAGTTGTTCACCCTAAAACATGACAAAAACAGCTTTAGATATAACCACATTGTCCTAATTAACACCTCTCCATTCATTTCAGGAAATTACATTTTCACAGTCAACAAATATTAAGATTATTTTACATACTATAACTGCCGAGTTCTATTCTCTACTGTCATTACATTACATTTCTTTGATAGATCTGATCAATGGGCTTCACACAAATACATGTGTATGGTTTTACAATAGGAAGAGGCTTTACGGACTTCATCTTTCTACTCACCAAGGACAATGATGATCCATTTTTAATATGCATCTGAATAGGAAAAACACACAAAAAAGCAATGGAAAACTGCCCAAGTAAATATCGTTTGGAGACTAAATTTGTAACATATTACTCATGCAATTAATACCAGTTCATTTTGTTCCTCTCTCCATCGATTTTTACACACATATACAAAACAATCCTCCTAGATTTATATTCTACATGACTCTTTGAAGTACTCCTAATTAGTCAGTCAGGCAAAATGCCATATTTTTTTTCCGCATAAATGTATCTTTTCTTTCCATAACCCAGTTACGGATTGCAACTAATTACTTTTCTCTGGCTTTCGTTCAGTTCAAGAGAATCAACATCAAGATTGAGCCGAGCTGTCAATACACCTCTCTCTTAAAACAAAAACATGATTTATGTAGGCCAAGATCCTGCGACTTGCTAACATCTTGTTGGCTTGCTATCTTGGAGGAATGATCACGGGAGAACGTTTTCATACTTATCACAGACTGAGCAATGATGACAGCGGTCCGGCTTCACAAGCTGGCATCTGTCACAGTATCTGATGGCTGGTGGGGTAAAGAAATAAATAATGCATGTGGGCTGATATACAATTTGGTAGCAAAATCAAGATACGGAACATTTTAAACACCACACGTGACTTTATCGTATTTTATTTACTTTGGCATTACTTTTCTGCCTGTGCATCCAACTTCACGTGTCCAACAATGTCACCAGTAATGGTCATGGATAAACAAACACTCAAAAACTTAATGTTCATCAACTTCAATAACCACAATACTGTCATCTTAAGTATTACGTATACAGAACCGGTTGTAAGAAATATATAAGCATGTTTTTGTATGTATATATATATATATATGTATGAGTATATATTATATACACAGTCGTGTGAAAAAGACCATACACCTTCTTTGAATGTTATGGTTTTGCATATCAGGGCATAACAATCATCTGTTCTTTAGCAGGTCTAAAAGTTAGGTAAATACAACCTCAGATGAATAACACCACAAGACATATTATACTGTGTCATGATTTATTCAACAAAAATAAAGCCAAAATGGAGAAGTCAACATTTAGTCCAGATTTATTAGTTTATTATTGAAATACACAACCATACCTCCTGACATTGTCCTAGTGTAGACCGGAAGGTCCTTGGCTAGTCTTCTCAATACATCTTGTTGGGACTCCCCTCTTGGCTCCCTTTCCAGGAGTTCTTTATCAGCATATGACAAATGAAACTAAAGCAGCAAACATTAAAATGCATATAAATGTAAAACATAGCCCCAAACAAATATACCATCTTAAATTCTCCTTGTTCCCTTAAAGTTACAACTAATATCAAACAATGTTGAAATAATTTTAAACCGCTGTTTTTAAGCCGCTGATTTTTGGTATTTTGTAAGGAAAAAATCCTACAAAAAGGAGACACTGAAGTAATCCAGTAAGCAAGGAATATATATATAATTATATTTATCCAGATGGCCCTGGACTCCTTCCGGCATCTCCTGCAATGGCATACGGTTATGAATTATAGTTCCTTTGACAAAAGAAAATTATGTAAAATAAAAGACTTATTGAGAGTCCTACATAGCAATTTCTTAAGAGCTGTATGGCACTCAGATGATTGCATCTATCTTCTTGCTGGCACGCAAATCCAGGAGAAAGCAAAGACTTGGAAGCTGCGTGGTTTTCGTTTCTGGCATCCGATTTCCACTTAGCAAGCAGTGTAAATATTTAATGATGTGGGAGCACTGCTAGACATGTTTTAATTCAATTGGCTGCATCCTCTTTAAATACCAGTATGAACAGCAAACCTGTCACTAAGGACAATTCATTTTCCAGCAGTGATATACTGTATAACACATTCGTTTCTTTTTATGACCCATGTGGCTTGATTCGCCAATTCTAGTCGTTGTTTATTATATAATTGGCTGTTTCTTATGGAAGAATGAAAAGATGATATTGGGCTATTCATTAGATCAAGTGATAGCTGGATACAGCTCCAGATATGATACGTGACAGCCAGACAGGATTGCGAGGATACAACTTGGAGAACGGACATCACTGACTCAGCTGTGTCCTCTGAGTCCTACAGAATGAGTGAGAATTCATCCCACCAGCTACATTTTGTTTAAACCTTGTAGCTACAAATTCACACCATTTAGTAACGACGTGGTTTTATGCTACAGCCTAAGTGTTGGCATTAAGACAGACAATTTGTCACTGGTTGTACTTTGCTCCCCCCCCCCCCCCTGTATATAGTCACAGTGTTTACTTCAGCATCCCAAGGTGCATAGTTTTTATATTTCTTTGCACAGGTCTTGTGGATCTTAAATAGTTTCTTTGTACAGTCTACAAAGTTGTGCTAATACTCTGCATCCCATTAAAGCCATTACTACTACTGTTTTTTCAATACAAGTTCAAGGTCTAGCCATTGTGTTCAATGTCAATTTTGGTTTTCTTTTCTAAAATTATATCAAACGGCAAATTAAAAGGTTCGGGGTGAGCACAGCTTTTTTAAGCTATAGGTTCCCATAGCAAACAATCAAGATAACCAAACATAGAATTTGACGGCAGATAAGAACAATGCGGCCCATGTAGTCTGCCCAGTTTTCCCGATAACCAACCAACAAATGACAAGTATGAATACGAGTCAGGCTTTAACTTACTTCTTTAGATGGATTCATTGGCAATGTGAATATAGTCTTCCAGTAGGACCATACAAATAGAAGGACGAAAAAGTGATATGCTACCAGGCAGAGCACTGCAGAACGGAGAGAAAAGAAAAGTTTGGATTCTTTTAACCCTATGAGCAGCAGAGAATATGACACACTTTCCCCCCCTGGGAGGCAAGGCCATTTTTTGTTGTTTTGCTATAGTTACATTTTAGAGATAAACGTATATGTAATTATATATATATATATATATATAATTACATATACGTATATATATATATATATATACATATATACATACTTTATAGTAAAGGGAAACCTAGCATAGCTTTTTATTGTTTGGTACAGGAGACGCTGCTGATGAGTTGCTGACCTGATAGCTGTTTTCCCTTCTATGACAGCCTTTCTGTGTGTATATAGTGGATGCCTTGCGTGAAATACCAAAAAATGTGTGATCGTGGCTATTTGTTATAGAGTCTGTCTGGCACAGGGACAATTGCCTCTTAGGGTGGTCCAAAAAAAAATCTTAAAAAAGGCCCAGTCTGACTTGGACCATACCACTTGCTGAGGCAGGTATGAAGTGGAGTCAGAAGGAAGAGCTCCAGCAAGACAAGGGTTGGATGTGATGGAGTGTGTATGTTTTAGGGTAAGTGTGTTTTAGAGTGAGTATGTGTTATATGCAAGTGTATGTGTTAATGTGTATGCTATTGTTGGGGGAAAGGGACAAAGGGATGAGGGGGGGCTCAGCTGTACTTGCCCCCCTCCCTCATGCCAGAAGGTGCCAGCACTCCCCTGTATATAGATGCAAGTACAGAGAAGAGTAGAAAGAAGAGACCTTCAGCTTGGGAAATTGATCAGATAATGCTTCCTCCGCCCCAATATCTGCTTCTATCAGGTGAATTTTAAAACTAAATCTCAAAACAATTACACTAATTGACTAACAAACAGTACAAGCAAAAAAAGCAGTTACAAGAAATGAAAGAATAAATGGACTTATGCTATAAACTGTGACTACAACACTTGATCAAATTACATTTATTGGGCACCATCACCATCACAACAGGGGTGTGCTGAAAATTAATAGTAGTATTAAATTAAAAATTAACAATATACAGTATAATATTAACACATGGTGAGTCATACTGCTACTGGAAGACAAGAGAGCCCGGAGAGCTTACAATCTTACAATGTAATTTTACAGCTTTAACTACACATTGTAGGAGAAGCCTGTGGAGTTGGACATTAATACAACATAGTAAACGAATCAGTTGAAATGTTTCAAATCACCTGCAAACTTCACAGTTAAGCGAATGAACCCAAAGACTGACATAGTATGAAAGCAAGCAGGTGAAATTGGGTTGAACATTAAGAATAATCTTACACATACACAGAACCATAGAAGATGCTGGGGCTTACCTGTGACATGCATTGTGCTTATAGCTTTCGACTAGCCATGAAAAGCTACACTCCAGAGTAAATTTATATGGATGACCATTGAATTTCCCCTGGCAATATTACATTTCCTAACTATCTGGCTGGTTAAAGTACACAATTTTTAAGTAAAGTGTGAAGATCGCAAATCAGTCGTAAACATAATAATACTTAAAAATAAATAAAAATAATCTTGGGTTGCAATATCCGCCAATGTAAACTGAAGATGAAAGGTACGTGATCTTGTCCAACATCCATATAATAAAAACCTACTTTTAACTCTTAGCATATGGAAGATTTGCACAATAGGACAAGAAGTGTCAAGGTTTTCTACTTTCTCCAAATGAAATGCCATTTTTGCAGCTATGTAAATGATTGAAAGCCAAAATTCCCAGAAAAAGATCTATTCTAAATGATTTGAAATTCTTTTTAACATCTGCTTATGTGGATTAGCAGGGTCAATTTATATTTATAGTCCAAGAATTAGTATAAAATCACACAGGAATGAGCACGGTTATAGAGGGACTCGCTGAAGCACAAAGATTGTTCACTTTGGTGGGATAAGATGTGTTCTGGGTGCATTAAATGCAGTGTTGCATACAGTAATATACAGTAGCATTAATCAAAAGCAGATTTTTTCCATTTTATTTCCATATTTATCTGTAGGCCTGAAGGCATTCATGTGATATTTTGCTAACATTCTCTAATATGAAACCACACCGGGCTATGCTAATAGCAAGGTTTATTCAGTCCTGCTTAACTAATGAAGTTCTTCCCCCGGTAGGCTTTCTTCAGTAGGGCCGAGACATTCTATTCTTCACTGCAATGCAGTATGATAAGGACGTGTGTGTGTTTATCAAATATGAAATATAATGCACAAAGGCATCTTGAATATATAAATATCAATGCAGTAGGTGGGGTGTTTTTTTTTGTGACTACTGTTATTAACAGTTGAAATTTCTACAATTATGCACATCAAATAATTTTCTGAGACTGGACTCAGTCCACATAGATTCCCATGTTTATCTTAAAGCTTGTACCAAGACTAAAGACAAAACACAGACAAAATGCATAAAGTAAGAATGCTTTTAAAAATAGACATGTTAATAGTTTTTTTTCTATCATTTAGCAAAATGGAGTTATTAATGGTTTCCTCAATGCTGAGAAGTACAGGCCGATACGTATCCATCATGCAATACCACCATCTGATTGGCCCAAATGTATTCTGCAGCATGACCATGACCTCAAACATACAGTCAAAGTCATTAAGAACGATCTTCAGCGTAAAGAACAAGGTATGGTCCCCATAGAGCCCTTGTCTCAACATCATCGTGTCTGTCTGGGATTAAATGAAGAGAGAGAGAAGCAACTGAGACTTCCTAAATCCACTTAGATTGTTCTCCAAGATGTTTGGAGCAACCTTAAAAACTGTGTGCAAGAATTGATGTTGTTTGGAAGTAAAGGATGGTCACACCAAATTTGATTAAGATTTTCCTTCTGTTCACTCACTTTGCATGTCGTTAAATGATAAAAAATAAACTAATAAACTTGTCCATTTTTACTTCACAGTAAGTATTTCTATTAAACATGTGCAAACGGGCCAAAAATGACTCTGACACATTTTTATCTTTGTATTGGGCCCATTAATTGCATTCCCTGTCTATTCGGTTTGGCCAATAATTCGGGGGCATTTTTAATTCAGGAATGAAATTCGTTGCCTGGTGCCCACATTCACACTCTCATTCCTGTTCACACTCTCTAGCTCTATAAATGTTTCCTTACTCGACTATCGCTTCTGCCGACCACTTTCGCGTCTTCTTCCTCTCCTATCTTTTATCACCTCTTCTCTTCTCTATCTTTAATCTGCAATCTTTTATTTTGTCCGCATCTCCGCAGACATAACCCAGCGGGAACTTCCTCTCCCCTCTAAGTTAGGACAACATGACGGCACGGAAATTCGGTACATTTGCAATTCATACGAATCCGGATATATATATATATATATATATATATATATATATTGTGACAGGGAACAGGGCATGGTGGTGGATAACATGTATATTTCTCACAAAATACTGCAGTGCAATGTATTTGATAACCCCAGGGAGAATGTTTTGTTACCGACAAAATAATGGTAATACTGTAGTTACGTTTGGGTCCCTGGGGTGGAGCATTTGGAGAGAAGGGAGGGCCAGTGCTCCACTCCACAGTTTACTTGCAGCAGGTGATGCAGCCAGTCCAGGAGTTCTGGTTCAGAGATCTACTCACCTGTTACCAATGAGCAGCAGGGGGCTGCTTCAAAAAGGAGCCCTGTAAGTTATTCAGGTGAGAAACACAAGCAGTGAGTGAGACTGCATTTTCTCCTAAAGAATCGGCTGAACGGTTCCTAAACGAAAAGGTCTGTGCTAAATGTTTTTTTGTTGGTAGCGGGTAAGCCGTCCAACGAGAGTTAGTGGCTGTTTGCCAGTAAGTGCTCAGAGAGCAAGGCTTTTCTTTTTGTTTGTTTTATTTATGTTTGTTTGCAGACCTTATAATAAAAAGGACTACAATTTCTAAAAAGAATTCAGCTTTATGTGGTATTTTAAACCTTAAGACTGTGTGGTTACCTGATCCCAGCTCACTATATATATATATATATATATTATATATATTAGTGTGACACTGGAGACAAAGATTTTCCAGAAAACTAGGGACATTTTTTTGGTGTCCCTCACCTCTGGTTTTGATCTGCGCATCATTTAATTTCCTTGATTGACAGCTTGCTCATGGATTTGCTTAATGTGATTTGCCCACGCTTTATAAATATTGCCTGACTCTTTCAAGGCAGCAGAATGTCACACAGATACATTATTAGAAAAAAAGAAAATAAATCCCCTGTGCAGATAAAAGCCGCAAATTCATTTCTGATTTTACAGAGGATAATGTGTTCATTGTGGAGGAATCTGAAATGCACTTATCCCTTAAATCTCATAGAGTCTAGTTATTAGACTGTTCTTTATTTAGCAATAAGTACAAAAAACACTGGACTATACTTTTTTTGTAAACTTAATTTATAAATCATTTGAAATAATCTCGCAAGGTCTTACCTTATGTACCCACTGTTTAGATTGTTTGGTAATAATAATATTTATTGTTTTATATAGCGCCATCATATTCTAGAGTGTTGTACAATGGGTAGACAGTACACAGCAAGTAGTATATAACAAACAAAAAAAAAAACAGGTGAAGAGGGCCCTGCTCAAACAATGTTACATACATGTCATACACTTTGGAGTCTAAGTAAGTGGGCAACAAAGGTTTATGCTCGTCTGAAAAATATGGGTCCTGAAAGAGGTGAAATTTATAAAAAAAAAAATATTATAAATGTGGTGGTCATGATCACATGATCATATGATTTTGCTGGGCTCACATGTCATATAACACAAAAACAGGAAGCAAAAAGTTGTTGTCATAGAAACTGAAAAGCTTCACAAATACCTCATAAGTGACCCTATTTAAGACGGCTAGTACCTGTTAGGTACTCAAAGTACTTTGTTTCCTCCTCTGACATTTCTGTGGGGTTCTGTGGGTATAATCTAACACATTGTTCTACAGCCATAAAAATCTAAAAATAATGAAATTGTGTAAACCAAACACACTATCCTTCTTATAAACACTATACGCTGTCAAGTAAAAAGTTATCAGTAACGCTCTGGCTCAGGCAACACTCCCTGATATGTTGGGAGGTAGGCCTTCAGAGGAAATATTGGAATTTATGCTATATACGTTTATTTGCTTAACATACACAAAAGTGCTACTAATGTTATTTGAGGGTGGAACGGTCCCTTTAAAGTAACTGTTCTCTAAATAAATTTCCACTGGAATAGTTTGTTAGTATGACAAAAAAAAGTTTTGTAAATCTTTTTAATGACTTCCCTAAGCAGAGATAGTAATCTTTATATAAAAAGGTACATTACTGACTCATAAGTACTCATATCAAAGCCCTGTATAATGCATAGTTAAGTCATTGAGGAGAGTTTTAAAAGCAGCTAGCAGGAAATATACACTATATGGACGAAAGTATTGGGATACGTGACCATTACACCAACAGGGACTTCATGTCTATGTATTTAGAATGCAATGTCATAAATATTTAGCTTGTCCTCCCTTTGCAGCTATAACAGCTTCCACTCTTCTGAGAAGAGATTTTGGAGCGTTTCTGTGGGAATTTTTGCCCATTCATCCAGTAGAGCATTTGTGAGGACAGAGACTGATGCTGGACAAGAAGGCCTGGCTCGCAATCTCCATTCCAGTTCATCCCAAACGTGTTCGATGGGGTTGAGGTCAGGGACGTGTGGCCAGTCAGCTTCTTCCACACCAAACTTACCCAACCATCTCTTTATGGACCTTGCTTTGTTCACTGGGGGACAATCATGCTGGAACAGAAAAGGGCCTTCTCCAAACTGTTCCCACAAAGTTGAAAGCAAAGAATTGTCCAAAATGTCTTGGTCTGCAGAAGCATTAAGATTCACCCATCAGACTGCCAAACAGAGAAACACTATTCATCACTCCACAAAACACGTTTCCACGGCTCCAGAGTCAAGTTGAAGTGTGCTTTACGCTGCTCGATCAGACGCTGGGCATTGCACTTGGTGATAGGAGGCTTGTATACAGATCCTCTGCCGTGGAAACCCATTCCATGAAGGTCAGTATTTGTGCCGATATTAATGCCAGTGGAAGTTTGGAACTCCTCGGCTATAGCAGAGCGCAGGTGAGTTTTACATACCATGCACCTCAGCACTCGGTGACTCTGGTCTGTGACTTTATCTGGCCTTCTGCTTCATGGCGAGTTGCTTTTGTTCCTAAACGTTTCCACTTTCCAATAATACCACTTACACTTGGCTTTGGAATAATTAGCAGGGATGAAATTTCACAAACTGACTTATCACAAAGGTGCCATCTTATTACAACAGTATCACGCCTGAATTCAGTGAGCTTTTCAGAACAATCCATTCCCCCCCCCATGTTTGTGGATGCAGACTGCCCTGTGGCAATGGGTCTGATTAAAACACCTGAACTCAATAAATTGGGGTGTGTCCCAATACTTTTGTCCATATAGTACAGCCCTTAATTGTACGTTCCAAGTGATTTCCTAGGAAAGTACAATTTGAGTAGTTTGGTAGATCTAGTAATCTAAGCATTTGCAAACAGCAGGTTCCTTTTAGAAAAACAGACATGCCTTTTTTAATAAATATAAAAGCATCTTCAGCCTCTTCATACTTTGCTGAATATGTATGTGAAGAACAACCTGCAGAGGATCAATCCTAATCCAGCAGTAGCTCAGGCAATATATTTATACAACAATAATAGTCCAAGAACTATTTTTCAATTTTGGTATCCAGTGGAAGGTTCAGCAGTGATCTATAATAGCAATACACATTTAAAATGCAACAAAACATCAAAACCAGAACATACTGTAACACGAATCACAATGCCGGCTGCTGCTTAGAGAAATCATAAAGCACTGGTACAGCTCAGACTTTTGGGCCAAAGATACTTAGTTTATATGATATGTTTGACGATGGTGATTCGGTTTTATTTTTTAAGATTTGGGTTTGTCTACTGATTTGAATCATTGGAATGCTAACTCCCCAAACCTCTTCTCCATTAGGGAATTTTTATAAACTTTTGGACAATATAATCTTCATTGCTGTTACGCACTACAGGATGACATCTTCTCAGCCTGAAATGTAACTACCCATTATTTATAGCAGTGTTTAGGTATTTCTGCATAGTTTCTCTTTCATTGGATTAGATGGCAGCTGTGTGAATGCATTGTTTTTGAAGCAATACCACGTGAAACTGACAAGCTGACCTTGTGCTTTCAATGCAATATATTGGGAACGATTGGATTTTATTCTAATCTGTTAAAAGGGACACTCCAGTCATCACATGCACTTTAGGATTCTGCAGAATCCTCCCAAATGCATCTGCCCCCCCCCCCCCTCAACTACATCCCCTGCAGGAGATGCATTCAGCCAAATACACGACGTACTGCCCCCCCAGTCAGATCCAGCTCTGGCTTGGGTGAATGCCGCATACAGGGGTCGGTTTACATTTAAATGACCCCAGCCAGTGCCTGCCCAGTAAGCTGCTATCCATATTATCATTGCCTCATGTTGCCAGTTGCCCTCTTAGATCCAGCACATTGGATTTCAAATAGGCAATATGGCCCCCGGGATAGCTGCTACGGAGAGGCACTTCTTAATGCGATAGCACTAGCATTCCTTCCCGTAAATATGTACATGAGCAGGCCCGGACTGGGACAAAAAATAGACCCGGGCATTTAAGACTGAGCAGCACATATTTATTTATTGTTAAAGCCCACCCTTCATGTACCATCTTTGCATTTCCCCAAATCACTTAAACATTCATGATAGACACAAACACTTACTCATTCACACAAATCATTAACACATACTCATTAATGCAGTCTCACAAATCATTCAAGCAATTCATCCACACAATTAATTCATTAATTCTCATACGCATTCACACAATTCATCCACACATTTATTCATTCCTTCTTGTACGCATTCACACTACCCCTTCTCCCCATCCCCTTCTTATCTGCCCCTTCTAACTATGTTCCCCCTTCCCCATTTCTCAATATGTACCCCCTCTCACTATCTAACCCCTCTCCCCCTTCTCACTGCACCCCCCTCCCTTATCCTACTTACCTTGTTGCCAGAGTAAGCAGCAACTGCGACCGGGTCTGCCACTCTAGGGGGCCGGGCAGCCCCCACCAGGGCTGGCCTTAGGGGTGCGCGGCCCCACAGGGCTTAAATTAAAACATCTGGGTTTTTTTTGTTGTTGCTCCTGACTGAGCTTATTTTAAGGTAGGGGCCTGGAGCTGCAGCTCCATCAGCCCCTAAGTCAATCCGGCCCTGGGCCGCCCGGCCCACTGGGAAAATGCCCGGTGTGCCCGATGGCCAGTCCGGGCCTGTACATGAGGTTAGTATATTCATCTCCCTGTTTTTGTGAACACACACATACATTTAGAAGAAGAACTCTATTGCTGTGCAGCACGTGTTGCAAATGGTACTTCAAATTAGCATGCCTGAAATACTCCGCTTTGAATAAATGGCACTAATTGGGTAGAGAAAACCATCAAAGCCCTGAATTGCATTTAAATTGAGTCATATTTTCACATTGTTTTACTTTTTCTTAAACATGACAAAATTAAATTGTTTCAAACGGCAAACAGTTCAGTAGGAAAATAAATGGAAGGGAGTAATAAAAGCAGCAAACATGCTATAAACACATCCTTGAATATTTATTTATAGATGCATATAAAAAGCTCCAAAAAGCAAACCAAACACATTTGAATGCATAAACCGAAGAAAGAAGCTATTAATACAAATACACGCATGACAACGGATAGCACTGAATCATCAAATTAAAGGGGTTGTGATGTATTTTTTTACAGTCATCAGTAAAGCAAAGGGGTTTATTCACTAAAGGGAGTTAAGAAGGACCAGCAAGTTTCGCCAGCAAGAATGGCTGAGCTGGCCCTGTATAATGAATAATTTAAAGGGAGAACAGAAATGTCACTGATTTACGTGTACATTATATTGGGCCTGACAAGCTCTTCCTGCGACAGAAGTTTATTGGGGATTTACTTTCATAATGTTTTTGAAATACAACCCTACTACAGAACAGACCCCAAACAGTTCAGGATTAAACTCCGCTGGCATATGTCTGGCCCTTAAAGACACGAGATAACCTAAAAGGTGGTATGTGATTAACCATCTTTATATTAACCACTCACATACTCTCACCCACAGTAACATACTCACACAAACACACACCGTAACATACCCACACACACAGTAACATACTTACACAAACACACACCATAACATACCCACACACACAGTAACATACTTACACAAACACACACCATAACATACCCACACACAGTAACATACTTACACAAACACACACCGTAACATACCCACACACACACAGTAACATACTCTCACACCCACAGTAACATACTTACACACACACAGTAACATACTTACAAACACACACCGTAACATACCCACACCCACAGTAACATACTTACAAACACACACCGTAACATATACTCTCACACACAGTAACATACTTACACAAACACACACCGTAACATACTCTCACACAGTAACATACTTACACAAACACACACCGTAACATATACTCTCACACACAGTAACATACTTACACAAACACACACCGTAACATATACTCTCACACACAGTAACATACTTACACAAACACACACCGTAACATACCCACACACACAGTAACATACTTACACTAACACACACCGTAACATATACTCTCACACACAGTAACATACTTACACAAACACACACCGTAACATACCCACACACACATTAACATACTTACACACACAGTAACATACTTACACAAACACAAACCGTAACATACCCACACACACAGTAACATACTTACACAAACACACACCGTAACACTCACACCCACAGTAACACACTTAAACGCATTTTGTTGCTCTACCTTTGTTGATTTAGGACAGCTCAGACTAATATAATGGTTAGGAAAAGAAAATTTTTTTTTTAACACAACTTCTCATTGTCAGACCTGAGAATGAGGATACACTGCGAGTCTCTGTACAGACCATGCATGGCTAGACATTAGAACTGTTTGCTAATCAAAATGTGTTAGTAGTGGTGATACAGAATCAACCCATTAGTCTTTTAAAGGGTTAAATCATTTTGAAGTTCACCAGTAGGTGCGTAGACAGATTTGATTCTGGGCTAAAATGCTAATACTCATCATTGCGCTGATTGCATGAACCCCACAAACTACAGTAAGTTACACCTACTAGTAAATTAATTCTACTCGCCATACTGAGTAGAAGGATTACAATAGATACCGTACTTATCCATTTATGACCTGAGCTGCACAACTCCAAACGTTCCTGATTCACACGGGGCAGTCTTAATTTTGGGGCTCCACACCACTTTTTCTTTTTAAGAGGCGATCCGGACCTGGAGATTAGCCCCATGTGGCAGGTCTTCCCCTCCGCAGTCTACTTGGTCTCACATACTGCGCTATACTCTGTGATGTTGGTTCATTTACTGGTATACCCCAGGATATTTCGCATTGTAAGCTCTTTGAGAAGGGCTCTCCTCACCTTTTGTTTAAAATACTACTTTTCACCAACTGTGCAAGCAGCAGAATATGATGGTGCTACATAAATAATAATAATAAAATATTTCCCTTTAGAGGAGAAACTCTGTTCTGTAACGTAGAATCTATTCGCTTGTCTAGTACAATATAAAAGAGGATAGGAAACACTGCGCTCACAACCTGCTTGATGTTTGCTGTTAGAGAGCCATTACATTTATATTACTCAACGAATACACCAAATGGATTTTAAATGCAATTGCGTGTAAGAGAATCTTTTTCTACACATCTCAGGAGTTCCTCTCTATAAGAATGTCAGCGGTACCCAGAAAACTCACCGGGACCTCTGCGTGTCCAAAACCGGGACCTCTGCGTGTTCAATAAACTCTGTTTACTCAACAAAACACCAGTAATAGTCACACTGTAAACAGACAGAAAAAACTTACCCTTCTCGCCAATATTGTTCATGGATACTGTAACAACAAAAAAAGCATAGTTATTTAGTATATTTCTCCTCCCATGGGTAAATTATGTTTCAATTAGAAACAATGTTTGGACATTTTGTCCAACGTTAATAGGAGATGTTACATACCTATAGTATACAAAACAGAACATGTCCAGTGAACTATAAAGTGCCAACACCGGTAAAATGTATCTGCCGGCTGTGTATAATAAGTCTGATTTAACTATACATTACACAGGGCATACATGGATTTTTTATAATGCATTAGGAAAGTCAGGACTTCAACTCTCCAGCAAATTCACTCGCAAACTCCTGTTGAAATGAATAACCATTTTCTTCAACTGAGTACCGTTTTGGTTGGCATTTTTGTTTAGTATAGGCAGGAAAACTGATTGTAAAAACTTTGATTAAACCCATACTGAGTTTTAAATGATCAAAGTCGTTCATGCGCCCCCTCATTATCAGTGACATTTTATTTTAAGAATTTCGCTCTCGATACGTGACATGGAACAACAGCTGGATCCTAATTGGCCACCAATGAATTTAGAAGAAAATTTTCCAAAACTGAAAAGTTTTTCATTAATAAGAACACAATCCCACAACTGTGATTCTATAATTGTGATATTTTGGCAGCCAACACATACCAGAATTCTAATGAATCCGATATTGTGCCTTTCCTCATTTTATATAAAAAGAACAAGGTGCTGCAAATCTTGGTTCCTTAGACAACGGCATATACTATAACTAGAACTTTATATATAAAATCACCCACTGACAAAGTTTAAAATGTTTCTATTTACGAAGAATAAACTGGAATACGGGACAAGGTTTGAGTTTAGTGAGTAACGCTGCCTTGGAACAGAGAGTAGGTGTCAGTGATTAAGAGAAAGTAATAGAAACGATAAGCCGAAAATTGCAACCTACAGAATATTGTTATCCGACTATAATAGTTCATGATGACGCAAAGCTAACATTTTGAAATCACATTTAAGTACATAACAAGTGTGTTGGAATAAAGGTTTATGTCCAAAGAAAATGGTCATATGCATTCAAACACTATTCCTATACTACAGCATAGAATTATTTATTATTATTATTAGAACCCTAAAATGATCTAAAGCCCCTATCAGCATATGTCATTGTGATCGGCACAGTCCAAGTAGCACCCGTCTTACCCATTGTGAAGGGAAGGTATTTTTTGCTGATTCAGATAACATCTCACATACTCCTTGCTTGATGTGCATATCTATTTCGTTCTGCATGTGCTAATACTCGCTGACCATGGAGAACCAGTATTACTGGATTCTAGTTACTATTCGTCATTTACCCTTTGTGACCTACATTACCTACTCGGTTAACATTTGCCTTGTCCCTTCAATAAAACAGAAAACGTTGCAATAGCAAAGTTACAGAATGTAAAACTGTTTGTAAACGTGTAAGCTTGGACCTGATATGCTTGGACCTTAATATTTTCGTTTCTTCTATGTTAACTTATGTAACCATGTTTGTGCTCGGTTGTATTATGTGCTTGGGATGTCTTTAATGTTGGGCAAAAAGGGCAGCTGCCTGGGTTCAATCTTATCTTTGGCCTTCAAGAGCCACCAGGGACGAGAGGTCTGTAAGGCACTATTGAGGTCTGACGTAGACCTTTATCCTATTCATATCTCTTTTGCCTTTTTTTTTTTTTAATATGAGAGCACTGGGGTACTACATGACATCATAAAATTCCAGCGCTGAGGGTTAAGAAGCAAACTAAGTGGGGGTGATGATTGTGTGCCGTAGGCTGCTTTTATCAGTCCCAGTCATCTTGTATGTGTCTGAGCCATATTGCTGCGGCTCTTTTAAAAAGCTTAAATATATAACACCTGTGTGTACATTATTATATAATTTCATATAATATTATATCGCTTTTCATATACTTAAAACCCTAACTTTAACAAGCCTACAGATACGAATTCAGCATTGCTGTATCATATCAGTGGCAAAGCTTGACTGCAAATACAGGTTGTGTAGGTGATAAGAGAACTCTTGTAAAAAAAAACCAGCATGTTTAGTAAAAACTATTCTGTTAACCCTTTCCGCAATTTTCAGGGGCTGCCTCGCAGTCTCTGGTACCTGGCCTACTGTCTCGCTTTTGGGGTGATCCTCTCCCCTGACTGGCCCAGGGAGCTGTATACACAGAGTGATCATACACAGCCATGAGTCATTCTGTAAAATCTAAGATATACGTCTGCTTAAAATATGTGCACTGAATGCTTGAAAAACCTTGAATTAAAAAAAACAAAACATGCCAATACATTTTTAACTACTAAAGATTTTGACTAGGGGGCCATACATTTTTGGAATTCACAAACTTTCTTAAACTGTAGAAGCTACTTAGGTGACGAGTAAGAGACTCAGAAAGTTTATCTGCATACTGTGCTATTCATACTATATAAATAATGCAGGGGAATTAATTTCCCCGCAACCTGGTTCTTAGTAAATTAGCCATAGTGTGCGCATGATTTCCATTCACATGTGTTGAAACATGTCCTACTTAAGTGAACAAAGAAGGGTTGTTTACTTTGAACCACAGAGCTTCATTGTTTATGTTCTTCACCGAAAAAAACCCTTAATGCATTAAATTAAACTATATTACAGGATTAGTTCTTCTTCATGTCCGGTCTGGAGATACGAATCCATTGCTCAGCAGAACATGTGGTAAGATCCATTTTCACAATATTTGAAATAAATAAAAAGCAACTAAAAAGGCTATTCAATATGTATATATACTTGTCTGGAGTCCATAAAATTAGGGGGCAGGAAAAGCATCTTCAAAAGGATACCGGATTTCATGTCCCGGATGCCATAAACTCTTATAGGTGACACAGCACCAAGCATCTTCAGAGTTATGATTTGAGAAATATGGTTAGGTTCCCATAGTATAATCATGACACGAAGATGTTCCGTGTGCTGACAGCGGTCCCTTCAGAATGACATCAAACAGGAGAAATAAGAATAGGTCACCTAGCTATCAGGTTGGTAGGGGGAGTTTGGTACCTGTACTCTTCTAATAACATGGCGGGCGAGATCACCCCAGAGTTATTAACGTATACGGTACCATAACCACAAAATATGAGGTATTAAAATATCAGGCAGGTGCCCGGGCTACACACTCTCACCCTTCCCAGGTGACACCAAATGGCTGGGCCCCCAGAGAAAAAGTAAGAAGGGTTCTATAATAATGGGAACCTGGGATCAAAATTCCCACAGATTATTTTACTTGTTTTATGTAAATTTTCTGTGTTTTATCCTTGTTTATCTTTATACTCCAGGGGTGTCCAAGTTTTTTCTGCAGTGGGCCACTTCATCAGAATTGTATCCGTGCGAGGGCCGCACTCATTTTTCACTGAGAGAAAATATGGCCTTTAATAAAATATGCAGATTAAAATAAAGTAAATGACACAAAACCTTTACTTTTCCTCTCACTGATTTCTGGGATTTCTGGGCCTACAAATTTAGGATTCTGGATAAGTAAAAATAAAATAGTTCTATTTATTTTAGGGATGCACTAAAATGAAAATTCTGGACCAAAACTGAAAATTCAGGGTTCACTTAGCCGAAACTGAAGGTGACCCCCCCACACACTTTTAATAAAAGTAAGTTACACACCAAAATTGTACAAAAAAATTATATATTATGATTGTTAACAGCAATCTCAAGCATACCCAGATTCCAGCATATACTGGTTGGCTGGGCATTGTATTTTTTGTCCAACAAATCAACAATATGACTTGGCATGATAGGAGTGTGATTGCTAACAGCAAACACACTCTTTTTATACCCAGGCAACCAGTGAATGCCGGAACCTAGGCATGATGGGACTGTGATTGCTGTTAGCAGATTGCTGTTAGCTGTTAGCAATCACACTCTTATCATCCCAAGTCAGCCAAGACATGCTGATACAGGGTGGCTGTAAGTGCAGACCCCATACTGCTGGCAGCATCAATACACAAGGGGGGCAGCTAGTCAGGTTTCAGCATGTACTGGCTGACTTGGCATGATAGCAGTGTGATTGCTAACAGCAAACTATTTTTATACCCAGGAAACCAGTAAATGCTGGAACCTAGGCATGATGGGACTGTGATTGCTGTTAGCAGATTGCTATTAGCTGTTAGCAAGCACACTCCTATCATCCCAAGTCAGCCAATACGTGCTGGTACAGGGTGGCTGTAAGTGCAGACCCTATAATGCTGGCAGCATCAATATACAAGGGGGGCAGCTAGCCAGGTTTCAGCATGTACTGGCTGACTTGGCATGATTGGAGTGTGATTGCTAACAGCAATCACAGTCCCATCATGCCTAGGTTCCAGCACTTACACATCCATGCTAACACACACACACAAATTCATTCATTCACAGATTTATTCCCTCAATCAGGCATACTCATTCACACAACCTACCAAACCCCCTTACCTGCTCTACAGCTCTCGATGCCGCTCACAGACTTCAGCAGGGGGCGCGGCCTCCCTCGTTCTCCCCACAGAGGAGGCCGGACTGGAGCAGAGAATAGACCCTCCCACAAGTAAGCAGCAGGGCTCTTGTGATCCTGGCTGCCGATCTCACGATCATGTTGGACGCCCCTGTTATACTCTATTGTATGTCTTTTTTGTAGTTGTGGCACTATGTAACATTTATTTGTCTTTTTGTTATTAAAATATAAATTATTCAAATCTGTCTTTGGGCATCCATATATCCTAAAAGAGGATAACACTTTGTTATTTCCTAATTTCTGGAGGATATATATACTGTTTGCTCAGGGTGGTCTGATAAATATATATATATATGTTAACGGGTTGAAGTTAGTAAATCTAGAGGCCTCCACACTGGCACAGCTTGGCAAGTAGTCCTGACATGACAGGTGGGGTTAGTGCCAGGCAGCGAGAGGGGAACAGGCAGCCAGCGAGAGAGGAACAGGCAGCCAGCGAGAGGGGAACAGGCAGCCAGCGAGAGGGGAACAGGCACGCAGCGAGAGGGGAACAGGCACGCAGCGAGAGGGGAACAGGCAGGCAGTGGACCAAACACCACTCCACTGCCTGCAGAAAGAAGAAACTGAATTCCCAGGTATGAATACATTTATTACTGTATTTTGTACGTAAACCAATTGGGGAAAAAACATGTATCTGCATTAAAAATAACAAGTATGGAGATGTAAACAAGATGTAGAACAAACTTTCACATTACAGAATAAAACTAAATGTCTTATAAAACACTGATTCATGCATCAGCTGCGATTCAAATAAGACATTTTGAGGACAAATGTTGGATTAGTCACATCAATGCTGCTCAACATATAATTATGGTAAAAAATCTCCAGAAATCTCAAAAATATATAGCAAAATGTCACACAGCATTTGTGGTAAGGAGAATCAATGCACCATAAATGGCTTAATTACATGGACCAATACATGGAACCCCAAAAAACATTTTATGCAGCAATGCATAGTGAATAGCTCTAATACATTGATTTAAACAGCCAAATATTATGTACAATCTGCTGCAATTACTATTAGAAAAACCCTTGACTATCTCCCTGACAAAGTACCCTCATACTGTATACTACATGCATCTGGCATGTTGGACACATGCATGATCTGACTCAAATAATCAGGTGAAGAAATTAGAAGCATCACTTTTGTTACTGAATAGGGGCATTAACTGGCATGTGGACTAACTGTCACAAAGCAGAGACCCGCTACCAGTGGCCAAGCAGACCGAGGTCTCTGTTCTGCCTGCGCCTACCCGATGTCCATCTACAGCGTGGTCGCACAAGGCTGCTTGACAATTTCTGATGCAAAACAAGGAGCGGCAAGCTCGGCTCTGGATTAAAAAACCCAGAACTGCTATTCAGAAGCACCCTAATGTGGTCCTCTTATTTGTATCTGGCAAATCTGATCTTGAAGGTTCTGTTTTGACTCCTGGCTTATCTGACTTTTCTCTGCGTTGGGATTTTGTACCTTGCTGACCTAATCGGTGTACCCGGCTATCCTGACTACCTGTTCTGTGTACCGACCTTGGCTTTGTCTGACTACCCACTTGGTGTACCAAACCATTCCCTACTACCCGACATGGCATCCTGTGGCTCCTGCCCAGGGCATCTAGCTGTGGCACTACCTATACAGGTATTCTACACTTCCAGCAAGTGCTTTGCAACATACGCCTACATATGCATGTACCTATACCTGAGCCTCAACACTGTTGGGATCATCAAAGTCCCTGTCCTCTTATCTTTGGGCTCAACCTTGCTAAGTGTATGAGGGTGAAGAACTTCTGTGGTGGCTCCTGGGTCACAGCAGTTGTGACACTAATATATCAACGTTCCCCATTAAGTGCCTAAAAACTTAGTGCTTAGCTTCCCTTTAAAACAATTGGGTTGACTATCCATTAAACCTGTTTACAAGCATTTGTACATTTAAATTATTCAAATAGTTATCAGCACTTCTTTGGCTATTTCAGAAAAACTACTCTATCTGCATTATGTGAAGAATTTGAATTTACCAATGGCTGAGCAACTTTTGCAATGACAAAAGAAACATTATTTCATATATATGTGAAAAAATACATTTTAATTTTAACCTGACCTCTTACCAAGTTTTATGAAACATAGTGGACACCAATAGGAACCTAATGAAAAAAAAGTACCATATCTTTTGGTGGCTGCTCAGCATTTGCCATTTAACCCCATAATTTCTCTCTAAAAGTAATGCCTAATGTTTTATCATACCAAGTCAAGACATACAAAAAAATACATGTATTTGGTCTATGGGGTCTTCCATGAGTCTCATAATCGTCATAAAGTGACATATACATTGGAAGATCACTAGACCAACAATACAAGTTAGCAAACGTAACTCCAAGCAGTATAAAAACACTCCAAATAACATGAAAACGATAGCAAGCGGCTGCCATAGACATAATAAACAAATAAATTCACTTGAAGACACAAATTCTTTAGAGCTACACTCACATTTTGGCGTATGCAAAGCTTATTAAAAAATTCCAAAAGGAAGGCTACTCTGAAGAAAAATATATAGAGCAAATGGAGTGAGCTCGGAATCTAGAAAATGATATTATATAAGTAATCTGCTGGAGAACCTCTTGTGAGTTTCACCATAACCCATGGGCGTAGGAACCGGGGGGGGACAGATCCCCCCCAGTAACTCATGCGGGGGGGACCGTTAATGAAGAAACCCCCCCTAGAAACGTCGCAGGAGGAGAGAGAGGGGTGCCGAGCGGTCGTTTTCAGCAACTGCACGGTAAGTAACCTACAAAGGGGGGTAGGGAGAGGGTAGCTAGCGAGAAGGGGGGGTAGGAAGAGGGTAGCTAGTGAGAAGGGGGGGCAGGGAGAGGATGGCTTGTGAGAAGGGGGGGCAGGGAGAGGGTGGCTAGTGAGAAGGGGGGCAGGGAGAGGGTAGCTAGTGAGAAGGGAGGGCGGGGAGAGGGTAGCTAGTGAGAAGAGAGGGTGGGGAGAGGGTAGCTAGTGGAAAGGGGGCAGGGAGAGGGTAGCTAGTGAGAAGGGGGGTAGGGAGAGTGTAGATAGTGTGAGAAGGGGGGTAGATAGTGTGAGAAGGGGGGGTAGGGAGGGGGTAGATAGTGTGAGAAGGGGGGTGGGGAGGGGGTAGATAGTATGAGGAGGGGGTAGATACTGTGAGAAGGGGGTGAAGTGGGGATAAGAGTAACAAAAGGGGGGTAGTAAGTATATTGAAATAAAGAGTTAGAATGAATGAATTAATATGTGGATGAATTGTGTGAATGAGTAGGAGAATGAATTAATCCACGTGTGGATGAATTGTGTGAATGAGTGAAATAATGAATTAATGTGTGGATGAATTGCTTTAATTATTTGTGAGCTGGGCTGTTTGGGGGCAAAGTTGGCTCACTCTGGGCTGTTTGGGGACAAAGTTGTCTCACGCTGGGCTGTTTGAGGACAAAGTTGTCACACACTGGGCTGTTTGGGGACGAAGGTGGCTCACACTGGGCTGTTTGGGGACAAAGTTGGCTCACTCTGGACTGTAATTTGTTTGTGTAATCTGAGCGCTGGGCAGGTTATATGTGGGGAATGTGGACGCCAGGGCTGGCCTTTGGGGTGTGCAACCTGTGATCTATGCCTGTAATTTAGGGGGTTTCTATCATTAATGCTGAGTTCATATGTGAATTCCAGTTGATTTATACCTGCAAAGCTGGCTTTATGTGTTGTTCTGTTGATCCATATCTGCTACGCTATGTTTCCATACATTATTTATATATACCTGCAAATATAGGGTTTGTATGTCTTATTCAGTTAATCTATACATGCATGTGGGGATCTGATGGGGGAAAATGCTGTCCCCCCCCAGATTTTTAGGGGTTCCTACCCCCATGCCATAACCCCACACAACTAGAAAACAATTATTGACAAAGTGAATACGAATAACGCCAATAAGGGTCAGCTTCAAATTAGATGTGCTACAAATACAAAAATAATAATAATAATATATATAAAACGAAAATAAACACATAAAATACATAGGAAACCTCTATGTGGTGATCATCTGCTCCAGATCATTAACAAAAAATCCACTAACAGTCCTCTTTCGCTCAAACTTAGGCAGTGTGTTTGAAGCTGCAGGTCGTCAGCAGCAATGCGTCCTTGATGGCAACACAAGATCCTTGGATCACAACACTCTATGGCAACATTCGGTGATGACCCCCTCTCGTTCACTCAAAAGCGTTATCAAATAAAACAAGTCATAAAAAGAAAGGGGAATACCCACAATAGTGAAGCAAGTATAAAAAGATTTATTTCTGTCAAAAATCCATTTTGTTTCCAGTTGACATAGTCTCCTATTTTTATCACCACCCTTCCAGCCGTGGATGACATGATTTTGTCTATCCCTATAGAAACCATGGAACTCCTTTAAGATGTCTCGGTACTTAATGTTTATCTGACCCAGGGCCGGCCCAAGACATAATGCCGCCTGGGGCGAAGTTTAAACTTCGCTGACGCCAAACTTAGGTCTTTAAAAAAACAAACAAACAAGGATTTTCTAGAATAATTTCACCTAAAATTGGGGAATAGGGGAGCCTATTGGGGAAGCCCTAGTGCTTTTTAAAAAAATGGTTTATGTCTCTTATATCAGAATTGAAGGTTGTAATCTATAAGATCTTGTTTATAAGTAGTGTCTACTGTCTACAGTTTTAAAATGTGTTAAGATTTTCTGTAGTTGTACTCCGAAGAAAAGTTGGCATTGGTCACAGTCTTCTGAATCATATCGTTTATGTGTCACGCGCATGAAAAGCATTATCTGTGAGACTAGTACACCTAGTTTTATGTTGATGCTGGTATCAAGTGCCAACTGATAACAACTTTTTAACTAGATGACCCATATATGTTATAGAAGACTCTGATCAATCCCATTTTTCTCTTTGGTGTTCTTGCTTTTGGAAGTTTCTAGCCCTCGCAGAGTGAAAGCTGCCTTACACATGTTGCATGCTTTAAATCATAATCACAGGCTTACCTATGATTAAGTGGAGAAATGTGCAAGAAGCACATAAGGTAGGGTTCTACTTTCCCCTTGCTTTTGTTACAAGTACTATGAATTACTAGACTTTCAGAATGAACTGATTGCTGGGTTGTTTTCCCCGGTTTAGAAAGCACTTTATGTGTGTTGAATTACTCATATCTGTTCAGTTTGAAATAAAAAAATAAAACCCTCAAAAAAAGCTACATTCTAACAATGCATTGGTACTTAGGGCAGTCGTGTCATGTGGCAGTACCTCTGCATCTACTGGACTGAGGTCCAAGTCAGAAATGTCCTGTCTATCCTCTAACACTCCACAAGTATGTGTTTCACTTTTACTGATAAGCTTATCACCTGCAGACCTGCTTTTAGAGCAACCTCTGTTGAGTTATATATATATATATATATATATATATATATATATATATATATATCAGGTCTTGCAAAATATATATAACTTTCTTTTTTCGGTTAGAAAGTAAAGTCACTAATCCATACAATTCAACCCTAGTATTAACCCAGAAAAAACCCAAAAACATCACATTGAAACAATTTCTAGTCGCATCTAAAGTGGGAAACAATCTGATTTCTCTCAGATTCAAGAATAATTTGCGACTTGGCTGCCCGGTTGTCTAATTCACTGAATGAAATAACATCTAGTGTAGACTGTGTGACTTAATCTGTCCTTCATAAAAGCTTCATTAAAACTAATGTCTGAAATATGACTAGGTTTAAAATATCATTTCTTGTTATTTTATATGTGAAGTATGTGCCCCAAAATCCATTCATATGATCTGACCAGATATTAAATCAACCACTGCCTATCCCCCAAACACATGCTCGCCTATCTTGCATGGAGCCTGAGCCGTGCTAATACAGGAGCGTCTCATAATGCTGTGTTGCGTGACCCCATTGAGCCCACCTGGGTGGCAAGTGCCCTCTGGCCAGCGTCTTGTATTAAATACATGTATGCTCTTCAAAGAGTATTAAGAATCATTTTTATATTACCCTTTACCTATGCAAATGTCTTGTAATGTAATTTAGACTCAAGTAAAAGTGTTGCTTGAGGGACTTTGTTTTTTGTATTTCTGGCTGCAGACAGGGAAGCTTTGATGAAACTTGGACAGTTTAATCCCAGATTGCCAGTCCACTGTTGGTACCAGACATGCAGCTGTTCTCTGTAATAATATACTTGGTTTGCATTCTTAATGCATTTTTTGCCATTCTGTGGGATATCTAGCTGGTATTTTGTTTGTCGTGTGTTATAAATGTTTAAGCTATCAACACGAGTTGAGTGCAGCCAAGCAGCTCTACAGAACATTTCGCACACAAACACTCTACAGAGTAAGGGGCTGCGCGGTGAGGGCTTAACAGATTTTCTATTAACCCTTTAAATGCCGGGGGTCTATACTGGGGTCAATTTTTTTTTACTTAGCTGCAGCCACTTGTGTCACCTGCACTAGCACACAACACACTAAAACCTCCTGAATGTATCTTACCTCGCACAATGTGAGTGGACCAGGGCCGGCCCGACAATGGAGCCGAGTGGGGCAACCGCTCCAGGCGGCACTTTTGAAGGGGCGGCACTTTGCCGCTCCAAGCCCTTTTTATTTATTTATTTATTTATTCTTAAACCGAAAAGAGAGAGAGGGCGCCGAGTGGTTTTCACTTACCAAATTGTCAGTACCCACTCAGCGCCCCTCTCTCTCTCTCTCTCCTCTGCGAGCCCTCTAGCTCGGTCTCGGTGCCGGCTTGTAATGTTGAGCGCCGGAAGATGACGTCATTTCCGGTGCTCAGCATTACAAGCCGGCACCGAGACCGAGCAGGGAGACTCACCGCAGGACTGCTGAAAGGTAAGTACAGGGGGGGGGAAGGGTAGATAATGGGGGGGGCGGCAGGGAGAGGAAGGGTAGATAATGGGGGGGCGGCATTTTAAACTTTGCCGCAGGCGGCATTTTGTCTTGGGCCGGCCCTGGAGTGGACCCTTTATTACCATGAGGTCTCAGGTGACATAGCATCGAGTTAGGTGACCCTGTTGCGTTTCTCGGCCACTGGTTGTTTAAAGAATTTTAGACCAGCCTATGGACAACTGCCCCCTTGCCCAGCAAAACCTATATAAATAGAGTATATATATTTTTATCTACCAGCTAGATATATTGCACACCAAGAAAAAAAGAGTTCTAAACAAGCCCTTATATTATAAGAATTATATTGTTTTATTATACAAAAAAATATAAAAACATACACAGCATTTCATAAGTTGGACAACAGAGGTCTCTTAAAAACAAATCCGAGCATAAGGAGGAACTATAATTACATATATATAAAGTGACTTATGTGCATATGGACAATCAATAAAGAATAAGGTGCTTTATCGCTTTAACAGTATTATCAATTACTCACTATGGAGTGTACCCGTTAATTCCATAACATATTGTACCCTTGTAAAGTTACAAACATACACAAATAATCCAATAGTCAATGAAATGTCTATAAAGTGCTATAATGCTTACCCATAATTATAACCTCCACTTCCCCTACGCCGTTTCGGTTCTCCTTTTTCAAGGGGTTGCTGTTATTGCCTTATCATGTAGATGTATATATACCCCTCCCATAGGAAGTTACGTGCTGAAACCAAATTGGCGCCGATGCCGTGTCTCTGCCCAGCAATTCACTGCCTCGCATCCGATGTCTCTTCCACAGTGCGCAGGCTCGAGAAAGCATTCATCGAGCATGCGCACCTAGGTCAAAGCATCGGGCTAAAGCAGGACCTCTGGGCGTCCATCGCCGCGCCGGCGCACTAGGATTCAGCACGGAACTGATCCTTCATTCATTTCTCAACGAACCATAATGCCAAAGTAAATAACTACATAAATAAAAATTATTGCAAGTGAATAAATATGAAGTGCATGTAGTGCTAAGTTAAAGGTTATATTAAAGTGCATTAATATATGAGAATAGATGTATCACTTCTATGAATTATTATGAAATACATATTTGTAAATAAATAGTTGTGCAAAAATTGATATCAGTGCAAGTAGTCAATTGGTCATATAGATAAATAAACATATGTGTAATAAATAAATTGAGTGAAAATTATGACTAAAAAAATAAAAAAATAATAAAAAATATTATAAATGCATTTATAATCATAGGCAATAGCGACGGTGCAAAACAATATCAATATTGATGACCAATTATGTATATAAATATATACTATATAATAAAAAATGGTGCATAAATATAAAATAAATACAGAAATTCATCAAACGTTATGATAATAACATATCAATTACCTAATCTTATCATATTTGCGCAAAAATATATGATTAAATAGTGAACGGAAAAAAAATTAAAAAAATAGATATATTGTCTATTTTTCATAGATCTCATCGCATAATATAATGGTAAAAAACAAATAAAAAACAAAACAAAAAAAAAATAAAAAATGTTATCCCCCCTCCCCCCCAATATATATGCCAATAGTAAATGTAACAAAGTCTAAACAATACTAAATGGTGCTTTAGCCACTACTATGCGATGGTTGATATGCCTGTTTAAATGTATGTAACTGAATTAAGTGTATCTTTAAATCACGACAAGTCAATGTTACCACGAGGACAGGTATTAGAGTTGGTTGGTTTGATGAGTCACTACTTAGAACCGGCATGTTAGAATGTTAAAGGGTTAATATTTAAAGAGTCTCAGGGTGAGCTCCTTTACAAAGTTCCCAGGTATGATGATAAGGATTCAAGGTGTTTGTCTAGTACATTGGGCTAAGATAACAGAGCTAGAACACATACAAATGACAAATGTATAAGCTAAATAGTAACGAGGGGGTAAATAAAAAAAAAATTGTGATTATATGCTGCAAAAGTGAAATAAAAGGGCACAAAAAACTATTAAAGAATGATACAAAAAAAGAAAACCTCACTCTTTGAAATTAAACACCAAAAAAGTAAAATACCATGTGCATTAACAAATAGTAGCACTTACATTGGTTTATCATGTCAATCAATGACATGAAATGGTAGACAATGGAGAAGGCAGTTCACTGCAGCCTCTACTGAAGGCAAGAGATTTTTTGTGTAGCTTTCATACATTTTAAAGTAATTTAGTATGCGTTCATTGTTGGGGAGGCTGTCTGGGACAGTGGAGAGTCCTTTTAATGAGTAGTCCTCAATGTGTCTGTAGAGTTATTACATATAACACCAGAATTCTATGGCCTTCAACAGTAGAGCCATAAAATCAAATAGAGAAAAATCTAAATACCAACTAAAAAGTAAAGAGCATTAAAGAAGTGATATCTAGAGGTAACATTTGGGTGTGGAGAGTCTATTTCCAGCTTTGCCTGCTTTCCGATATGCTTCAGGTCACCTCCTACATTGAATTTCTGCAACAGTGACCCAGCGTCCTTTGAGCCGTGTTGGTAATTCTCTCTGCTCTGTCCCTTTAAAGTATTGTACTTCATTCAAACAAACCACCTGTCTCTTTTTTTTGCCCTGAGCAATCAAAAAAATCCAAGCAAAACTCTGACTATGAAAGTCTATGGAGGAATAGATTTCAAGCAGGAGTTCATTAGCTTTGCCATAAAGAATCAGCTCAGTGTGGAGCTTGAGCAAGGAAAGTCAAGCAATTTATCAAGCTACAACAATGATGGCCTTCAATTTCCTACGTTGCTAAGTACATCCGAGGTGTTGAAAGTTTATGTTCTGTCTTGTATCGTGGACCACTAAAAGGTATCGCTTACTTCACCAAATTGTCTCTTCTGGGACTAATAAGCCAATATCAGTTTTTTTTTTTTAACAACTTAACCAAAGTTATATTAAGGTCATTTGCTCTCACCATTAAAAAAATGACATAAAGCACTAAAAATTGCCCATTATTCTTTAACATCAATAAAATTATATTACATTATTAAATATAATTAAAACAGGATTTTTTTCCCAGCAGAATGCAGCTGTCAAAAACCTCAGAGAATAGTAGCCTCGCTCTTTGCTGCAGATATTAAGGGCAAGATTTCATATTATGCCTAAACTGCCCTAAACTGAACCATAGGAAATGTATTGCTACAATCCTGAGATAATTTGTTTCCAATTTTTTAGCTAACTTTAAGAATAAACAATCATTGGCAAGATGTCTACGATTCACATACCTGGGCTACAGCTATTTATATTCTGTTGTTCTGTAATAAATATGTTCTTATTAATTATGCTAATGCAACAGCAGCAATGCAACGTTTGTCTGCTGTCAAATTCTTTGTTTTTATTAAGGTTTGGACTTCACGGCAGAAATGATGTTCAGACTATAGACTGAATAGTTCCCTCTCCATAGTAATACAATGTAGTGAAAAAGTATTTGCTCTCTTCCTGGTGTCATTTATTTTTGCTTACTTGTCACATTTAAATGTTTCAGATCATTCAAATAATTTATCAAAGAGTTATTTAAAACATAGCACTCATGTTAAAATGTAGTTGCCCCCTAAACCTAATAACTGGTTGTCAATAGCGTACCTAAGGAGGGAGGGTTGGCAATCCGTCCCGGGTGCTACTCGTCATGAGGGGTACACGGTGGTTGGCTGAGCGGATGTCTATGTGGCCCAACAGCCACCTAATGCAGTCCCGCAGCTTACCGCTGTGGAGCTCGTACATTGTGTGAGGAAACTCTTTCCCAGCCAAGGTTACTGCTTCCTTCCTATCTTCAGTCCTTAATTTGCAATGTTCTTTCTTCCTCCACATCTGGAGGCGCTAGACTATCCCCCAATCGGAGGAGAGGATGTCACCGCAAGTTCCGTCATTTTGCCCTCAGCTGACTCTTTCGTGACATCCCCTTCTCAGATTGGAGGATCAGCTCTGCCACTTTGGAGGAAGTCCTGCTGGGTTATGTATGCGGAGATGCAGACGAAGAAAGAAGATAGCAGATTAAGGATTAAAGATAGAATAGAGAATACAGAAGATAGAAGATGCGGAAGTGGTCAGCAGAAACACTTAGAGTGTGAGGGAGAGTGTGAGAGGGTAAGTAGAAGTTTGAGAGAATGTAAGTCAATGTGGACCCACTTGTGGATCTGTTCACTGCAGCCTCTCCTGAAGGCAAGATATTTTTTGTGTAGCTTTCATGAATATATTTGAAAGTAATTTAATATGCGTTTTTTGTTCAGAAGGCTGTCTGGGACTTTGTACGAATCTGAATGCACAAGTCTAATATATATAGAAAACTAACAAAACATGGTGACAGCAACAAAAATGCTACAAAAACAAAAAAAAATATCAGGTTAGTTTGACCCGGCATCTGGATGCCGCTCTCAACACTCTCAGTTAGTAATTACCTACTCACTGCTGAATCCAAGGGGTGCTACTCTATTCTAATCCTACGGGACCATCTTCTCCTTTAAACTCTTCACAATCTTGGTCTCCGTGACACTGCTCTCTGCATCATTTCTGATCATACGTTCAGTGTCTCCCTCTCCAGTAACACTTCCCCTCCCTTCCCTCCTAAATTGGGATACCCCAAAGCTCAGTTCTAGGACCCCTTCTGTTCTCACTTTACACTGCTTTACTTGGCAAACTAACCTTCCCTCCTTCCAAAGCTAACCTTCCTTTAAAAGGTTTCCTCAATGTCAATGGTGCAATCATATCCCCTCACGCTTGCTGTCTTGCTGTCAGCCTTGACTCTGACCCTTCATCCACCACCACATGCATTCTGTTTCAAAAAACTTCTGTCTCCATCTTAAAAACATTGCCTGTAACACAAGATTCCACAAAGGCACTTGGTCATGCCTTTATTTCCCGCCTTGACTATTGTAACTCTGTCTTAGTGGGTCCCTCATACCTTTCTCACCCCTCTACAATTCACTTTGAGCGCTGCTGCTAGACTTATCTTCCTCTCCCATCGCTTTACTAACACCTCTCCTCTCTGTCAGTCTCTTCACTGGCTGCCTGTGCACTTTAAGATTCATTGCAGAATCCTTACTCATACTTTCAAAGCCCTTCACAGCGGTTCCCCACATTACGCGGTGCTGAGCGGGGATGCTGCACAAGGATTCTTGTTGGCCCTTCGTATTGAACAGTAAATGAGAATTGAAACCTCAACTGTTCTGCAAACTCTCACTTTAGTGAATAAACCTATTGAACCATGAGACCCTGCAGTCTATGGGCCCAGCTTCTTGTTGGGTGGGACGGAGCCACACTTACCCACAGAAAACCAAACAGTCACCATCCATGTGATGAGAGTTAGGAGGCACACTCAACTTAGGTCCTTTCCCACTGACACTGCCAGAAATCCCTCTGAGACGTCTCGATCAGGTATACGTTTGGATACACATTATATGTGAAGTGTATAGGAGCACACACAGAACTGAGACCTGAGAAAGCGGATGCATTAGGCGATGCGGCGCAGGGATGTTAGGACGCAATGCATTAAGCAATGCTGCTGTGGGGATGCATTAGGCAATGCTTTTAGATGATGTTGCACTGTGATGCATTAGGTGATGCCACTGAAGGTGTGCATTAGACAATCCTTTAGGTGATATTGCCCCGTGACGAATTAGGTGATGCTTTAGGTGATATTGCCCCGTGACGAATTAGGTGATGCTTTAGGTGATATTGCCCCGTGACGAATTAGGTGATGCTTTAGGTGATATTGCACCATGATAATTTAGGTGATGCATTAAACTGCATGAGGATGCACTGGGTGATGCTGCACAAGGATGCATTGGGAAATGCATTAGTCTATACGGGTATGCACTAGGCGGTGCTGCACAGGGGTTGTACTAGGCGATGCATTAGGCAATGCTGCGCGGGGATGCTTGTTTTTCCCATTTAAGCTCTGCAGAGACTAAAAATATGTTCTCTGCATGAGAATCTCTTTCTATTTGGTGAGCGGTTCTTGTTAACCTTTTGCCACAAGATCATCCACAGATGTACAGCAATAAATAGGCATCGGGCAATATGCCGGCGTTTTTCAGGTAGGAAGAATAAGGTTTAACAAATGTTTTACATCCCCGTTTCTCCAACAAACCTCACGTAGACTCTCAGCTCGTAGCATTAAAAAGAACGGCCGCTAAACAGCAAATAAACACATCAACAACGCAGATCGGCAAATCCCTGCTTATACCGTGTGTTAGCGTGTTACAGATACCCGCTGCTGATAACACTCAGGATGGTTACTTAATGAACTGAAGGGGCTTCTTTTATTTAATACCCTACATGTCAACATATATAAGCTGGTAGCATAGATTGAATACTAATAAAATTTTGTTCATGGATGCAAAAGAACACCCACAGCATGTGTTGGACATAACTTATATGTTTACATACTGTGCATATATATATATATATATATATATATATATATATATATATATATATATATATATACCAGCCACACTAGCCAACCGGAAGAACGGTACATTCAGCTGTGATGTGATGGAACATTGTATAGCTAAGTGAACAGTTTACCCTTTGCTTTCCTGGTTGTGTAAAATCACACAGCAGGTAGCTGCTCACCTTAACCTATGGATTTTAGCTGTACCTGAGTAAGCCATCAGTATGGGTAAGGATGAATGTATGTATGAGAAGTGGTCCTTTCTCTGTATAAGTGAGGAAAGTGTTAGTATATACCATGGACCGATACACATATATATTAAATAATACTCCTGAGTAAGAAGCTGACACGCTGTAGTAGGGACTTGGTATTACTATGTGTACTTCTATGCTGACATATAGTAGAGTCCCCATCAAGTGTTATTCCCCAGTGATTATAATATGAATACACGTATAAGCATACAGCGGGGGGGCTCTGCACCTGCACACTCACCTATGCAGAGCTGGATCACATAGGCGTAGTAGGACCAGCAGACGATGATGGAGATAAAAAGCACCGGGATCCAGTACAGACACCTCCTGCACCGGCGCTTCACGGTGCTAGGGCCCGACGGAGCCATGGTCAGCAGGGGTCCGCTTCATGGGCAGGTGGCTGCCAGGTCCCCGCGGTTGGAGCAATGCAGAGGCGCCGGAGAGGAGGGAGGCAGGCGAGCGGTGCCCCGGGCGGTGACTGTGTTTGTCTGGATCTGCTGCCCGGACTCCTCCCCCGGCCCGCCCCTCACACACAGGCAGGGGGAGCCCTGCAGCAGACACTGCCCTCTCCGCGTCCCGTTCACTAATCCTAACTGCCGCCGTCAGTATGCATTTACCCCACCTCTGTCCTCCCCATCACTATGCATTTACCCCACCTCTGTCCTCCCCATCACTATGCATTTACCCCACCTCTGTCCTGCCACCTGCCCGTCAGCATGCATTTACCCCACCTCTATCCTCCCCATCAGTATGCATTTACCCCCACCTTTATCCTGACACCTAACCATCAGTATGCATTTACCCCACCTCTATCTTGTCAACCCCCTACACCAGTATTTACTTCACCTCCATCCTGCCACACAAGCAAACACTCACACAAGCATAACTAGACATTCACTACTGGCACACACACCCATAAACTCACTAACATGCCCACACACTCACACTAACACATATCCAAATGCTAACACAACCAAACACTCACACAGGAAAAGTGCTCCCCAAATGTGTTGCTTCCTCTTATGTAACTTCATTAATAATTTATGTCTCTATAATTGTACTGCTAAGACCTTCATGCATAGGTTCATGCTACTCTGCGGGGGTAAAGTACCATTCATTCCCTGAGACTCATCAAATATTAACCATTTAATAGCTCATCGTGAGCTCATGGTGAAAACATTACTTGTGAGGAGGTAAAGAGGAGGTATTCTGAATGGTCACCTGTGCTCAAGCAGGAATTTCAGTTGCAATATACGATTGAGTGAAACACCAGGAATGTTTATCATCATTATGAAGGCTTCATCTATACCATAAGCATTTGCCCTTTCATCCTGGCATTATTATATTATAGTGCGGCAACCTCCCGTGACCCCTCTCAGGAGCTCATAATGTGTAAGTGGTGAGTGATAGGAGTGTTGTGTTGTCCGGTTACACTAACACACAATAGTAATATCAGTTTGATGAAAAATAGTGTTTTTACTGGATATTTTGGAGAATTCAAACTGATGTAAGCAGATGTTATGTTTTATTGTATTAAATGTATTTTCATACATTTACTGATTGCCACGTTGTATCTGTCTCTTTCTGAGGATACTTTGAGTCCTGACTACCAATAAGCCTAGCGGGGCTCTCCCTGTGTAACGGAGTAACGGTGGGCAGACGGGCCAATCTTCTAAAATGTTAGTCTATAGGGACCTGAGAAACATCTGATTTTTATACAGTTTTATGCTATGATATTGTGTTTTACGTTCTTCTTTTGAAGTCACAAAGGAGTTTGATTACTCACAGCATTAAATATAGTATTTCTTCAAATTCTCTGTTATAGTAATATAAGTAATATTAGCCCCTGCTGTAGTCTTACAGTACCGCGTCCTGCTTTTTAATTTAAGGCAGTAATAGTTACTTCTCACGGACTAAAGAATCCCCAAGAATCGAGTATCAACTTGCTCATCATGACCACCTTCCCATTCCTTCCTCTTGTACGCTGCTAGCCATTATGAAGCCCAGCTTTCACTTAAATACCATCTTTGTCGTTATATGGAGGTGGCCATCGGTGGGTTGCCACTTTGAACCCCCCCTGAGATTTTTCTGCATTGCTAGTGTTCCGTTAGATGATGATTTTGTGCCCCACACGTTGGGGATTTCCCCCATTTTTACATCCCATACCTTCCTGTCTCAGAGGTGTCTCAAAACCAAACTTTGTGTCTTCACAACATCCCGTTTGGTTCCTTATGGCTTCTGTTGATGAGCCTTCTTTGGACCGACTTTTTATTTTCTCGCTCTGCACTTGTCTTTGAAGGGTAGGTCATCGTCTTGATCAATAATTAATGTATTAATCAGTCAACTTATGCCGTAAAACTGTGACCAGAATATAATTTACACCGTTTATTTTGGCATTAGGAGCTGGGAACCCAAACAACATACAAAAGCGCTGCTCATAGCTGTACTGGGCTATCCATTTTCCAACCTCTAATGAGCAGCACCAGATGACAGACCCAATGCTCATATCATTTTTACTTGACTGCAGGAGACAAAAGCTAGACAGAGTATTAAAACACATACCGGTATAACCAGACCTGAAATACTAATATGGTGACTTCATAACCGTAATAGTTTACTTTTACTACTATTATTGTTCAGGTAAGCCCACATTGCGATAGAATGGTTAAAAAAAGGCTTCAGCCAGTATTATATATAAAATGTTCCTTCCAGAATACTTTGTTGCACTCACTCTTTTTTTAAAAGGGAAATAACACTTTTCCTCCTCCCCATTCTGCTTGTATAAAAATACATAATGTTCTTAACCACTCTGCCGCGCATGCACAGTGAGCTCAACTTATCACTTTACTTAAGCTCCCGTTGGTGTTGCATTGATTTACTTAGGAGCTCAACTCAAGAACTTGGGAGCTGAACTGACGTATTACTATGGTACACGTGATTTAAAAAGAGTTACATGAATAAATGAGGCATTCCCTCATTCTTTCTACTCGTTATTTTGATCTATAAAAAATAGTCAAATTCAGGTTTTTCATCAGCCTGACATTGTTAAATTGAAATCACGAGCTGATATATTTTTTAGCTCCTTCAGAACAATGCTTTTGAGGGCATCCATATATACCGGTATGTAGTTGGATGTTTTGGGTTGTTGTGTACTGGTGGTAGGCATTTTTTCAAAAACATTCTAAAAATAAAGAAAATTGAGAAATTTGTATTATGTAGGCAAACCTGGTATTCAGCATGGTCAGGCAGGGTCATTGAGCTGTGTATCTAAAAGAAACAACTGTGATGAGTGCCTGCATTAGCTACAATTTAGACTACAGAATTGCACAAAACATACAATTCTACAAAAAGTAAAAAACCCCAAAAAAACAAAGAAAGTGTTGCCCTGTGCTAAAATGTTAAAATGTTAGGGAATAAACACCAAATAGCTAATCCCTCTATGCATTTACAGCACCATAAATATATAAATATTTTAAGTGTCCTGTGCTAAATATTTAAAATGTACAGTGCTGAATATAAAGTGCCCTGTGCTGCAAATACAGAGGTGATTAGCAATTAATTGATATGGATTCCTCAACCTATCCACAAAAACATTTCATTCATAAATCTACCATAAATATAGGTGAAATAATATATGGATGAATAAATATATATATATATATATATATATATATATATATATATATATAATGGTTCATCAATAATCAATGAATAAATAAAAAAGTCCCAAATGTATAAAAGTCATTGAACTGGGCAGATGGAGTAAGAGAAGAATTACATTTCTGTACTGTGTACTGTGTCTTCTCATACATGGGACATCATCGACATGGCTCGCATTTTACAGCCAGGGAACAGAAGACAAGCCTAGATTAGGCTTGGGATCATAATTACTGCACATCTTACTTTATGTAAATTATTTTCTGCACTATATTTTTGCTTAAGGCCCTTAAAAATCAAGAACCACCCCTGTCCACGATACCTAAATCACACTAAGTGAGGGGCCGAAAAGGACTGAACAGAATAGAAATTAACCATTAACTCTTGAATGGGCAATGAGAGCCTCAAATAATTGATATTAGTCCTAGATATGCATATGAATAAACATTCTACTGCATACAACAACGGCATACTGAAGAATATGTTTGCATACAATAAGCAGCCGCTGGAAATTCTCGTGGTATCCATAAACTGGATTTAAATTTTCAATGCATTTTGGAGTCTAGTTTGCATGCAGATTGGCGCATGTATTCTTTAGTTATTAGAGATACGTGGTTGCATTTAGCTCCTCCCCCGGTTGCCTCTACTGAGAACAGGAAGCATTCGTTTGTACAGTTCTTGCACATGCTCAGTGCCGCTCTCATTCTAGTTCATTGGAGCTGCACACAATATGCACAGGTATGCTTTATAAACACTATTTTTGTTACCGTACATAAAATTGGCTGCTTAAAACTGTTAGATTTAAGGGTTTAACTGTGTAGGGTCTAATTTTTTCTATCTTTTTGAGAAAGAAAATGGGCTTGTGGCTTTTTTTATACAGATCTTAAAAGCTGTAGTAAATGGACCAGAAACCATTAAGCCTTTCCATAAATAGGCTTTCCTCTCTTCCGATAACACCATCGCTCTGTAGGAGACGTATTGACTCTCTAGAACCATGTCACCTGTTCTGTTTCCTTAGAGACGGGTTTATGGAGTTTATCCATGGTGTTCCTGGACACATTTAGCTAAACATGACATAAATAACACTTTCAGATTCAGTGTAATCAGATTTTCATACGGTAGTTTACTTAACAGTTCATGGTGCATGAATTCATTCCTGAAGTAGTAACTGTTAGAATAAGCTTCAACAATCATCACTAATGTGGGTTTAAATTGCTGCTTTTATGGATAAACATTGACAATTAAAGTCACATGGTGAGAATTACAATTAAAAGAATTACAGTAAATCCCCCCTTGCATACACGTCAATTGAGGTCCCCTTGATTCAAATGGGAGGAGAGAGAGAGAGAGAGAGAGAGAGAGAGTAAACTCCTACATCTATTTTGTTGAAATGTGTTTAAATCTTGAAGGACTGCACCGGAGTGCTGTAGAGTATCCTGGCACCTTCTACATGATACATGATGAGAAATAATGGAATTATAACAATTATCCTGTTCATATCTTGGTATGAGAGGATGATAAACTATACAGTTGTACAGAGTTATGGATCTTGCATGAAATCTGTCAATAATTCATGTGATAATAAAGAAAATGTTTTTGCTCTCAATCAAGCATCATATGCCGCCATCTAGTGGACAATCATCAATACAGCACCATGTCAGTTTTAATACACCTGGTACATTTCTTGTGTCTGCCTCCTGTTTGTGCCTTGACTGCTGGCCACAGTCCCTGAACAGAAATTCAATAGTGTCTGTCTAATTCTATATGTGATTGAGACAGGAATGAGCAATACTAAAATGAAAATCAGGGACATCTTTAATGTCATTCATTGTGTTATTACAATTTGTATTGCAGATTTAATATTTAATGTTGATAAAACAAAACAACTAGTGCAGAATTTTGTAACAACATTGACCGTGCTAAACACATATTACAGCAATTTAATGTAGTTTAATGCAAGCTAAAACAGACCATGGCAAAGCTAATTGAAAATACACTTTTCCTTTATGCTTAGGTGGGGTTTAGGAGATACGATGTGGGGTCCCTGGTTAATGAAGCCCTGAAATTCAATGATGTGCGCTGCTCACGGTAGGGCCTTATAATGTGGCTAATGTACCAAGGCTTACCCACTGAAATGTGGTGCTTTTTTGGTCCAAGGGGTAAGTACAACCACATCACCCTTCACCTCCCAAGCTACATCAGCCCCCTATTGCCCAGTGACTGTCTATTACAACTTACCTTGTTTGATGCATGGCTTCACTCCTAGTACCCAGGGCCATATTTAGCATGCCCCAGAATGCCATGTTCCGGCTCTCCACCTTTTGATGTTGATTCAAATATTTGATTTGCTTAAAAAAACAAAAGCAAGCTGTGGTACTCACATTCGACTAAAGCACAGCGAAGAACACCATGAAGGCCATGTGCAAATATACAATGATTTGTCACAGTACATGAAATGATTTGTCACAGTAAAAAAGCAGTATGTGCAGCCTGTGGCTAAATCGAAAAATAGGACATATAATGTAATGTAAGGGGTAAGAAACTGTGAAATAAGTCGCTTACTTTGTAAACAAGCTTGGTGTCTTTGAAACCGCTAAATCTGGACGAATCACAGTGTTGTACAAACTACTGATCTCTACTAATTTATATAAAAAAGAAACTGCCTTATAGATAAAAAATAATAAAAAAACACTATATAGACCAGTGGTACATGAATAGCCTTAATCAGAACACTAGGGAGGGAGCATACTATCTCTAGGAGATCCTAGGAGGTAAATCCAGGCAGTGGAGGCTCCTCCATAGGAGCACATGCGCACGTGAACCCCCTAAGCGCAAAAGGAAAAAAGAAATTGCAAAATTCATCAAAAATCCATTTTTATCTAAATTAAATAGAAATAGTAAGTGTATTATAATAAACATATATTTAATATGACGCCTCCTGTCCCCTGATGTAGCCTGCCTGCCTATGCAAGAAAGAGCAGCCTGTTCATAGTTCTTTCTTCTATCGCACTGCTGCAGCACACGTGCCATAGAAGAAAGATCCTATTTGCTGCCAGAACCTTGCTTACATTACAAAGCGCCGGCTGAGCCGCCCATTTGAGCCCCGTTAGCACAGTAAAGGCTGGAGGAGCTCCCAGCCGTCAGCTCCCAGCCAACACACTCCCCGTCCAGCCCGGAGTCTCCCCGCCCTCCGCAAGCGGGGAGGCGGGGCTAATAACACAAGGCGCGAACCCCCATTGGACATTGGAATTACCCACCAGCCGCCACTGAATCCAGGATCTTAGTAGTGAGAAGAAAGCACCAATGATGCATAAAATTATGTGTTTGAAGATCAAATATATGTACGGGAAGATTACAGTTACTATGTGGCAAGATCTGGAGACATCAGTTTCGCGCCATCTCTAAAAAGACTTATTGTCTTTTATGTTTTTCTTCACCAAATAAAAACGGTTTCTTCCTTACAGGTATCTGAAGCATTATATGATTCTGACTAGTTTGGTGAACTTTATTAAAGCAGGTAAACAGGAGCAAAACAGGCTTTTCATGGGAACTATTTGGAGTGAGGAGACTCACTCTAATATAAGCCAATAATTTAACTGATTACTAATAACAGATTGTAATAAATATTTTTTACAATTATTAGATTTAAAATCTAATGCAGTCATGTAACCTTCTATTACCTGAATCACACATGCCAGAGATCAGTGATGAGATGGTCAATGCACTCCAACAATGGCACCAGTTTGGTTTTATTTCCAATACTACAGTGCAGTGCCACGTAATCATTGATAAAGAGAGAGCGATGGCCAAAACCGATTCACTTTATGACTCTTTAATGAGACACGTGCGGGTCTTGACACAATATATGGCTCTATAACTTTCTCCTGCCTGTGTAGGGCTGTGGAACATTTCTTTCTTTTGTTTTTTGTGGATTGTACGGCAGAATGAAGAAAATAACAATACCCAGGCCTTAAATTAAGTGTCATCTTTTCTTATCTTACATCATTTCTTATTACTCTATGCAAACTGTAAATACTGTGTACTGTGGTTATGCCTACTGAAGATGTCCTGCAAGCAAAATAGGGGGCGGTAAAAGGGCAAAGGAACATTAGGGAATTCTGCAGAATTACCCCATGTAATGATGCCATGCGTTCTTTGACAAAGATCACATTTTTACATCTGTTAAATTCATCTACATCCGTAATATATTTCTCACATTTAACATTTAAAGGTTTCTGAACGCAAAACATATCGAGCCTTGCAAATCTCCTGGCGATGAGCATGACACAAGCAGGCCAGCAGGTCTTGTATAATTGATACTGAACAACACAAGATTAAAATACCTTTCTTTGGATTGGCTTTTCTTCACATTTTTCCTGATGTATCTCCACCAGAGAGGAATTTATCAGTTTCTATTGCTGTTACAGCATCTTTGTCCTGTCCATGTCATTTGAGCTACCATACTTTGTGTCAACATACCGAGGTAAAAGAATTGACCTGACAAGTGCAGGCATTCACATTTGCTGCCGTTTGAATGAGCTTGTCAAATGAAAGCATTCTCCCTTCCAAATATGACATGGAATCTCAATGCCAGCGTTACAAGAAACTGATGCCAGATAAGGATCACTTGGCCCACCTAGTCTGCCCATTACTGTTGACAAATGTGATGTTTAGTCGTCATAAAAACATTAACTAAATTGAGAGGTCTGTCTGGCTTAGGCCTAATTAGACATCAAGCTATGTGCTACTATTGCTAAAGCATCACTACATTCCAAAAATAACTTTAAAGGATAAATATTTATGAAGGAAAAATGGATAAACCATACTTTACTTACATATTTACTTATTACGACAGAGCTCTTCCAATTTCTCAAAATATAGTGGCTGAATGAATCTCCAAATCTTGGAAAAGAAATGTTTTTAAAAAAGAAGCCTTTTAATATTTTATTGATAAGACTTACTTAAATACTATACTTGAAACTGTCAGGTCCTTCAAGATGTTTCTATGAGAGAAATGGACTTTTATAGAACCTCCCCTAATAAGATCATCACCAGTACACAAAAATAATGTAGTGAATTAAATGACAATGCAGAGGTTGTCCCTTAGCGCCTTTATTATATGCTTATCAATTGAACCATTAGCACAATCAATAAGAAATTCTACTGAGATAATAGGTATTAAAATGAGACACAATGAATATAAAATAACACTTTTTGCAGATGACATTATATTAACACTTCCACATCCAGATAAATCTATAAAATATGTGTTAGATAAGATAGAGGAATATGGTAAATTCTCTAATTACAAATTAAATGTGAATAAAACTCAGATTATTGCTGTTAATCAAACCGAAGAGCAAGCTGTATTGATGAAATCATACATAAATGTAGACTGGAATATGGATACCCTTGACTATTTAGGCATAAAAATTAAATATAATTTAAAAGAAATGATTAGAGATAATTATATTACATTAATAAAGAAAATGGAAAAAAAAATTAATGAATGGAAAGGACTTGAGATTTCATGGTTGGGGAGGATAAATGCATTTAACGCATATTATCTACCTAAAATACTATACTTCTTAAGAGCAATCCCTTTAAGAGTCCCCTATTCTTTTCTCTCCAAAATTCAAAAGTAAATTTTAAGATATATATGGCAAAATAAGACTCCAAGAATTTCCTTTAAAAACGTAGCTAAAAGTACACATAGAGGAGGCCTATCGGTACCTAATATAAAAGATTTACATGAAACCTGCATGATCACTCATTTATTATTGTTAGACAGACCAGTGAATGATAACACTCCATGGTTTGTCATTGGAAAAAGAGACCATTAATTATTTTCGATTGACAGATATTATTTGGATGCAGTAGCGTACCTAGCAGGGGGGGGGGGCGGTCCGCACCGGGTGCCTCTCATCAGGGGGGTGCCAACTTGCCGGCACCCGGCACCCCTCCAGAGACGGACAGTAATGTCCGCCGCCGGAGGAGAAGGCTCGCAAGGGAGCGGTATTGGAGGTCTTTAACAGACCTCCGATACCGCTCCCTCGCGATCCGCGCGGCAACTGCTGCTGTGCGCCGGGGTCTGTTGTCAGATCCCGGCGCACAACACCGAAGCCGCGCCCACCGCCGTCCGTGCCCTCTGAACCCGGAAGAAGACAGAAGAAGATGAGCGAAGAGGAAGAAAAGGAGCTGACTGCTGTTAGAAGAAAAGAGGAAAGGTAGGAAATCATTCAGTGAGAGTGGATTGGTATGTGTGGAATCTGTGGATTGGTATGTGTGGAATCTGTGGATTGGTAAGTGTGGATTGGTAAGTGTGGATTGGTTAAGTGTGGAATCTGTGGATTGGTATGTGTGGATTGGTAAGTGTGGATTGGTATGTGTGGAATCTGTGGATTGGTAAGTGTGGATTGGTAAATGTGTGAGAGTGATGGGTGTTATGCTGTACCATTTCCAATGTCTTTTTCATTATGCTCTAAAGTACATCATAACTCCCATCACTCTATACTGTTCCACACAGTGGCAGAGCTGGAGAGTTGCACCCCCACCGCAGGACTCCTGAAAGATAAGTGAACTTCAAAGGGGGGAGAGGGTAGATAGTTAGAAGGGGTAGATAGGGAGAAGGGAGTGAGACGGGGGGGTAGGGGGTAAATAGGGAGAAGGGAGTAAGAAGGGGTAGATAGGGCAGAAGGGGTGAGAATAGTTAGATAGGGAGAAAGGAGGGTAGCAAGAATATTGAAATAAAGAGTCAGAATGAGAGAGCGAAAATGAATGGATTAATGTGTGGATGAATTGTGTGAATGAGAGAGAATTAATGAATTTGTGAGAATGCATCAATGAATATGTGTAAATAATTTGTGTGAAAGAATAAATGATTGTGTGAATGAATTGTGTGAATGAAAGTGAATTAGTGAGTGACTGTAAAAGTGTTTGTGTTAATCATAGGTGTATAGTTGATTGTCAAAAAGGCAAAGATGGTATGAGCAGGGTGTTTATGGGACAAAAATGGCACAGGCAGGGTGTTTATGGGACAAAGATGGCACAGCTAGCGTGTTTATGGGACAAAGATGGCGTACACTCAGCTGTTTGGGAACAATGCTGACTCATGCTGGGCTGTTTGGGGGCAAAGATGGCACGTCCTATGTGTGTGTAATTTGGGTGCTGGTCAGGTTCTATGTGGGCAATGTGGACGCTGTTTTTTTTGGAGGGTTATTAAAGAAGGCACTATTATATGTTCAGTAAATGTTATTTAAACGTATTTATTTTACTTATAAGTTATTAATTTATTTTTTCAGATTTCTTTTTGTTTACAGTTGACATACAGTTTACAAATTGGTGCAATAAATATTCTTGCCAACATAATTTTGTAGATGCCTTTACATTTGGGGGGGGTGCCCCGGGATCCGCCCCGGGTGCCAAATACTCTAGGTACGCCCCTGTTTGGATGACCTATGAAATACATAAGTACGCTAAATGCGATGATATAGTGATTAACGACCTAATTATAACTGCAGATAAATGGAAAAAATATGAATATAGATAGAGGCCTCCTCTCTGCAACCCCAGTTGAAGTATTAACAAATTATATAAGAGACTTAGATTTGAATAAATGGAGACATACTAACATAAAATGCTTATCAGACCTATATAATATGGAGACGTTACTACCCTGGCCTTTATTAAAAGAGAAGGGGGATCTACCAAACTCAGAATGATTTAACTACATGAGAATAAAACACTTTTTACGAACAGTGGACGTTATAACTTTCCCAAGATTTGAAGAGTTCCTTAATAAACATTACAAAACAAGATTAATTAATCAAGTAGGTTTATTAAAGGGAAGCTTAGAAATAGATGACCTCTTACCAGACAAAGGAAAATGGGAAAAAGATATTGGCGAAACATACTTCAAAGAAGAATGGATGCAGGCTTATAATGAAATTAAGAAACACTCACTCTTTGGGGATGCATGAACTCTATTATAAAATTATAAAATCTATTATAAAATCTATACCATAGATGGTATAGAGCACCTGTCCAAATCTCCAAATATAATAAAAACATCTCTAAATTGTGTTGGAGGTGTGGAAAGGAGGAAGGCACAATTTATCATATGTGGTGGAAATGCGAGGAAATAAAGAGAATATAAAAAATTCTCTTTACGGTTATTAATGAGATATTTGGATGTAATATTAAACCATCTCCCCAACTATTTATTTTTCACATGGGGCTCTTTAAATACCATAAGCTACAGAGAACTTTGATAGTCCAATTAATATTAGCCTGCAAACTTGTAATTGCAAGAAACTGGAAAAAGATGGCCATAATATCCTGGGACGAGATATATGCTCAAACTCAATTCCAATGTAAAATGGAAGAAGGATATTAATGATATCTGGAAACTGAGACTGAGAGAGATAAGGAATAAATAGATAAAGTACCCCTAATAACCAAGGAGACGCCTAATTTATTATTATTATAGAGAGGATGACTGTATGAGGCTAAGAAATGGTAAATTTTACTATGACTTTATTTAAATTTGAAATTTGGAAGCATATGCAGAATAGGAATGGTATTAATATAAATAAGATACCATTTCTTGGAATGTTTGTTTGTTTGTATTGTATATGTATTTACATGTATTTTATATACGTATTTATGTATGTAAATTTGTCATGTGTTTATTCATATATGTAATTTTTGGACGTTTATAATAAAATTAAAATAAATAAATAAATGACAATGCAGTTTCATTTTTAAAGATTTTATTATTAAGTTAAATCACAATTAATGCTTCCACATGCAATATATTGGAAAAATAAACTCAGCAGTGCGCTGGATGCCTTCCGTACCAAACATAGTAATTCTTTGGTTAACAAGCACTCAAATGAGTAGAAAACACAATATGTTTGGGTGTGAATCTGGAATCTTTCTATTTGTTCTATTTTTTTAGATAAAGATCAGAATATTTGGGTGATTTATTCTGGAATCGACATAAACTTTCTTTCGAGTGAATACCAAGACTTAATGTCAATTTTTAACAGTACTCTTGAAACTGTCATAATGTAATTTCCCGCAAATAGTACATAACTACAGATAAACCCATAAATATTAACAGAAAGGAGTAAAAGTTATTTTTCTTCACTGCTGGAATTTTTTACATTATGCTTGCTGAGGAAACTGCATTAGTGGTCTTCTTGATTGCCCTGGGGAAGAAGAGGCTTCTTTCCATGCAAGATATGTTTAGGGGATCTAGTGTAGATTTCCTCTATTGAGTTGCTCTTTGCAGCTCCAGATCATCAACGGCAAGCAGTGTTCCTCTCCCAGAGAAAAGCTGCCTGTTATTCTCAAGCACAGCCTCCTTAGATCTCCAAATCCCAAGAATAAATTTGCACTGAAGTTGTTTTATAAGCTTTCCAAGTTGGAAGGATACAGATATTTTAGTGTAGTAAGACTATCCAAGTTAAAACTAGAAATATCCCTCACTTAAGACTATGCTATCTGAGAAACAAACTTGAACAAGTAGTAAGTAAGGAAAAAGATATTGTATGAATACTCGCAAACTGAGTAATGAGAAGACACGTGTTATTCTTCTATAGAATCATAGAACACGCAAAACACTAGATGATTTAATTACTACAACGGATTCTGCCGAAAAGCAAGTAGGTATGAATATAGTTAGTGGAATAATATTTATATTATTATTATTATTATTATTATTAGTAGTAGTAGTAGTATTATTCTACTGGGCCACACTGAACTACAAATATGGTCATTGATGGATACTGTATGAAAGATATCATGGAATAATATACCAAAAACCATTAGTAGCATATAAAGCATGTATAAATTACTGTTATTTGTGCAAAGATGTGTCTTCTTCTGGATGTTTCACTAATAGGTGCACTTGCCTATACGTTTTTCCACCAAATAATATGCTGTATTGGTAAACGATCTAGATTATAGAAAATGTTCCTTTTTACATGAAATTGATTTATCCCTCTGAGCAGGTATATAGAAAAGGAGGATTTTTGCTTATAACGCAGAGCTTTTCCAACACGACATTCCAAGAGGGTTCTTTTACCCTGACTGGTATGGACAGGCTATTACGCCATGTACTATGCAGCCTTTAAAACAAAACACACAGGATTTCTTTATTTACACAGAACGAAATCCCTTGGAGGTACAGACAGTCTCCCCAGTAGCTCCAGAACATGATGTGGATAGAGAATGCCTTTCCTTACAAAATCTCATATATATAGGCTAATATACTATGTAAATATACATAATATAAATAATATGTAAAAATATGTTGCATTACAAATTCATGCTGTTCATTAAGTATATGAACTCTAAGAATCAAGATATTAAAAAGTGCATTCAGATAAATAAATAGGGTGACTGTAACACAGTGGTGCTGCTACGTCATCTGTCTGTGCTCATGCCTGCAGTTACTTTTCATACACGTTTATCTCAGCATGTCCCGGCTATGAAAACTCCTGAAGAACTCTTTGACGTGCTTCCTTGTGACCGATTTAACACATCCATAGTAGCCAATCAAGCCGTGCTTCCGGGGTTCCTGTGGGTAACCACAGCGACCGATTAGAAATATATGGATTCAATCCAATGGCAAACAATAGCTTTGATATACATTTATACACCCAATGGGGTGTACATTCACCACATCACTTAACAAAAGGTTAAAGCGAGGGATTTGGTTTGCAGTAAAAACACCCAACGATAAAATAGCTGGTTAAAAAAATATCACATTTTTATTGCATTATTCCAGTTCCCACAGCGATCTGGGTAATCTATAACTAGGGGGCCCCCAACGGAATGATATTAGCGGAATGTACACCTCACCCTCTCAACTGTACAAAACCATCCCCACCAGTAGAACGTCAAGGATAATTCTTTATATATTAAGGCAGTAGTTTCCTTCAACAGCGTAAAAGGGGCAGTTCAGTCTTTGCTCGGCTGCCCAAAATATTTCTGCAGGTTCTTGCATTCATTAGTTATTGGCGTTAGAAAATGAGTCTTATAGTAGAACTCCTCCCCAAGTCACCTCATCTGAAAGCAGGAAGCGGTCATCAGTACACTCCTTGCATGTGTTCAGTAGGACAGCCAATCTATATGTATCAAATTGGGGAAAGTATAGTTTGAAGAACAAGCAGAAATTCTGCTTTCCATTCAGACTGGACACAGCCTTAACCGTAAAATCAGAAAAGTAGAGAGAGTTCCACGCATGCAAGCAAATTCTATAAAACCCGTGAGGATCACATACTTATCTCTTATGGAGCTGCTTCTTCAGGCATGATCTGAAAGTAGTGTATCTCTGCACAGTATTGTAGCCCTGTGGAGCAGAAGATAGAGGTGTACAAAGGCAGAGAATGTGAAGCAGCCAAGGAAAGGTGTCAAGCCACAGAAGTCAAGAAGCCAAGCTATGTGACTATATCTTAACATTTAATTCGCACATGCAATATTCTTAGATGTGTGCTTACTGCAAGCATGGAAACGTAGTCATCAGCAACAAGACAATACTAGCAATAAAAAAACAGTAAAATAAAAACGAGAGACATTTGGTGGTAAGTGTACTTAAAATTGCACAATGCTCTTATTTTTAGGTTTTCATCAGTGGTACGATGTTCCCTATTATGCTGAAATTTTCAGTTGATAACTAAATGTTATCACAGACCCATTGATTTTGAAACTGGATGAAGGTGACATAGCCTCTGACCTTGTAGTAAATACACCATGGGAAATGTCAAGTGGTGCCAGAGTGCGTCTAAATAACTGTGATTCTATCTATTTAAAGAAAAGAACAAAATTAAGCTACGCCAAAATCCTTATTTCTTATTTTCTTTCAGTGTTTAGTGGCATTAAATCATTTTGGCAAGAAATAAGAAATAAGATTTAAGAAGAAATAAGATTTTTTGTGGTGTAATTACATAGTTATAATCTGTACCTGTGTAGATTCTTTGGAAATCATTCAACAACCCCTTTTAAAAATGAGGCTTTCTGGAGCCAAGACTACAGAAGAACGCAGATATCTCACTGGTAAACTCTACTAAAGAGATTATTGTTATTCTGAAGAAAGGCAGTAAAATGTATAACAAATTGTACAGGAGGTGTTATAAAATAAATTATGCACGCTCTTGGATAAACAATAAAGGGATAAAACGTTAATGCGGCTAGTAAAAAACTAAAGTGAAGAATAGAAATGAGTTACAGTTGTAACTGTAGTAGTAGGTAGGTTACACTAATTAGTGTGTGAATGTGGGATTATACATGGATTTTATCTTAAAAACGATAGCGTTTACTAGTATGGATAGTTATGAAACCACATTACAGTAAATTAATATATATATCTATGCGTGTTGATGATATCAGGAGAAGGAGTTAGAATTACGGAAGTGGATCAGAGGACTAAGACAGTGTCTCTTTGTGGTAGCGCTGCAACGAAGTTTGAAGCCTGGACTCTGTAACATCCGAAACGGAGGACAACAAGTTTGCCTTTCTTTTATACATTAAATTACCGTTTTTCTCTACTCACCTCGTCTGCCTACCTTCTTTATCTACAAGATAAAGAAACTCCTAAGGAGATCATCATACTCTATATATGGGTATATTTATTCCCTTTAAATTGTAAGGGTCTGCTTTGCTTAATAGCGTTTTTTTTAGACCTACTTTGATACACCATACTTTTGTCCCTTTTTTTATATACAGTATCTCATAAAAGTGAGTACACCCCTCACATTGTTGTAAATATTTTATTATATCTTTTCATGTGACAACACTGAAGAAATGACACTCTGCTACAATGTAAAGTAGTGAGTGTACAGCCTTTATAACAGTGTAAATTTGCTGTCCCCTTAAAATAACTCAACACAAAAGTGAGTACACCCCTAAGTGGAAATGTCCAAATTGGGCCCAAAGTGTCAATATTTTGTGTGGCCACCAATATTTTCCTGCACTGCCTTAACCCTCTTGGGCATGGAGTTCACGAGAGCTTCACAGGTTGCCACTGGAGTCCTCTTCCACTCCTCCATGACGACATCACGGAGATGGTGGATGTTAGAGACCTTGCGCTCCCCCACCTTCCGTTTGAGGATGCCCCACAGATGCTCAATAGGGTTTAGGTCTGGAGACATGCTTGGCCACTCCATCACCTTTACCCTCAGCTTCTTTAGCAAGGCAGTGGTCGTCTTGGAGGTGTGTTTGGGGTCGTTATCATGTTGGAATACTGCCCTGCGGCCCAGTCTCCGAAGGGAGGGGATCATGCTCTGCTTCAGTATGTCACATTACATGATGGCATTCATGGTACCCTCAATGAACTGTAGCTCCCCAGTGCCGGCAGCACTCATGCAGGCCCAGACCATGACACTCCCACCACCATGCTTGACTGTAGGCAAGACACACTTGTCACGTGAAAAGATAATAAAATATTTGCAAAAATGTGAGATACTGTATGAGCCTTTTGGATACTGTGTGTGGGAACTCTCGATGGAAGGGTAACTTTGTACGTTTTATTTTTGTGTTACACACATCATTTATTCACTTATTATTTAGGTGCGCAGACACTTGTGTGGTTTTGATTGTGTTTAATTTGGAACATTTTGGGGAGTTTGTTCCTGTGTCTTTGCGGCACCACCTCACCAGAAAGTGAAATATTTATATTTAATTAGAATATTGCGCCTCACTTTTTTGTATTTTAATATATATACATTTATATATATATAGGCAGGATAGGTATATACACACATATATTATTTAAAATCATGTATATGATATACTGACATTGTGTAGCAATGAAAATATATAACAGACACCTGTTTAAGTCACAGTTCGAACAGCAGGTGGCAGTTTAACACACCTGGTATTAACATCCCAACCCCTTCTTACATAAGGTACGGTCCCATGTTTCCTAGAACACTTTTTATCATTACATACAAAATGTAATGTTCTAAACAAAGAAATAGGAGAATGCGTAGTAAAACAGTATTCAAATCAAGACAAACTTTTGGAATGTGTCACTTGACCCACCATTACTTATGTCTTGAACTTAAAAAATAACCCTTGCAATAGGAATCTGATCCCTCTCCCCAACTGGCTGCTAATGCTTTATCTATGTGAATCCGTTGAGTCCTAAAATGTCTCTATTATTTGCCTATAGCCTAATAAAAAAAACATTATTAACATAAACCATTTTACATGCTATAGAAAACAATAAATAATAAAACTTTTATTTAGGGTCACAGGTCAATTCAGCAACAACTCTGTTAATAGATAATTATAAAAGCTAATGATAGATGTATTGCATTCCTATTGTAATAATCAAATTTATGGTTTACTTTGTTTCTAATCTTATACCTTTTTGCAAGTTTGTCTTGCTCTAGTAAAGCATGATAAAATGTGATAAAAAGGATGTAATACCCTCCTAACATTTCCAAAGATCTTGAAGGCAACAAAGCATGACTCCTGGGGCTAGTGCCGCAGTTCTACACATTGCTGTACACATTAATTGTAGTTTTGCAGTGTTGACAGTTTCAATGAACAATTATTTTACGGTGTGTGCTTCTTACCCTAAAGCCCCTGTGCAGCCGGTCTTTCATAATGCCAATAAATTCTTTATAGCTTAATTGATCATCTTTGTCAACATCAAAGATCTTGAAGACTGTGTTCACCAAATGTGGAGACAATTTCAGACCTGTAGCTACATACACAGCACGCTTGAACTCATCTGTGGAGAAACAACAGATCAAAAGCGTAAAACCAGTCATTATGGGGCATAATCTGTGCTCAGGTTAAACCCCTTTGGTTTTCCGATGGATTGGTTATGGAGAGCTACTGGATTGTTGAAGACTCAGAGATCCTTTTAAAGTCTAACTTGACTACAATAAGTCAAATACCGCGCACAACATTCACATTTCACAGATCTTCCACGTCGTAAGAAAATTCTGTGTGGGAATTTGTATTACTTTAAAATCATGTTTTCTTTAAAAACAAACCTTAAGTTAACCAAATTCTGGATAATTTGATCATTCTATGAGAAGATGAGCGCATTGAGGTCCTGAAATGCTATGAAACTCTTGTGCAAGGTAATAAAATACAATCTCCTCTAATGTCCGAATCACATATCCAAATCCATCTTAACCATTTTATTTCCTTATCTCCTGCTTCCCATTATGCACGAGTGCGATATTCTTCCCTTTCCTCAGAAAATCTTCCCAACGGAGCACGCTCCTGCTAGCCAAAAAAACCTGACGGGTAGCGTAGCAACTTCTAATAAAAGAGCATTTCTTAACAAATTTCAGCAAAATGATGCATATGAAAGTACTTACCAGGCATCTTTTGTTGGTGGGGCTGCATGGGGCACTGGGATGTCCCTTTACTCAAATAACATGTTTTATGCAAAATAATGTTTTTTATGGTATCACTACTTCTGTTCTACACTTAAACAAAACAACTTTTTTAACTGTAGAAAATACTAAAAAGGACAATTTGGATCTAATGCCATTCAGATTTGATTATTTCCTGGCATACAAGCTGGAGACCCCCAGAGTAGCTTTTCTGGGAAACATTACTAAAACCAAAATCTCCATCACCATTGGTGAGAAGAGCAAATAGACCATTAGTGTCATAAATGACAAAGACTCACAGATATTTGTGATTTCTCCACCGTTTTCCATTAGACAGTATGTTCTCTTAGGGAGTGAGTTTTTTTTTTTTTTTTACAACACATTCCTTGTTGATTCCTGGCGGCTCAATAAATCCAGGAAATGGGAGATATCACTTTTGCTACTTTTTATCTCTCAACTGATGGTGGAGGACCTGCTACCATTCCTAGATTATTTTAGCCCCCACAGCATGTCACTTTATCGTTCATTATCCTTCTGACTTTCTATACGTTTTAGAACTATAATGTGGTTCTCCAGTAAACACATTTTATCATTGAAATTTATATAAAGTGCACCAACTAATCTACATCCATGTATCAACGTTAGAAACATTGTAAAAACACAAATACAGGGATAAATTTGACAGTATATTATTGATTATAATTTTATTTTTGTACAAAAATATTACCAGAAATAGAATCACTTTTACTATAAGATCTGAAAACTTTTGAGATGCCTATATTTGAGTCTGCTCATGAGATGGATGATGGTATGAAGTCTATCACACCTGTGAAAGATCCACATGCAAATACCGTATTTGCTCGATTATAAGACGAGGTTTTTTTCAGAGCAAATGCTCTGAAAAATACCCCTCGTCTTCTAATCGGGGTCGTCTTCTAATCAGACCTCAAATAGAGGTCTGATTATGAGACTAAGATCCAGATCCCCCGCGCCGCTGCAGGGGACCTGGATCCTCCTGTCTCCCGCCCCCCCCCCATATAACACCCCCCCACACACACTTACCGGTGCTTCCTGCTGTATAGACAACGTCCGCTGCAGCCGGAAGGAGGTGTGGCTAGCAGGGGGGTTGTCTGCATCCGTCGCGTATACCTTCCCCGACTGTCAGAGATCAGAGTTCCCCACACTGGTGCCGCACCGGTGCGGGGAACTCTGATCTCTGACAGCCGGGGAAGGTATGCGCGACGGACAAATCCCCGCTGCCAACTCCACCTCCTGGCTGCAGCGAAAGGAGACGTCAACCCGCTGCCGTGTGTGTGTGTTAAATGGGGGCATAGGGCATTTCTGGAATGCCTTATACCCCTATATGCCACTCTGGCACTTAGGGGGTTAAAAGGCATATTATGGGGCAGAGTGGCATATAGGGAGTTATAAGGCATTTCAGGAGGCAGAGTTGCGTTAAGGGGGCATTTAATAGAGCACTCTGCCTCCTGAAATGCCTTATACCTCCCTATATGCCACTCTGCCCCATAATATGCCTTTTAACCTATATCTGGGGGCAGATGTGTGTAACTGGGGGACAGGTTGGAAAATACAAGGAAATAAAAACAAAAAAAATATTTTTCTCAATCATAGCTTTTATTTAAAAAAAAGTTTACATGAATTAACATTTACTGGTAAAACTTTTTTCCTTTAGGGTCGTCTTATATTCAGGCTTTTTCTTTTTTTCCTAAGTTAATATTCAGATTTTGGGGGGTCGTCTTACAATCGAGCAAATACGGTACTTAGAAAACATCTTAATATAACTCTAGGTCAAACCTTATTAAGACATTTCATAACATATTTTTTTTATTACTCACCTTGGCCAATAGACCGACTAGCAAAGTTGTACATTTGCATTGCAATAGCAAAATCTTCTAGATTATTCAGAAACTGGAAGAAACATCGAAATTCATCAAATGAGATTCCCTGGGAAAGAAACCAAAAAACACACTAGTATTAGTTCCTCTATGATGATTTATCAAGATAAGTAGATGAAAGTATCAGTGGGCAAAGAATAAAAGTCATTTAGAAGGTTATAGTATGTAACATGATATTTCCTGTAGTGCTCTGAGCCTCCGCGTTCCTCTGTGCCCCGGCCAGCAGAAAAGGCTTAACGCAGATCTAATATAGTTACAGAGTCTAAGAAACCCCAGCGGCTTATAGCTGCCAACTCCCAGACTTATCTTCAGGGTAGACCTTTCTCTAGAACACCCAGTAATAGCACATTGCAGCCGTTTTCCTTTGATCATGTCATATTTCCTAGTAAAACAGTAATAGTGAGAATGTTGGGACCTGGAGACCAGGACAACTGTAGGGAGGTTAAAGGGACTGCCATTTTTACATGCCTGATTGTTTCAAATAAAAATTGGAGTTTATGCAGCCTGTGTCCTGATGAATGTGAAACATGATTCCATGTGAAACACTCTGCAGGATAACACATCGTTTTTTAGGGGGCACCACAGTATACAGGACGCCTTGATACCAAAGTTGGTCAAAATAGGCAGATTTACTCAGAATACCAGCCAACTAGCCACTTATCCACCAACAATAGTCAACAACCTATCTACATGCTTAATAGGGGATAAAAGTCCAATAACGGTACAGATGTATTATTAGAATTTATGTTTTTTTCCTAATACATCACAACAGATGCCATGCACATGCCCAGCAAGTCCGTTTTACATTACCATGATGGTTATGGGCAAAATATCCAGCCCTGTTCGCCCCAAGAGATGCTCCAGTCACAAGATCCAAAATCCTACTGGAATTTTGTGGAGATTGTGTATTTATCTAATTCACAATTCCGGTTTAGCTTGCCTATGTTATATCTAACAGGACCCCAAAAAATTACATTGTTGCTAAGGAACTGCAGTATTATATTTGTATCTTGAGGTTTCTATGCTTTTCACTATGTTTCTCCTACTGGAAAGAAGTAGAGAAGGGGTTAACCTTTGAAGAATGAGTAGATGTTAAGATGTTAGCCAAGCAGGCATTTTCTTCCTTTACGAGCCAGGAAAAAAAGAAAACTTGAAAGTTTGCTTCAAAATAGTGTTTGCTTACATGAAAGACACACTGGGTAAACATGTAAGCAAACACATACCTTTAACATTTTAACACTATTAAAAGAGGCCGGCTTGACAAAAGATTCTACGATAGCATATAAATCATCCGGTATAAATGATAACATTATATTTCATTGATGTAAGCACAAATATAGTATTCGTTCACACGGTTAATTCTGCATCCAAAGATACATTAAACCACATATTTACGCACAGCTAGATAGGAGCGCTGGAGTCAATAAATATATGTTTACTCTACAGTGATTTGAGATATTTGACATGCAAATAAAATGGGTTTCTAATTTCTCATGCATTGAGCCCTTTTGTGTGTGGGGGTAATGTCTGATTTGGCCCAACAAATCTCCTGCAAGCCAAGTCTGCCAATTCCCTCCATGCATTTGCAAGGGGGTAAAAACATTTTATTAAGCTAAAAAAATCATTACCCAGACTATACTATCAACTGTTCATAGTTACAAGTATTCCTATTTATGTGTAAGCTAAGTTTTACGTAATTATGAGAAATGTTTTATTATACAGTATACTGCACCTCACTTTACCAATAGACTTGTCCTTTCATATTCATTCAGATTCTTACATTTTGTTAATTTGTATGAATGTCCAAAAATGAGGAGGGATCCCCAACCAAAACAAAGCAGAGAACATTTTTGATTGCATTTCATTTTTTTTACTCTCTCTCACCCATTCTCTTATCCACTCTCTCTTATGTTCTCTCACACTCTCTCTCTCAATGTCTCAACTTCTCCAAAAATGGCTTCCATGGCCCCATCTCGTTTTCCACAGCTCCGCTTCTTGTCATAGAAACACAGAAGGTGATGGAAGATAAGAACCATTCGGCCCATCTAGTCTACCAAACCTCTGCCCAGTACATGTCTTGCCTCTTCTTGTTCTTCTATCTTTTGTATTCTTTCTTCAGTCTTCTTTCTTTGTCTGCTTCTCCCTGCTGTCCGCTCGGGTTGTCCAGGTTTCCCTGGAGTTCTTCAGCAAAAGGACAGAGCCTCTACGCACACCTTCTACCTCAATTGGACGACTGAGGGAAAGGCTCTCCCTGTGGTCCGCGTTGTGGCTCTGCCAGAATATTGCAGACAGATTTGCAGAGAAAGAGAAGCGTTTCGTGCCTCTATTTCTCCATGAATCTGACTGCAATATTCTGCCCTTTTGCAAAAATGCTCCAGGAAACCTGGACAACCGGAGCAGACAGCAGGGAGAAGCGGACAAAGAAAGAAGGACAAGACAAAGAGGCCAGACAAGATGTGGAACTGTGGAAAAGAGACAGGCACACAGAAATGGTCATCAGAGAAGGTAGGGAGTAGACTTGGGCGCCGGCAGAAAATTAATGCTTGTGTAACTTCGTCCATCGCCGTCTTTGTATTACACCAAATGGGATTTTCGTTTTCGGAAATCCCATTTGTCTGTCTGGGTTCAAATGGAAAGAAGAAATAAACACATAGAAGAAGCTTTATTAAAATGGCGAGATTCTCTTTTTCTTTATATGCGGACGAATGGAAGGAATGGCAATTTGGGACAAAAAAAACGCATTCATACGAAAACTAATGTGCAAATCTAGTAGGGAGACATTGACAGACTATGAGGGAGAAAGTGTGAGAGTGTAAGATGAAAGTGTGAGAGAATGCAAGAGAACATGACAGAAAGTGAGTGTATGGGGGGAGTGGATGAGGTTGAGTAAAAACAAATTTTGTTTACGAATTGAAAAAGCCCTCTGAATGACATCCAAGCTGAAAGGAAAGGAAACCAAATGAAAAATTTGTCCGGAAATGTTTTTTGTCCATGTGCACAAGTCTGGTAGACAGTTTGTTCTATACATTTCTATACTGTTTGCGCACATCATCATTGTTACCCAAGTCCTGATCTACGTATACAGGAGCTACGTAAGTTTGGGTCTGCCTGTCTTTATTATCCTACATTGGGTTTGTTGGCCATTAGTTTTTGTATCATGTCATTTATGATTGTATACCGCAATATACAAAACATCTCTCCTTTGTGCATCAGTGTTAATAGGCTCATCTCTGCAGCTTCGTGTGTAAAGTGTTGGTCTTCTTAAGCATTTCACATAACAATGAAGTACAAAGGCCACCATGTCTACAGTACTTCTAAATACAAGTGGGCACCTTTCAACCCTCTAGTCATTAACATTTCAAACCACACTTTAGTGCTTACCTGAAAACAGTTAAGTTAAACAATAGGTTTTAGAAACGGGGTGAAAGCTAATAAACAGTATGTTTCACATACTTCCTTAAATTATACAGAAATGCCTGTTTTTACGTGTTGAGAAGCAATACAAAACCATTTGCACACATCTCAATTAAAGGGCATTGAACGTTTGACCAAGAAGGAGGATGAAAGCACCTCAAACAATAGGCCTTGCACTAAGTACACTTTAAGTTTTCTAGTTCCACAAGCAGAACTGTCAACACTGCCAACGTGTAGCCATTTCAAGCAAAGACAAACTGTTTGTGAGTTTTCCTTAGAATGGATTATCCTGATCCCATCGCAAATACAAACAGGAGACTATATCCAAAACATCCCACGCCTCAAGGGCTAATTATAACACCGGACCTATTCGATTGCATCGATGCATCTTGTTGCCAATAGCTCGTTTTAGATTGCCCGGGTACCAGAAAATCAACGCACAAGAAGTGAACACAATGCTTTAAACAATCATTCTTCTTGGATTTGTATTCTTTGGACTCTACATTGTACATAACTCATCAATGAAAGCCACCCAATAATATGTCATTGGATTACATCCTTATAGTACAAGAGGGATATTTTTACTTATAAATATGTCTAAACATTCCTGAAGCTGTGACTCCAGAACTTTTATTGCAGATGCTTAACTTTTTGTGTTGCTATATATATATATATATATATATATATATATATATATATATACATATATACATATATGTCTATGGATACATGCATCCCCTTGAAGCAAATAAGTATCTCTATGGCATCTGAAATTGTCTTGCTTCTAAATGCTACAAAAAGTTGTCCTACTTGCCTACAAAAAGAAAAGGTTTACAATTAGTTTATAGGCAATTATAAATACGTGCTAATCGCTTACTTAATTTATTATATTTTTTTGATGAAATGTACTTTCAAATTTGTAATCAGCCTTCAAAACAAATAATTGCTGCTTCAAATGGAATGCTCTACTGACAGCATTACTAACATTATTAACAACAGCAGGGTCATCCACTCCTTGTGCATGCGTTGAAATAAGTGTGTAAGTCATTCGAAACAGGTTTTGAAGCATTTATTGTGGGCATGATTTGTGTTCAACAAAACATGCTTGTGGTGGGTCATGGATGTACTAATATGTTATGGGTGAAAGGCAAATCGAGTGCATCTTATTTACATATAAACTCAGGATATAAAAGAAAAAGGGTTGGGTTCTTTTTCCAGAGCTGAAATATAATTTTATACTGAGTTACTGGTATTATGTTTAGAAGAGTAAATTAATTAATCTGTTCAATTGTTTAGGAGATGATAGCTTAACCATCTAAGTGCCAGTGGTTGGGATGCATTTTTCTCCAATTTTTGTACTTTGGTATAGTTAGGCATAGGAAAAGGAAAGCCTTATAAACAGTATTGGGAATCTATATTTTTTAAGACCAATCACTACCTTCCGCGACTTTCAACAATAATGTACATTTAAATACATGTAATTAATGCTTATTTTAAATAATTTAATGTACTATCCTGTGTCATGCAAAGGTTTAGATCCCTTCTCCATACACCATTTAAACATCATAACCCTTTACCTTTTCTTCTGGAAGTCGGACGCGCACGTTTTCGAGGTAGCTGGATGTGTTTTCCACATTAGTGTATCGCAAAAGAATGTGAGCAAAGTCTTCCTCGCTTATCGTATTCATGCCTTTCGAGTAGGACAGGAACTCAATTTCAAGGACCTCAGTTTGGAGGTTATCCATAAACCTGATGATAAATAAAAGAGAAAAACAAAACCAGGAAAATTAAAAACTCCTGTTTTTGCACAACTCGAGGTCTGAATAAAAGCTGCAGACCCAAATTCATATCTTAATTTCTTACAAACAAGGACACCAGGGCATTATATTTTAAGTAGGAAATACACTCACCTATAGAAGTCTTCAAAGTTCAATTCAACTTTTCCTTTCTTCCCGAAAAAGTGCACAAGTAGCGTGGTATGTATCATTGTGCTGCTGAGTTCATCAGCGCCCTTTTGAAATAGGTAAAGTTAATAACGTTCTTTTTTTGCAAAAATAATGACATTTTAGGAATATTACTTTTGCCCATAACATTAGAAAGACATTCGTTGCCCTGATTGATACTTTTTGTATATAAATTACATTTTCATGAAATCATTTCTTATGTTAAAAAGACAAAGCTTTGTGTTTATCCGTATTCAGTGGCACGTTGGTCACATCATCTTGGGCTTTGGAAAGTCAAAAAGTAATTCAGCATTATGATGAGAGAGTATCTTGTGTGTATATTTATGCCAAATAATGCTGGATTACTGACAATGGCTATCACTCTATATTAACTGGTGCTTCTGCCATCAGCTTTCTGTACTTTTTTTGCCACGAATATAGTTGACTAAGTTAAGACTATGGTTAGGGCTTTGATGAGAACTAGCAATGGAATTGGTTGGTTGACACAAATGACTTTTAAAGGTGCTGTTCCACCTACTCTGCTGAAGTAAACACTTTTGTAACTAGATACAGTAGTAGAAACATAATTCCTCGTATTACTGAATTCTCAGATTCTCAGGATCTTAAGGACATGCGACATCAGCATTAATAAACTAGTCAACATAGGCCAGAATATGCCATTGGTCATGTGACACAAACGTAGGCACTAATAGGCTGTTGCCATAAAAGCTACAAAAAAACCTTCATAAAGGTTACTGTGTGTTGTTTTTATGCGACTAAACCATCAGAGGAAAAATAAAATGACAGAACTGACTAACATACTAGAGGAAATGAGTGGAGCAGCACCTTTAAGGGTAATTTCAAGTTTGGCAGAAATGGTGGGAAATCCAGGATGGTGGGCAGTATTTGTTTTTTGGAGACGTATTCGATCTGTTGAAGGTGCATGAAAGTTGTAATTTTATATAAAGCTTTGCCTCCTTAAATGAAGATTAAACAAATGGGAAATCTTAAAACATAACACATACATCTATATCCATATCATATGTATCATATGTATATATATATATATGTATATATATGTATATAAAGTGACACACATACAGACACATTATATACACATAATGTTTAAAATTTTTCTACGTATAGTAAATTTTAACAGCTGTGCAGAAAATGAAAGTGAGTAAAAAAACAGGTAATCCATGAAAAACACACAATGATGTAAGAAAATGCAATAGAAAAAAAAGCAAGCAAAACAAAAAGCTACATGCTGGGAAAAAAAATGGAGGGAATTGAAGGTGCTAAATCGCAGTGATGAGATATGTTAACCAGAACGTAATGAGATGTAACATGACGAATGCTTCTTGGACCCCAGAGGTTTTGTTATACCTCGGCAAGGTCCGAAAAGAGAGCTTGGCTCGTGCTACGCCTCAGTGTGTCCCAATAGCTTCTGGAGACATGCTCCTGTGCATCTGTTTTAAGTACCTGCAGGAGTTTTAAAAAGCAAAAATACTTGAAAATACATACAATGAAAACACAACAGTACACGTGGGGTAACGGTCACAAAATACAAGAGAAAAACTGTAACAAGAAAAACTGTTGGCCTGGGGAAAGTATTTTCATTAGGTTTGCTGGTTTGCTGATTTTATAGGTGATTAAATGAATTTATCGGTAAACAGTATAGCTGATGATTTGTTACTTTATGAACTTGACTATTATTGCAATTCTCAGATTTGTATCTGAATATAAAGTATCATTCAATTTGAAATCTTGATTGTAAGCTTGTTTGAGCAGGGCCCTCCTTACCTCTTGTTTTAGTAAGTTTAATTATATAATAATACTACTTATTATTCCTGTTTACCCATTGTACAATATGATGGCGCTATATAAAGCAATAATAATAATGCTGCATTTGTTGACAAGTATATATGATTTATTTCCTTCTCAAAGGAATGAATATTCTTCTTCTCCGGAACAGGGAAATGGGGTACAAAAGATGTTTTAAGTACAATGTCCTATAGCAGCTACAGTGGATACACACAGCCGGAACTGTATCTAGAACTATAATGCTGGAATTTTGTTTTTAAAGTTTTTCTGTTGCACATCAGGTGTCTTATTGGAACTCTAAAAAATTAATACAAGTTTTTATTTGACAAAAGGGGTAGTTATGCCCATTATTATTATTATTTAATATTATCATTATTATTATTATTTTTTATTAGTATTATTATAAGTGTTATTGTTATTATTATATCTGGCTGGCGGTATCTGTAAATTCTGTTGATTCCCATAGTGAGTCACGTATTGACAGCCTTTATCCTGCCTCTCAACTAATTTGTTCTCTTCTGATTATATTATTATCATAAAACGAAGGCTGTTTCTATTGAAAAATAGAAATGGAGGACAATCCCCCCCCCCCCGCTTTCAACATATTTTTATTAAAATCTTTAAAACTGTAGGACTATAAGTTATTTACTTATGCTTGTCATGAAACTTCTCCGGAATGACAGATATTTCAAACCTTTTCTTTTTTATACGGTTATTACCCTAAATATTGGACTGGGAAGATTGTGTCTTTACAGAAACCCATCAGCACATGAGGTTGTGCTATCAACGAATCTAACATGTAAAAATGTAATGATGGATACGTAGTAACATGAAGCACTCTTTTGTTCTATCAGATATTTGTATAGGTATCCTGAACATAGGACCAACTGTGAAAAATGCATCAAAAGTCTGTATTGTTCTGTGTTCCCTACCATGAAAAAAAAAGAAGAGAAACATGCGTGTTATTCAAAAAGATTAGAGCCTTAAAGCTAAAGAATGTTAATATATGTTGACAAATCGGATGCAATTTCATTTAGCAGCATTGGTAAGGACATGGTATCAAATATATATATATATATAAATAACACTACATATACTGTCCTAAAATTAGTGTTATCATGGAAACGTGATCCTGCTTTTGACTTGTAAACCTGATTTATTCCAATATTTTAAAGAAGTATATGCTAATGCAATTAGATGGGGTAAACTCTCATTTCATTTTTGTGCATATTTTTTTGCTAAATAATAATTTTCGAGTTGTATAATATTGTTTTACGCTTATTGTGCCCAATACTACACAGTCACATGTTTCAACATGGACAAATATAATGTAATGCATATCTATCAGGGCTGGCCCTACAATGGAGCCGATTGGGGCAGAGAGGGGCGCCGAGTGGTTTTCGCTTACCTGCTCGGCGTCCCTCTCTCTCCTCTGCGAGCCCTCTAGCTCGGTCTCGGTGCCGGCTTGCAATGCTGAGCGCCGGAAGTGACGTCAATTTCCGGCGCTCAGCATTACAAGCCGGCATCGAGACCGAGCAGGAAGACTCACCACAGGACTGCTGAAAGGTAAGTCCAAAGGGAGGGGAGAGGGTAGATAATGGCGTCTGCAAAGTTTAAAATGCCGCCCCCCCCCCCCGGCGTCAGCAGGGGGGGGGGGGGGCGGCATTTTAAACTTCGCCCCAGGCGGCATTAAGTCTTGGGCCGGCCCTGATATCTATTATTCTGTGGAAAGAAGGAAAGGTTGCAAGGGGTATACATAACTGAAAAAAGATCCATATGCTGCCAGAGATAATTCACATGAAAAGGATGAATAGGGGTCACACACTATAGTAAAAGGGTGCGATATATAGCAAAAGTTGGAAATATATTGGAAATTTACCTATTTGTGATGCACTGTTTGGAACTTACTTTTTTATACAACGAATGAACTTAAGAAAGCTTGGGATGTGCATGAAGCTACCTTAAATAATGAATTAATATAAAGTGATTAAAAGGGAAAACCAGATGGGCCGCTTGATTTATAGATGGTTAAACAGAAAAGCCTACAGATGACATGATTATTTTTTTAGCTGAATACTCCATGTAGTAACTAATGATAACAGATCGCGTAGGGATGGTTCTCCTTGGGAGGGCCACGTATCTGACTTTCTTTTTAAAAAGGAAGGCTTTTCAAGGCTTCTAGTTTTAGTCTGCTGGAGAAACCTTTGTTGCTTTGCTTGCATTAGAATTTTGGGAGACAAAGCAAGAAATCCAAAAACACAACCAAAGCTCTGAAAGGTAATGAAGAATTCTGGAGAGAAAAAAAAATCCAGACTTTAAACCAAGACTTTACACAAGGAATTTATATTTACAAAACTGTACGAGCCTCTTGTATTTTGACGCTCTATTATTCTGGCGTACAACCATTTAATAGAACAGTAGGGTTTGATTTCAGGGAGGCGTACTATGCAGAACTAAAACTGCAGCTTGGATTAAATATGTGACATCAATCAGAAAAAAAACCCCCATGAGCAAGTTTTACGGAAACAAAAGGCATTCATTCGCATTACGGCTTTGGCACCCGGACAACAACATGATCCTGTGGCTACTTACAAGCACTGGGAAAGTCGAAGTGTGTAATGAAACCAGATCACAAAGAGGATTATTGAATGTGAAATATAAAGGATTCCTTATTAACGAAATCGGAACAAGTTTTTCCTTGGTTTGTAGCTAAACTAATGTGACTTTTCACTGCAACGTACTACTGCGTCAGGATATCAGTAACTGCCCACACATGTAAATATATCAAACTGTTTGGATTTATTGTACCTAAGCACACTGCCCTCTGGACATCTACACTATTCATTCTTATGAATTCAACTAGATTGAATATGAATCCCTAAAAAAAGCTTACCAGTTAGGGAAAACGCTTGAATCACTGTTGCACAAATTTGTAAATAGCATAGAGAAACATGGTGAAGCTGGTGTAGTAATTCCCAAATTAGAACGGTATGGAGAACGGTATAAAAAAACCAAGAGATACAATTGGGATAAAACCGTCTTTTTTACAATCAAATACAAAGACAGCAGAGTAAATTTGAATGAAAAAGAAAAATGTTTTTGGAATATATGATGAACTTCCTTGAATTGTGCTTTTAAAAAATAAATAAATTGCAAATACAAAAGACTTCTCTTTACAACTGTGTAATCAGAACATCAATAACGATTCCTGTGGGAAAACGATACGGCAGACGTGCCCTATTATCTCTATGACGTTTTTCAGCGAAGAAGCGCCCCGCTGTTTAAAAATAACAGGTAATTAGCGGCAGTAAAAATATTGACATATGTTCATTATATTCAGCTTTCAAAAACACTTAAAAGTGGACTGTAAAGAACGCTTCAGTGAAAAGAAATGGGGGAAAAGACAACACTAACTTTTGACATCTGTAAAACATGCAGCTGCAAAACAGCCTATAAGAACAAGCTGTTCTTATAACGTTGCATTCCCAGTGCTTTCAACCAAGAGAATGCTTACAACGCGCTCTTAACTGGATATTACTACATTTTATAGAATAAAAGAAGCCATCGAAATCTAGTTTTCCTGACTTTACTGTATTTTTTTTAATTACGTTTAATATGTTAACTAATTTTTTCATATTCTAAGATTCCAACTATTTATTATGTATCGAAAAAAGAGCTATTTTTTATTTTTTTTACTAGTGCTAGAAGCTTTTACAAGTGGTGGCAAGATAAAGGAAAACCCAAGCGTTTTAGTATTTTAAAAATAAGTTGTTTTTTTTACACACGTTACACAAGTGCAGAGGTAAAGTACATACACCGTTAGTTGTTGCAAGGTATCCATAAAGTTGAAGACGCTTACATACACCAAGGCCAAGTGAAGAGTCAAGTTTCAGAGTCATGTCGTGAAACAGCAGGACGAGAAGAAAGAAGACAAACAGAATAGGTTAAGACATGCACATACTTCAGTATTTACACACGAGGAATTGAACACATTGTGAACACTTTACATAGCAAACAAAACATACTGATGCATCGTCTTTTTGCCAATTGCTGTCTACAAGAACAGATGTCTGCCATTCTGTGTCTACCTGGCTTCCTTCAAAGAACCCTTCCGCAATCTACATACTGACAAACACCCGCTATACAGAATTATCTGGGCTTACGTGCCATGAAGAAACTTTCAGGGGGCGGCTTCATGTTTTATTAAGCCAAGGATGACTATGTGGATTTTATTGAGCCACGGATGACCACTCAACATTTTAGGAAATAGACCCTAAGGTGTATAACATAAACGATACAAAAGAATTAACACATAGCTGTGCATACATACACGGATCAGAGTGTCTACAGGGTGTGCAAACGTACAGCAGTGAATGAAGAGTGACCGCATGCTTTTCATCCAAAAGATCGTATTGACTTGTGCAAATTCTTACAAAGCATAGAGAAATATTTGGATCGATTCAATTAATATTTCGAAAATGCCCCACACTCTGATATAAAATGCTGCTTGTATGCAGACATAAATGTTCCAATTATGATATTCAGTAGTATGGAAGGCTGCAACCCCCAATGAGTCTTGGTGAATAATTTCGCCATGAACATAGCAATGATGGTTCCCTTTATTATGATGATCTAGATAAAGTTCACTGCATCTATGCTTACCATGGGTAATGTTTTAACTGCCACGGCTATCAGGGATTAGCTAATTGCTGTAATGCTCTGCTGCCTGGTAACATTAAAGCCTGCTGGGTGGTCCCAAATACAAAGCTTCAATGAACCCCCTTGTCAAACTTGCTTGTGCAGGTCTTTTTTTATGGAGTTCAGTGACACATTTCTATGTCTACATAAGTATTCAATGTATATGCACATTTAAAGACACAGTATCTTTAAGGCATGTTCAGGTTATCTGAAAAAGCCAAAAACTGAGAATCTGTCTATTTTTTTTTTGCAAGTTATGCTCACAGGTGGTGCCCACCATTCTTCCTAAGAAGTATGAAAGTACCATAAGGTTTGACTTTTAACTCCTGTTGTATCTGTATGCCTGAGTGCATTTTTTTGTTACATGCTTGTTAACCTGTTGTACAGCGCTGCAGAATATGTTAGCGCTTAATAAACAAGTGCTAATAATAATACTAAATAATGTATTTTATGTCAATGAGAGTGATTTTAATCGTAACTCTACACATGTAGCAAAACACCATGCATCTTTGAAATGTATAGGATGTTTTTTTTTTTTGCAAAAACTGGATACCTATATACCTGGTTGCAGTTCTTGGTGTTTTTGTCACAATTTGTTTTATGTGTAAAGAAAGCCCAGAGGCCATACAAAAAAAACCCTGTAACCAATCAGTTATTGATTCAATTATAAAAACCTTGCACCCTGTCCAGAGGTGTAGTTAGCGTGAGAGTCAGTATGACATCTTGAGTATTTATGGTGAAGATACTCCACCAACCTGCTATCCTACGCCTAGGCCAGAACATGCCATTGGCAATCCTACAACTCAGTCCAGCAAGCCAATACTGTGCTACAGTCCTCCAGGTAAATGTCATATGACAAAATGGTATTTCTAAAAGTTGAATATGAGCATATGTAACTATTAGCCTGTCCAATCTAATAGCCTATCCACATTTACACCTCCAAACAATCCAAAAGCATATTTTTTGCTTTTTTGTATTTGTAACCATACCGGACAAATGTAACACGGTAGATATCATGTGAAAATTTTAACTTTAAATTCAAGCACTTTCATCAATTAGAAGAGGTTGTTCCACATTCAATTTTAGGATAGCCTAGCTTGAGCATTGGCAGTAGCGTACCTAGCGGGGGGCGGGGGGGGGCGGTCCGCACCGGGTGCCGCTCATCAGGGGGGTGCCAACTTGCCGGCACCCCTCCAGAGACGGACAGCAATGTCGTCAACCCTTGAACCCGGCTTAAAACCACTCAAGGGAGCCGGAGGTCTGTTAAAGACCTCCGATATCGCTCCCTTGCGATCCGCGCGGCAACAGCTGCTGTGCGCCGGGATTTGTTGTCAGATCCCGGCGCACAACACTGAAGCCGCACCCACTGCCGTCCGTGCCCTCTGACCCGGAAGAAGACAGAAGACAGAAGAACTGAAGAAGAGGAGCGAAGAGGAGGAAAAGAAGCTGTAAGGAGAAAAGAGGAAAGGTAGGAAAGCATTCAGTGAGTGAGAGTTGATTGGTATATGTGTGTGGATTGGTATGTGTGTGGATTGGTATGTGTGTGGATTGGTATGTGTGTGGATTGGTATGTATGTGTGGATTGGTATGTGTGGATTGGTGTATGTGTGGATTGGTATATGTGTGGATTGGAATATATGTGGATTGGTATGTGTGGATTAGTATGTCTGGATTGGTATATGTGTGGATTGGTATATGTGTGGATTGGTATATGTGTGGATTGGTATATGTGTGGATTGGTATGCGTGTGGATTGGTATGCGTGTGGGTTGGTATGTGTGTGGATTGGTATATGTGTGGATTGGTATATGTGTGGATTGGTATATGTGTGGATTGGTGTGTGTGGATTGGTGTGTGTGTGTGGATTGGTATATGTGTGGATTGGTATATGTGTGGATTGGTATATGTGTGGATTGGTATATATGTGGATTGGTATGTCTGGATTGGTATATGTGTGGATTGGTATGTGTGTGGGTTGGTATGTGTGTGGGTTGGTATATGTGTGGATTGGTATGTGTGTGGATTGGTATGCGTGTGGGTTGGTATGTGTGTGGATTGGTATGTGTGTAGATTGGTATGTGTGTGGATTGGTATATGTGTGGATTGGTGTGTGTGGATTGGTATATGTGTGGATTGGTATGCGTGTGGATTGGTGTGTGTGTGGATTGGTGTGTGTGTGGATTGGTGTGTGTGGATTGGTATATGTGTGGATTGGTATATGTGTGGATTGGTATGTATGTGTGGATTGGTATGTGTGTGGATTGGTGTGTGTGTGGATTGGTGTGTGTGTGGATTGGTGTGTGTGGATTGGTGTGTGTGTGGATTGGTGTGTGTGTGGATTGGTATATGTGCGGATTGGTAAGTGTGTGAGAGTGATGGGTGTTATGCTGTACCATTTCCAATGTATTTTTCATTATATAATTATGCTCTAGTACATCATAACTCCCATCACTCTATACTGTTCCATACAGTGGCAGAGCTGGGAGACAGAGGCCTTGCACCCCCACCGCAGGACTCCTGAAAGGTAAGTGAACTTCAAAGTGGGAGAGGGTAGATAGTTAGGAGGGGGTAGATAGGGAGAAGGAAGTGAGACGGGGGGATAGGGGGTAGATAGGGAGAAGGGAGTGAGAAGGGGTAGGTAGGACAAAAGGGAGTGAGAAGGGGTAGATAGGGCAATCATACTCCTATCATGCCAAGTCTGCGAGTACATCCTGGAATCTGGGTATGCCTGGGCATGATAGAAATGTGATTGCTGTTAACAATCATATATATATATATATATATATATATATATATATATATTAATATTGTTATTTAATTGTTTTGTCCTATTTTGGTGTTTTACTTACTTTAAAGAAAAGTGTTAGAATTTTTTTTATGGTGTGGGGGGTAAATGCTGCATTTTCGGTTTCAGTCCAGAATTCGTTTCGGTGCATCCCTACTACTAATGAAGTGGTAGGCCTACACCACATCAATGTTTGGCTTAGTATATAGTGATAGGAGTTATGCTGAACTATTGTCAATGTCTGGCTCAATGTATAGTGATAGGGATTACGCTGTACCACCGTCAATGTGTGCCTCAGTATATAGTGATAGGTGTTATGTTGTACCACCGTCATTGTCTGCCTCAGTATATAGTGGTAGGTGTTATGCTGTACAACCATCAATGTCTGCCTCAGTATATAGTGATAAGTGTTATGCTGTACCACCGTCAATGTCTGCCTCAGTATATAATGATAACAGTAAGTGTTATGCTGTACCACCTTCAGTGTCTGCGCCGGTATATAACAGTAGAAGCTATGCAGTTTTAAAGTGGGGGGGGTGCCACATACAGGATCCGCCCCAGGTGCCAAATACTCTAGGTACGCCCCTGAGCATTGGCATCTTAATAAAAATGGTTGAAACTGATTGAATCTGGATTTACCAAAATCATTTAACAACCCTGGTATAGGTGGACACAATAAAGACAACCATATAAACAGATGTCTGAATGATGAACGGACCAATTTGACACCCTCATGGCTTAAACAATAGCTTTACCCTTTTTTTTTCCCAAATGAAGAATGGATGTTTACCCCTACATCACCATATAGTAACTTGTAAGGTTCTGATTGGACAGCCCATAACCATTAGATGACACAACTTGGGGGAATGGACACTTGCAAGAATTAAATGTAAAATAAGATCTGTTACCAGTTGGGCACACTTCTCTTCTTCTCCTTTCCTTTCCTTCTTTTCATTTTTCTTCCTGAAAATCTCTTGTAACTGGAAAACATCAATCAATAATAAACCATAATATTACAAAGACCGTTGCAAATATTTATAAAAAGCATGGATTTTATCATGTTTCTCTTAATAAAACAAAGCATGAGGTTGGTCAACATGGCCATACTTGATTTCTTCTACCATGTTCACCACCGGTATAGCTTGGTTTTCCATAATGGAGCAAAACTGGCTACCAAACTAAAATCAAACGGCTCAGTAACCTCATTCAGCAATTTTGTCCCTCCTTTGCCAAATGCCTACTCAATTGTTCCTTAATAACACTTTCTGAACACCACATAGAACTGTAGCAGTTCTGTTATGGGCTTACCTGGAAACTTTCTGGGTTTATCGTGAAATGCTGCTTCTCTGAGTATCTGAGTGCTCCAGGTAGGGGCACAGTGTTTGAGCATGCATACTGCTTTCCCACTAAAGTCTGTCTGGGGCATACCCTGGGCTAATTCAGAGATATAATTATGTGCCTTTAATGTATTTTAGTAAAGCCATTTGATAAAAGTGAAGAAAATTCCAATTTTCATATGCAAACATTTTTTTTCTGTGGTGAACTTGTGTCTTCTTAACGGATCCAGCTCTTCATTCTATCCAAGTCCATCTGGACGGAACATTCAATCCTGCTTTTACCACCAGTGTGGATTTGAATAATTTTTAATTTTTAGAAGCAATTCAGTGTTCTCAATAGAAAGCTCAATACCAATGGCCAAACTTTGCTGTACAGTAACAACTTCATCCAGTTTGGGTAGGACACATAAAAAAACCAAAAGGAACGCATGAGAAAGCTGGTTTTAGATGGGTGGGATGTTACACCTATCATATTTCAAAAGGTTATTCTACATACTGTCATAAAACAGTGAATTGGACACATTTAACATCAAATCACATTTTCCGGAAAAGGGACTTCATCCAGCTTAAGTGTTGGTTTTACATCCTAAGCAATCTTCTTTAGAAGGGACAGTCAATCTTCAGGATCTAGGGCTCTCCTTTTTTTCCTCCTTTGATATACCTCTTTTCCTGGAGCTCTGAAAATGTTCTGGGTACGAGTGTATTATAATGCTCTACAGCCAGGGTAATACCTTACTCAATTACATCAACTTCTGACATCACAAAGTCTCATCAAAGGTCTTGCAAAAGCCCTGCTCCCTGTCCAGCCCCCTAACCACACGACATAAAACAAAAGGGTCCTTTGGCTGTTTGAAATGTTGGGAGCTGTGGGTTTATCCAATATGGTATGGATTATTCAATGATGGAACCATATAGCTACATGACAACATTCCATGTGACGCCTCGCTTCCTAGCTGTAATCTCCCCTAAACCGGAATTATTTTAGTATTCACTAAGCATACTCTTAATCTTGCTAAATATTTTACACCGATTCAGCAGTTCTTAGCTATCATCTCTCCACACAGAGTCATTTGTCTGCTTAAAAGTCACCAAACACATCTACAGATCCCTTTTCATACTGTCAGCACAATTCAATTAAATGCTTAGGATTTGTTTGTGTAAAGAGGGTTCCTGCACAAAAAAATATTCATCTGATTGAAAATCATGGAAAAAAAAGATACTCTTGTCAACAATATATACACACATAATGCAAGTCTTCGCAAGAAACTACAATGCTTTACAATCAGACAAATGTTTTTTTTAACTACATAGATCACTCCTTGTTATTACTTTTGTTACATTTAAGGATAACCTAAATTTTAGCTAATTTTAGATGTATTTTTTAATAAATTGCTTGTGTATAGAGCTCCAAAAAGTACAAAGGCTACATATACTCACAAATGCAATACATTATAAGGGTATGAGTTCTTCTGTACACTCAATGACCTCTAGGTATTACCACGTGCCATGTGACTACTGGCATGAATTCAGCTTTAACCAAGAAGCTATAAATAAAGGAAATATTTGAGAACAATTCTTTCTGGGCATGGTTAGATCATTGAATGGCTAAAATTATATTTTCCCTCTGATGCGATATGTTGTTATAATAAAGCCATATTGAGTTGAGAAGGAATTGCAGTGGAAATCTCTTTCATGCAAGAATACATTTCAAGTATTTCATTTTGAATAGAAAAAGTATTACTTCATCTACACGTTATGGCAATTTTAGTTTATACATAGTTTTGGTATTGGATAGGTCTTTATGCAGGCTTCTATGCTTTGAAATGCATTGTCAGCTGTGTTATCCGTGTATAATGTACAGATCGTGTGGACTAAAATACAATCACTAGAATAATGAGCATGGAATTGGATGGCTCAGATTCACATACTCATTGGGTACAGCATTATATGTGAAGTTGTTACTGTGTGTCTGGTACTTGTATTTCTTTAAAAGCCACACATATTGAGTATGGGTCCATCTTCCTTCCGCTATAATGTTACAGGAGCACATCTCAAAACTGACATGGTAGCCCATAGTGGAGGAGACCCAGTGGTCCTTCTAACCTGAAATGTCGTTTGGTCCATGAATCTAAATTCATGAATGGCCTAAAGTATCTCTCCACTGCTGATTTCAGGGTCATGCACTGCTGACAACCCAATTATTTTTGGGATGGATAGGCAAGGAAGCAGCTAACAGACATTATTTTCTTTCCTACAACCCATACAAAGATTCATATGTGTCTCCCAGCTTAAACTGTCCCCTGCCTGACACATCAATAGTGATTACGGCTAAAAATCAACATAGTATCACTTAAATGTTCTTACTGAACAGACCTGATTCTGTTGGTTTCTATGGTGCAAAAAACAAAATACTGTCTGCGCTTCTCACCCTAATAAAGTTGGCAACAAATATATAAACATAATATAAATGAGAGGTTTTGGTTATATGAATTGGCCAAAGCATAATTAAGCTCACCCGCCACGTCAAGGCACACTCTCAATAGGGTGAGATCCTACTCTCACCTCCTACATAATGGGCACACAAAGCAGTTTATACGGCTACCAAAACCTTATTAATGTGTTGGGGGAGGTACAATTAAACCTCCTCCCATTTAACCCCTGGACAGCAAGCTGCAACCAGACTGATGAGGAGCCAACAACCTCAAATATGTGCAAACAGGGAAAAGAAAAAATGTCGGTGCGCTAAGCTAGTCTCAGGCTCAAATAATACAAATGTATAATAGGAGGCCTACCAAACAGTGTGAGCATGCTGCAAATACAGTGTGTTGGCTGTACAATGTATACAAAAAACAAAATACTGTCTGCGCTTCTCACCTTAATAAAGTTGGCAACAAATATATAAACACATATATGGTGGTAAGACTATTTTTCAAACTTTTACCAAGGGAAAATTGTAAATACTAGTTTTACTAAATATTTTTCAAAACAATTACACCTATAGAAAAAGAAGACATAAAAGCTAAAGGTAATTGTGATTAATTAACTACGCTAAAAGCTGTGATGGTGATAGTTCCCTTTAAAGTCACTTGGAGCCGGTGTCACATACAGAGGGACAGCGCTGCTCAAAGTATTTAAACATGTTATCAGTGCAGCTTAGTTTCCTAGGAGTTTGCTTATTTACTATTAATTCAAGGATATCAGCCTAGCACTGTTTATCTGCTTAACTAATGGTAACTTTATAATTACTATAGAAACGCTGGAAAACAACCATCCATTATTAAAGTCATATACAGTGGATGTACAGTATTTGCTTACACAGGTTTGTAGACTAACATGGATTTATGCCTTTCTGGTTACTAAAAATTGATCTAGATCACATATTCTCTACACACATGCGTTATATATATATATATATATATATATATATATTATATATAGACATGCACACACGCACTATATACTTATTGGGATAGACAAATGCCTATGCTAACAGTTTATGCTTGGGGATCCAATGTACACAACAATTCTTAATATATATATATATATTAAATCATCTCATTATAACCGTATTGGTTATTGCTAGTATCCAGACATACTATTTTAGGAGTCTCTTGTTTTTGTCATTTTAGTATATAGGTAGGGTTATGTTCACACACATTGATGGAACACAATTCTGTGATGAATACCATTTCAGATGAAGACTTTCAAAGTACTTTACACATTAACTTCTGTTCTTTAACTAATGGAATAACAATTCTCTATTGCTAACTTCAGAATCCTTCTGCTTGCAATATATATTAAAGGATTTATGGCTGATAGAACTATACTGTGCAGCTGTACATTAAACTGATGGTGAGTGACTACATTCTGAAAGTAAAGCGAAGAGGATGTTTCTGGTTGAGTTTTCTTCAGTTTGTAAGCTGCGGATGTGATTAGTGTCTGTATTTAATATTTAAGTATCCGCCTGTACACCAACATGTCTTTGGGGCCCCCTAGGACCTCTATGTTACACCCCTGGTTTTCTGTACAGTTGTTGACCAGTATGAGGGATCTTTACGAAATGAAGCCAGTGAAGCCAGTGATTTTGCTTGATTCGTTGAAATTTCTTCAAACACACGTCTAGAATAAGATCAACTTCTACTTATTCTATCATCTTGTAAGGGTCCTTATCGCCTTTGCCTAAATCGCTCTCTTCCTTAAAACCATCAAGAATGTTTCTTTTTCACATTCCACACAACGTTGTTATCCATCAATCCCAAACAAATGATCCTTTTATTTTTCTTTTGCAGTTCATTACCCAACACAGAACATTTTTGGGATGTCAGCTTCCATCTCTCATGTTTGCTATGAGTCATTTTAGTTTTACCTGCCTATCTTTCCTTGAACTTTTGAAACTTCTTGTATTACAAACAGACATCAATGACAGCACTTGGTCACACTGACATGGTTTAGATGGAGTTAATTTAGTTCCACTCAGACGTGCTCGTCTTATTTTAAACATCCCTCTAATGCACCTGAGCTCTAAAAGAAACAAGTAGAAAGAAGAAGCTAGCTTCAGGCAAAAAATGTATTACACTGCCTTTTGTTCCCCCCCCGTTATGGTATGTACCATCTCTTTGTCCCACTTCTAGTGATGGGCTACAGCGGTGCAGAGGGGCCATTGCTCTCTGGCAGGGGCATAACGTAGGCCATTGTAGTCCCTGAGTATATTGACCAGAAATCTTTACAATATAATGGCCAAACATAGGATATATAGAAACTAATATATCTGTATGTTCTTAATCATGTTACATATATTTCTGCCCATGTACAGCCCATCTACCACTTATACACCACCTACAAGGCCTTTACATTTTTTGTCGACGTGGAGACACATGTAATATGTTAATAAAATAATGGATCAATGCTTCATCAGGGAAATCTACTACAGCAAGTAAAATAGTAGGACAATTAATAGATAAATTCTATTCTAAATAGATATACACTCATTCTGAGTTTGAAATACATTTAGAGCTGCTTTGCCTTTTATAGTTTAAGCGCTGGAAGTTCTGTTTTCACATCTGTACGTTTGAAACTGCCCCAGCTCCTGGCATAAAACGTGAAAGCTGGTTTTAATTCTGAATGTAAAAAAAAATCTGGCATGTGGTTTTTGTTAACAGGGATATGGTAAAAATCATCAAATCTGGCCTATACTGGCCATTTGGCACACTGTTTGGCCCCAGGTACTGCGTTGTGCCCCTATAAAACGGGGCACGTTGCCACACATGGAGTATAAAAGTACGACGCACATATGCAGCCTGCGGCCGTGCATTCATCATTTAACGGCCGCTGGCTTAAAGCTCCATGATGGATAAGTCATCCCCAGCACGGCTTCGAATCAAATAGTTTTCATATCATGACACAAATCCAACAATATGTCTGCCTTCAAGTTAATGAGGGCTACACTTACCACCAAGAATTCCTCCCTGTCCACCATTTGATTCCCATCTGTGTCAAACATGTTGAATGCTATTTTAAATCCTGCATGAGGTTCTGCAAAATATATGGATGACACTTGATTGAAACATACAAGAATAGCCGAGAAATTTATATAAGAACATCACTGGGCTGGTTAAAGATGATTTACCACTTAGACAAAACATTAACTCTAGTATGTTAAGCAAATAAACCTTAGCAGATCTGTCATTTTATTCCTTTCTCTGAAGGTTTAATCATATAAAAAAACAACACAGACATTTAAAATGCTTTTTTAGTTTTTATGGAGGCAACAAGACATGATTGCTTTTGTGCCACATGACGAGTGTACTTGGTAAAAATGATAAATTAGGCAAATTTGACTCCATCATAGAACGGGTCTGGACAGTCAACAGTACTAGGAATGATGCGTCTAATGCTGTATTTAGTTACAAAAGAATTAAATACTGCAGAGCAAGTGGAGACATGGTGACTACGATGTGGGGTCAAATACACAGATACAGAATAGTCACTGATAATAAAATAAATTCCATTGAATTTGTGTGATAAAATATATATTTTTGTGCCATAGTACTGGTGAGCAAAATGCTGAAAAATGCTATTAACCGTTCACCTTCTTTTTCAAGTAACCAACTCAGGGAGGACCTTGCACAATCTTAGTTGGCTGATTTGGTGTCTTGGAGTTGATTTGGACTGGCTTGTGATCATGATTCATTAGTGTCTCTAGTGTCCTCGTAAAGACCTGGCTTGAACATTTTGTCCTGAAATATTCCTGTCCTTACAGTTACAGCCACTGAGTTCTTTACTGCTGACCACTGTACGGCTGTGGTCCGCCTAAGGTGGAGAGGAGTTGACCTTAAGGCATAACATAGATATTTGATGCATCTCCTTGGCACATATATATAAACAGTATGCTTTATTTTATTTATTTTACATTTTGTGGCAATGTTGTGGCCCCTCATTGGTCTTCCTAAAATCATATACTGCTTAGAAATGTAATTGTGCTTAGGATTTTGCAAATACATTCCAAATGCTACTTTTGTTTAATTGTGGTCTGCATGGTGGAGCAATAAATGCAAATACAAGATTTGTACAGAAATACTTACTTGTCAAAATACACAAGAGAAACAGGTACTCTGTGTAGGAAATCAACCCTGAAATATAAAACCATTTTTTAATCGTATGCTTGCTATATCAATTCTTTATTACTCATATGGTTATATATATATATATATATATATATATATATATATATATATATATATATATATATACATATCTCACATTTAGAGGAGCAGCAAAAGAATAGTACTGCTTATTACATGAAAGCAATGACTATACCAGACGGCTTCTGTTAAGAAATTAAGTTTCTTCTTTTTATGGCATAATCATTATCATCACAACATAGTAGCCCATATAGTATTGATTGAAAGAATTTGCCTAACATACAATTTCAGCCACTGGAGGCACTTTGAGCAATTTGCAGGAGAGCGTTGAGAAATTACATTATTATTATTTATTGTTTTATACATTACATCTGTCTGTATATTACCAGCAGATTCCCTAGCACTGTTACAAGAGGGGCCAGTTGTCATGTTAAAGCACACTGATACAGAAGAGAAGAGGGCTCTTGCCTATGAAGGAACAGGAGAATGGGGCAGCAGATGAAGAGCAGTGGGACAGGAAAATTAGTGTGGATGCAGTGTTCAGGATGGATTGAAGTGGTGAAAGTCGCGAGAAGGGGAGACCAGTTAGTAGCTGCAATAACCCAGGCGAGAAATCATTAGTAGTGTGACTTGGTCACCTCTTTGCTCTTCTTTCATGGTCCTGTTTGGGCATGACAGGCCACCACACTGAACGTGAAGAAACCAGATGGACAGATGCACCATTGGGGTGTTATAGCTGACCTCCCATCTACTGTACTGATTTATTATTCCCTCAAGAAGCTTGTAAACCTGCGGGAAGTGCTCTCTCCACCTAATGTATCGGTTTGTCTACTATTGTCATACCCCTTGAATATATGTATTGTAGTAAGCTCTGTGTAAATTTTTGGCGTTTTATAAATAAAAGATAATAATAATAATAATATATACTTCTGCTGGACAGACACCCATGACCAGTTGGCGGGATGCATTGCTTTACCTATACATTTACTCTAACCAAATGTTTATATTTTTTTTTTATTTTTTTTTTTACAAATGAGTACCTCTTATAAGAATTTCTGTCAACAACATATCCCAGTATTAACCTTTTAACTCATAATAATACCTTCCAAGTGTCCCTTTTTTAGAAGGACAGTTCATCTGTCCCTCTTTCCTCGCTTGAAACGCTACTCATACTTTTGACTGCCCATTAATGCATCTGAGAAATATTAGTATATTTCTTAATGTTTTACTTAGTAATATAAACAGCGGCAAATGGATCATGGAGTCACAATAAACGTTTGAGTATGGTCATCTATCTACCAACACCCTCTAAAACAAAAGCACCCCCTGCGACATATCATTATTGTTTAAAATTAGAAAGTACCCCCTGAAACCCTCCACAAGGGATTCAGAAAGAAGACTGAAAAGTTATGCCCTAAAAATGAGTAAGAACACGTTATATTCACCTACATTTACAATTGTAAAACTAGATTGTAAGTTCCTGCAGGAACAGGGCCCTTCATTCCTCTTATATCTGTATGCCAATTGCTGTAGTGTACTTGTCGTTATCTGTAAAATGTTTCATCTTGTACAGCGCTGCTGAATCTGGCGGCGCTTTATAAATAAAGTATAATAATAATAACTATTAAATAACAAATGCCTTTATTCAGCAATTCTGTACAGACTGAAAGAGCAACATCATTCATAGCTTTCGGAGTGAGAAGAAATCTCAACTTATACACAACTCCTTCAACCCAGGTATATGAACCACACTAGATACACTGTTTCTACAAAGGGATTTACACCTTAAAGGGAGGGATTGTTTTGTAGCAAACACAAACATACCTACTAGGCTGTGAACTCTTGTTTTTGAGTATCACCTTGCAGAAACAGGGCATTAACCACATAATTGACCTTCTAAGTACTTAAAAAAAAACAAAACAATAAAAAAAAACCTGTGGGCAAGATATCAGATACAGGAGTGTTTTGATAAAGTGGCTTAAACCAAACTTTACTATATATGCAAAGCTCCCATTTATTTTATTATTTGGTTGTCTTTGTTTGATGCTCCTCTCTTTGTTGGGAAACAAAGACATGTATGGCAAACTGTCAGGTGTCATGTCATCAGAAGTGAAGGGGGCTATCTAAGGGTCCCTGAAAGCATTCCCTTCTTTTGTTTGCACTACTAGATTGTGGTCAAAGAGGGAGATAGTTCTGCTTGACTGCTCTGAGTGTTATGGGAGAAAGATCCTGGAATGGCAGTGGCTCAGCTATCACGTCCTCGCCATAGAAGAAGCCGGGTCACTCAGAGGCAAAAGCGCAACATGGCTACACTTCAAAAAGCTATTTGTGTTTTTGCAACATGCAAATAAATAGATTTGATGTTTCTAAACATTGTGTAATGAGTTTGACAATATATTTAACATGGTCTGCGTGAAGCGATGATAATTAAGTAGCTAAGATGATGGGTACGTTCAGGGCCGGCCTTAGGGGTGTGCGACCTGTGCGACCGCACAGGGCGCCATGGTTGCAGGGGCGCCTGACCGGGACTTAGATTAAAGCATCGTTTTTTTTTTTTTAAACTTTATTTAACATCATTCATGTTAAATAAAGTTTTAAAGAAAAAAACGATGCTTTAATCCAAGTCCTGGTCAGGGGCTCCGAGCGGTTGCTCGTGAAGTTCTCAGCAACCGCTCGGCGCCCCTTACTCTCCGTGACTCCGTCACTGTGCCGGCGCTCAACATGAAATGCCGGCAGAGCGAGAAGACGGATGCCTCCCGCTCTCACCGCAGGACTCCGGCAACAAGGTAAGTGTGGGGGGGGGGTAGTTTGAAGGGGGAAAGGGGGGGGGAGTAGTTTGAAGGGGGGGTGTAGTTTGAAGTGGCGGGGGGGTGTAGTTTGAAGGGACAGAGGGGGGGTGTAGTTTGAAGGGACAGGGGGGGTGTAGTTTGAAGGGGCAGAGGTAGTTTGAAGGGGTAGAGAGGGGGAGTAGTTTGAAGGGGCAGAGGGGGGGGGCGCCAGAGGAGTAGTCCGCACAGGGCGCCACAACGCCTAAGGCCGGCTCTGGGTACGTTCTGCAGGTTAATGAAGGATGGAAATAAATGATTACTGTTATTATGGAAAACATCCGTGCCAGTGTTACCTATCTTAATAATAATTTGAGAGGGACAGTGATGTCCCAAAAGGATAGGTCATGAGGTGCAGACAATGCGTTACACATGACGAATATGTTTCCCAGAAGTATTAGAGGCTAAAATAGTAAGAGAATTTAAAAATCCATGGGGTAGGCATATGGCTGTCCTTTATCTAAAGGAAGATCAAGGACTGATTAATTAATTAACAGAATGTATGGGTCCAACGGTCTACGGTCAAATTTAATGTTTCTATATTTCACTAAAATAACTTGTTTTAACTATGCTAAAAACAAGCAGATGTTGGTTTCAATAAATGCCAGTTTCAATACAAATGAAAAGGCAGCATCTTATTTGCACAGAACTCGATTAATACAATAAAGAAATGATGTCTGGTACATGTAGACGCTTTTAGTTTGCCCAGTCTCCGATAGTGGATAGTCTCAAGTACTATTGAGAAACAAGCTTGGATCTTGTATCAGCAAACAAAAAGACCTGGTAAGGTTACTTAATCGAAACAAACTTAGCCAATACCATAGCAGTTCATGATGAAAGTCGATTTCTGCATGTTAACGATATCTTTACAGTTTGCTAACAGGAGAGAAATGCACAGTAACAATTAACAAAACTGAAACAATGTAAATCCGGTATTGGATTAATGGAAAGGTTAACAGAAACAGAAAGCAATAATATATTATAAAATAATATAAAATACAATAAACTAGCAGCACAAGTTATATGGCAAACTGCATTCTAATGAAACAATTAGCAAATGAAAAGATGAAGAGAGGAAGGCATAAATGACAAATTATTTTCAAGTATATGAATGCCAAAAAATGTAAAAGTAGAATGATGGAGTTTAAAACCCATGGGGTGGGTACATTGCTTAGTATAAAATATTATAAACATATCATAAGACTATGGCTGACGGGTAAAAGACAAAGATTACGTAGGTGACATGCGCTTAAAGCCCCCATTTTTTCGGGGTACCATGCAGTGAATAAGGAGCTGATAAGTGTTACCCCCACCTCCCTCCCAATTACACTTATACTGTTTTAAAAATAATATGGTTTTCATATGTGTTCTTCCTACATTCTCCCTCTTCATGCTGAATATGTAACAGGCGTTTAAGACATTGATTCCATGAAAAGAATGTTCGGAATTAATCAAAGCAAAGTTACATTTTAGTTTAACAGGAAGAAAAAAAGCGTTTACGTTCATTAAACCATAGTTTTATTTGTTGGAACCTGGGTGTACTCCAGATTAATTTGGGAGACAGAGGTATGTGAATTTACTTATTGCCAGCCCACTTCGCTGGGTCAAAAATAAATTCAATAGGAACATCCATGTACAGATGGAAATACTGGGAACTCTTCACAATACTAGTTAGACTGAGCTCACAAAAACCCTGTAAGTTCTAGCTTCTGAGTAACCACATCTTGTCTGCCCAGGTTGCATCCTAGACATAATGGTTATATGGCTAGAATCTTGAGTGAGCTTGGGACAATAAGATACCCTAAGTGAAGGATATTGTTATTGCAAAAAACTTTCTGAAGATCTCTTCACCACCGTGATTTCATAGAGAGCACAAGATCGCATTGTGGCATTAAGAAGCAGAGATAAATATTTCTAGTAAAAGTGCATAAATATGAACCTTCTCTATCTTCCTAATACTGCACTGCAAAATAAAAAGTATAAAGTCAATCATGGACTGGATGTAAAATGTTAACGTTTACCTTCAAAAAAATATTGCCAAAAATGATATTTAACACATATGTCTCCTTTGTCAAACATCATTAGGAACCGGCTCACAGAAGAAACATATAGCCTATGTGGAAATTAAGTTTAGTCAGTATAGTATAACTCAGAGAAAGGGATTTTCTATTGTTAATTATTGTCAGTTTTTTGTAAAAACACTTAGATTCTTACCATACAGCTTCGATCATAGCATTATTCAGGAAACATAGAAAAAGAGGTAGAATCTCAGAATCTTTTGGGACATAAGAAGTCTCTTTGTCAGAGAAGAGACTATTTTTCACATCAAAAATGAAGGTACAAAAGTTACAATTTGACAGCTAGCGTGTATCACAAATGAATAAACATTTTATTAAAACTTTAATGGTCACAGAAGGCGATATTTTTTCATTTTTATAACACTTATATGTACAAAAATAATTTCAAAGGTAAGGGTCCAACATGATGCTGGGTTGTACAGCATTTAACGCTATGCATCTGCTAAATACCTTGAAGAATAAATTGCATCTCCTTGGGACCTATCTCCTATGTCTTCGTGTTACTTGCTTATGGTTTATAGTGTTATGTATCTTTTTTTTCAATTATAGAATACATAATTGCACAAGTTTACTGTTTGCAGGAGCAGAAAAAATGTGGAATTGAGTACGGCCAAGATCAAACGGTGTATTGATTTATAGTTTCTGCACTTTTAGGTATTCCTTTATTTTAACCAATTCTCTCTTTTATTAGATTGTACCCCTTACTTACTTTCAATTCGGACCAAATGGTTTCCTGAAGTACTTTCCTTATAACTGCCCCGGATTGATGTCTCAGTATTTCAAAATGGGCAATTCATTGGGCAAACTTCTAAGGAGGCAAGGCCTCCTTGTTGCCCCAACCTGCAGATGTCCATGACTATTTATATGCCATTGGCCAGCTGTGTTGGTGTTTGAAGTAAATGGATTATGATTCCGTCACTTTAAGAAAGATACATCTGGATGGGACCAATACTTTACACGGCAAAGGTTGCTTTAATGGAAACCATTTTATAAGAATGGCATGAACCCAGTTCTAAAGGGGCATCGGAGGACCATAGAGGTTCCACTGCTGAAGTGACTTTCAAGATGCATTTTGTACTAAAATGTTGTGAAAACAGGCATCAAGCTTGCTCATCCAGAAGTGTGATTAGTATCTTGAAACAAGAACAGAAAGGTCACAGGTAGTCACAGAGCAGTGTTGGTTTTTTTCAGTGGTTTAATGCCATGCAAAGGATAGCTCTGCACTGACAGAGCTTAGGGCCTTCATGAATGCAGTTAGGCTTAAGAATCCAGAGGAAAAATACTTTAGAAAAAAGGTTTTTTTCCATCTCATGAAACACAATGCCGTTCTTTGACTTAAAGCTGTCCGTGATAATCAGAGGAATCGCATACAACTGTCTATCTGTGTCCAAGAGGCTAAGGAGGATGTCAGCGTTTTTTCATACCTTTGTAAAGGTGCTTTGTTTTTGGGGGAGCCTTCTTTGCTATTTTGTGGAGACTTGCTCTGGTTTGAAACTCAACACCAGGATTAACAGTTTTCATCCCGGCGCAGGTATTTGGCCAGAGTACAGAAAAATACCTATTGGCTAAATACGCAGAGCACACGGGCTTTGTATCTTCAAAGATCTGCAGTAAGAGGAATCTGGATACACCAAATAAAGTAAAGCATGTTAATCACCCGCGATGCATGGTAAGCAAATTGTTCTGTTTGAACTCAAGCTTGTAATGGTTTCATGGATGAATTTGTTGGCACGTTTGTTATGGCTTTGCTGGCTGACAGCAAGCCAGTAAATAGGGGCCATTTAACCCTCTATTTTCCAAGATACCATTTAGTCAGAATTTATTTCAAGGAAAATGTAGTTTAAGAAAACTAAAAATAAAATATACATGATTATTTCCCTCTGAGATCAGTAAGCAAACAGTGATGTCCTAATTGGTAGACAGCACAACAAGTGCATGCGCAAAGCTTACTGTGCATGTACACAGACACTGAGCGCTTCCATGCAAGGGGCAGATCCCAAAACAGCAGGTCATTTGATTTCTGTCCATCTCTCTTCATTATGTTGCATTACATTTTTTGTTTGTTCCCTTAACAATCTCAGTTCCGACCACATATGGTCGGCAAAATGGGGCAATGCAGTGGCACGGTAGGGATGCCTTTCCATGTTTACTTTTAGTCTTTCTGTAGTGCAGCCATGTCCCCTACCTGCCTGTTGAAGCGTCCATGCAAGAATTCTATTAAAGGGGAAAGTCCTGCATTTAAAATGGAAAAAACAGCTGATTGTCCAGATCAGTTGTCAGTGTGTGTGTATCTATATGTATGTGTGAAAAACTAAAAGTCAGATCTGATCGCTGCTTTTTGCCCCATGGGGGAGACAGCCCAATATGGCTGCTTACTACCAAGGTAAACCATTGTGCATGACGAGAGCAGTGGTTGTGATCTCACACCTCCTATCCTATGGGTCGTTGGCATGGTGTCCATACAGGGACACCAATTCTGCCACCACCAGTTTTGTGGCCATCACTTTGCCGGATCCCAAGATGACTAAAGGAGCAGCGTCAGGGAGCACTGAAACAGAGGTCTATAGGAAAAGATCTCATGCTCCCTTTACTTTGGACCGGTTAGGAGATCAAAAAAACATCAGCCTGAAAGTAGAAGAGAGCAAAGAGTATAGGAAAGTAAAGTAAGCCTGAGGTCTTTTCCTATAGTCATCTGTTTCAGTTCTCCGTCACACTGTGTGCCGGCTACCGATGATGAGCACCTGAAGCTGCTCCCACCACGAAGGAGAACTGAAAAAGAAGTCTGTAGGATTAGACCTCGAGCTTCCACCACAAGATCACCAAGCTACATTAATTTCCGCACAATCCGAGTCTCTGCTTTATATGTAGGTGTGAGGCTTCCAAACCAGGTTGTCAATGCTAATCTACATTACTGCCCCGTATTGCTCAAGTTAAAAATATTTATTTTCCATGGGACTTCCTCTTAAAGCCCACTATAGTCATGATGGCATGGTACATCATGAAAAAAAGATGCAACTCTTTTTGCATCCTTCAATGTCTGGAGGTTGACCACACCTGTTTAGAAATAAACCCTTAAACGTAAAACGTAGGAAATGAAAAGAGACAGATTCGGAGTGGATTCTCTGTCTTCGGTCGGCTAACAGATCTTCGCACACATTCAGATGAGTAACAAAATCAAAAAGTATTTCTCAGCTCTTTAAGGCAGCTGGATCCTTAAATGCATCATTTGTATCAGACAATACTTTATAATATAATAATATAATACAATATTTTACATCACTGAGGATCATTTCAGCATGCTATTCAACAGTAGTTAGATAAGTATAGATTGAGCTAAATAACTTTTAGATAAATGGGAAAAAAAGAAAATGGATTTATAAATTGAGGGCCATCATATTCTTGGCAGGAAAATACAGATATCAAACAGACATTTTTTTAACAAATTAAGGTGTTTCTAGCACTGCCAAGGAATGACAGATTAGAAGCAAAAGTGCATGTTATCACATCTGCATGGCAAAGTCTGCCAGAAATAAAAGGGAATGCTAAAAGCTATCTGAGATTATTTATGACAAGGATGTCATTTTTAGAGGTAAAATGACACAATACTGTATCCTTTAATAACAGGTATTCTACCAATTCCTCTTATGTAGCTAATTCACTGTTATGAAAACAAAACGGTACTACAAACACGTAGACCGACACCAGGAAACTTCAAAGACCACTCATGCTTTAAGTTGTTATTCCTATAATATGCTTAGTACAGCTGGTCTTACATCAATAGAACATGAATATTGTATGGATAGAGAAAGAATAAAGCAACAAAATTAAGGGGACCGTAACGGTTTGTAATAAGTGCTACAAAACGGAGACTTATGTGGATAACCTAATCATTTGTGGTACCTGTGACAAAACCTGTCCAAAATGTTCTTATACTCTATTACAATCTGCTGGTCTTAATGGAGATGGTATTTATTTACAGAGTGATGCTTAAAGGCACAGAAAGCCTGTCTCCGCTGTTTGGAACACTGGAAACCTGAATGATCGGTGATGCCAAGGTGGGTCGGTCTTATGTGAGACCTTATAGTCCTTTTAAAAGTGTTGCATGAGAGAAGTTCCACTCAAGAACATTAAAGCAAAGAAACAGGACTGCGTCTTTTCATTTAATATAGTACCTTTATCTCCAAGGGTTCGGAAAAATCTTGATGATCCTTTCCACACTGGTGGTGTGTCTGACAGCATCTGTGTCAATTCCTATAAAAATACATTAACATTTAGTAACAAAGAAAAGTTCAATACTGCAATACTGATTTAGAGTTTATATGAGACAGTGCCTGTGATTTATATTTCAAACTTAAAGGATTAAGAAACAGTTGATCCAATAAGTCATACTAAGAGAGGACATGAGGCAATATGTGCATACTTCTCTCCCCATTGTGGTATTAGCCTCTGTAGGCGATCCTTGTCAGTTCAGCTAAATAAGATCTTCATAATGACAGCTTATATAACAAAATGGTCTTATGGCTGTTACAGTTTTGATTCTGGTATAGAAAGAGACTAGTCTTTGAAGTAATCCTGCTAACCCAACCCCCCTGGTCAGAACAGAAGATATGTTCTATAAAGTATCTGAGATGTTATCAAGCATCTCACACAATATCAACACTATATCAAGTATATCTCACATGCAGAAACAGACATGGTGGTCTTGGCAGCCCGCTGCCCAAGTATGCATTCAAAAAAAGAGAAGAAAATGTAACAGTGGTGCTGTGAATAAACCATAAAGACTATCCACAGAACAGCAGTAGAGTTTAAAATTACACCAAGATCTGTAGAAGCGTTTGGAGACATGTGATGTCCATATGCAGCCCTAGGTCTGTATCTAGGTACGCTAAACTAGAGGAGGTGTATATTTACTGACTCATATCGTAACAGAACTATTTTTTACCATTAAGACCCACTCATCATCACTGCTTCTTTAGACAGAGTCCCCTCCATTAAACATGCATTATATCTCTAGCTCACCTCAAACAGTTGAGGCAACTCAAAAAAGACCAAGTTTGGGTTGTATTGTCCATGGAACGCTATAGACAGTTATAAGAATACATTTTGGAAAAACAATAGAAACCACAAATAAACAAAGACAAGAACAGAAGTGGTATAGATATTTTAATGAAAATCCTATTCTATAAGAGAAAATTCAATTATTGATAGAATGAACTGTAGATAATGTAGACATATCTTAAATGGGGCCGTTTATTTGACGAGCTAATGCATTCCACATTGATTTTCGTTATTGGAAAAAAAAAATCAGAAAATCCGAGGTTCATACCTCCTGCATCCTTTTTAACCGTCATTTAATAATTTGGAACTTAATCAGAGCCTAATTTCTAAACCTAGATTCATAAACTGGACATCAATATATCCAAAAAATACAGAAATCTGGTAAAAGAAGTTTAGAAGAGATGTTACTGTAGTTACTTAACCTGCTTCTGTGAAAGCTCCTAGTGCATCCTTAGAGCACCAACATGTAGTATTAGTTTTACATGGTAGAAAAAAATTGTTAATTTAACATGAAATTCAACAGCATACTATTATCTCAAACAGCCCAATATCGGCTAGCCCAGTATTTATACAATATATATACTTTCATACAAAGCAACTTTTTGTTCCCCAAAAAACTGCATGAAACAGCCACATTTTAAGTTCAACTAATAAGCTTTACCAATGCACATTTTGCACAGTGCATGTTTGTTTGTGAGAGATTTTGTAAAGAGACAGTATTACACTATTTTTGTCCTTTTTGTCCTTTCTTGCATATGTCCACCCGTGTCCCCGAGGGGGTCATCCAGTCCGGCTTTACTAAGAGAGTATTCTAAGAGATATTTTGTTTTTTACTGGTTATATTTCTTGGGATTTGAGGAGTCCTTGCAGATATCCACTTTAAGGAGAATATTTTGGTCTATTTTTTTGTATATAATAAGCTTTACACTGAAAAAGACACTCCCGGAGAGGACTGTGTCATTACTTTGAAATGTGTTAACCAGTATAAATATTTAATTAATTATAAATATTAACACTTCTTGTATGATGGAACGATTCAGCAAGCAGCAGCTCATTGCAGTAAAAAACCAGGTCGTCGTCCATGTAATGCAATCTTTGCTAGACTTCCCAGTTTGTACATTCAGTTTATCTCTGTTACATTGCAAGCTACTGTACTGCAGCGGACACAAAGTCAGTACAGATTATCTTATGACCATGTGCCAGAGAATAATATATAATAAATATTAATGCCGTACTATAAGCAGTCTATTCTACTGCTTTTAATAATAATATTTATAAGCATTCTATAAATTCCCTTGTGTTTTTATACATTACGCTCAATTAGAAGTTAAAAAACTTTCGAGGGACTGATGTAACCCCAGTTTTGTCAGTGAAGACTCAGGTATACATGGTATTAGAAGAGTTAATAAGACATCCATGGACATGACAACTCACTCATCTCCTCCTCTGCTCGTATTGTTTATTGTGAAAGCACCTGCCAACTTCAAATACCAGGTGCAATTTGATGAAAGGTGTGGAATCCCCGAGGTTTAACATGAATATGAATGTGTTGGAATTACAAAGATATGCTACACAGTACAGTACATTTCTGAAGCATTAATGGAAAATATGAGAAGCGCAGACCATCCAAGATGCTACCACACTGGAAGCACGTTACAAGTGTTTCCAAGTTTTCAACAGCTTACAACTTTGTTTGCCAAATATGGTAAAATGATCGCAACCATCATAAACTGGTCTGAAATCATGGAAAGTCCCTCACACCACAAAAGCAAGCATATAGCCCCATCACGCGCGGATGAGCGTAGGACATAATCCTGGTAACATAGAACTTCACAAGACAACTTGTACAACGTGGACTTCAAATCTAACTCATGAAATGTATTAAACCTCTTATTTAACTACTTATTGAAGCTGTCAAACTTACACCAGTCCATATTCAAAGGAAGAAGGAATATGACTTGAACAAGTGTTCTCTGAAGACACAGGAAACATTGGGGTTATGTGTAAAAAGTGATTCTGGCACAAAGTTTGAAAAGCGGTCAAACCAATGGAATGACCAAATCAGTAGAAGTGTTCCATTGGTTGCTATATATGGTTTTCACGCATCCCACGGGAGCAGATGGTCTGATGCAGAGAAGTAGATATTCTACATCTTTCCTTGGTTTACTTGGGACTAAATACATGATGATTATCTACTGTAAAAGGATCTATGAATCAGATGGGTAAACACTAACAATTCTGACACAATGAACATCCCTAAGCTGCAAAAAATGATATTGTGAGTGTTCCCAAAACAACCTCTTCTTAGACCATATAACACTATACATACGTTTTTTATAATTATGCTATTTTTGTACTTTAATGGACATACCGATATCACATTAATGGCACTTACTTGTTTTGAAATTGTGCTCCAATTTTTAGCACCTGGCAAAAGAAAAAATGGGTTATATAAAGAATTTGGATCAAATATTTTTGGAGTGCGTAGAATATTCTGTAACTTTTAGCACGTTTGCGAATGACCTCTAAGATATCTAACTGAACAACACTGCAAACCTAAAAACTTACTGAAATTATCTCCTGCTCTGTTATAATACTTATATGAAATAAAAATAGATAACATATGTAAAAGTATTGCTGTGCGCAATAGTGATATTTGTCCTGGACCTAAAACACTAAACACTAAACAGAACATCAGCGTAAAAAGCCATTAGCACATATAGGCCCAGGCAATGTTCATGTACTTGGGCAGCGTAGTAAGCCATTAGCACATATAGGCCCAGGCAGTGTTCATGTACTTGGGCAGAGAGCATTGGGGGCCTGATGACTTGATCCCCCATCACAGCACCGCACATGCACAATACACCCGCAGATGCTGACAGTTTGTAGACAGCAGCCACCAATAAATCAAACAAGCTACATCTTTTTTAGGTGACTTAAGTGCATAGGACAAAATCTGGGTACGACTGTCCTTATAACCATTTTTGGTGGTCAGGATACCTTGTTCCAAATGTCATTGCTTTGCTATGGTTAGATGTGGGCTAACAACTTTATACACAGATTACACTTTACCTAGGGAGCAAAGTTAAGATATTCCTCAATGCCTAGTTTAAGACAACCCCATAACATAACATAATAGCAAAATAAAACTTGTATTCACCGTTATTTGTCAACTCAAACCATAAAGGTAACAAAAAAAACCCAAAATTATGTCGTTAAGTAACATTAGTCTCCTTAATAAAATTATCATATACAAATATATGTATGTATTTTATCACGGCCATTTACATTGTGGTTGCACAAACAGAATATGTTCATTAGATTAACAAGCATTATAACTGTGACTTACTTCTTGGTTCGTCGGTAGTAACAGATTCTAGGAAATCCTTTGGCGTCATATACAATTGACCTTCACACTCTAGTGATGCAAAGATACGAAACCTTTGTTCACGGGAACTTGCATACATGTCTAAATCCTCCATATCTGATCTTCCTGATGTACCCTGTAAAGAAAAGAGACACAATTGTGCTGTCAGTTCCATGTTCTTAACATTTGGCTGTTTTATGTGATTTGCTGGTGGCAGCATTTTTACCAAAACTGAGCTGCATAAGACTTGGCTTGAAGTGGCCATGGAAAGTTTTCTGCTGAAGCCTAGTAGCTTGGTGAAAGAGAGAAAGCCTCTGTTGATAGAGAAAGTGGGATACGACGGACAAGATGGTGACAACAAAGCTAGTAGTGGAATAATCGTTTTTAGAAAGTAACAAAGAGAAAAAGAGATGTCTCTGTAAGGTTTTATTAAAGATCCAAGATGATTATTGCATTTTGATTGAAGAATCATTGCCCAACATAGTAAGTTAATTAAACTTAACAGTTATGTCATATACCTCATGCTTGGCTTGGTCCTAGGGTTAGGGTGAATTAGGAGGCTACCCAGAGTGCAGCGCTCATTGAAAAACCCCTCCAAGCTCTCCCCTATCATAGCAAGCAAGTGCATGTGATGAAGGTGCCTGACCAAGCTATAAAACTCTCTGTAGCCTACAAACTATATCCCACTATAGCACTCTTAATATCAATGGCTTCATCTTCCTTCAACTAACTTCATACAAAGAGACAAGAATGCATGTTGGGTTTTTACAGCTTGAAAGTCCAGTAAGCGTTATGTTGCTTTGACATCTACCAAGACAGACGCAATCTATTCTTCATTTACTGCAAAAATTGTTATCACGCTATGAACTTTTGGTAGCTTCTTGCAAGAGCAGGTCTCTCTAAACTTCTGCATTAAGCAAACACATGCCCTGTCATCCTTGCCTTAGTCCCCTCACAAATGTATCACTTACGTTTGTTTTGCAACCTAATTGATTTTCAAGCTATTCAATGAAAGGTAGCGATTAGGGGATCTTTGAACTACTGTCCGTGCTTTTAAAGCCATGTGCAAAGTAAGACACACAAAAAAATAATTGTAGTAAGAGAGAACCCCCAGACACTTTTAACAAAGAGAACAAGTCTTAAAGATGTTTGCAGTTAGTGTCCAGCCACTGATCACAATCTCTAGTCGCAGTCTCTCGTGGGGATGGTATTCTAACTATGAATGGGCAAAAGGAAATAGCATACTTTTAGAAGAACTGCTCTTTTTGTTAAGTGTAGTCACACTGCTTTAAAAAAAACATGAAATACATGAAGTGTATCTTAAAAAGGGATGGTATTTTTAGGGTGCATTCTACAACTGCTCGGTAAAGTAAGTCTCCAATATAGTACCCACCTTGAGAAGGAACCAATTTATTTTGCACTCTGTACTTTCTATTGGTCTTCATATACACTTATCAAGCATTGCCCCCCCCCTCCTGCCTTCTGCCCTCTGTGAGCTAAAAATGTAATACACTCAATTACAAATACATTCAAAGTTTTATTATAGGCAGGAATATATGAACTGCCTGCATCACATATAATTTACACATAGAAAATGATTTTAACCGCTTAAGGGTTGAAAACAATGCATTTTGTCATTAAGGGGATAAAATATAGTATGTACAGTAAAGTATTTCAGGGTTTTGCTGTTTTATGTTTTTGCAGAAATGTCATCGTATCTGAGCTGGGTCTTAATCTGCGTTAATATGAAGGCCTAGGTAAAATTTTATAATTTATTTACTGCAGAATAATTTAACTGTGACATAAAATAATCGACATTGTGGGATTTGGCAACAGAGAGCTTGACCTGCCTGGGAAAGAAAAGTAGTCCTTTCTATGCCTAAAGGTGTAGGAGAGATCCAGATACTCCAGACTTCTGCTGCTCCAATCTTGGGAGTTACTATAAAATGCATTAGAACAAAAGTGTACAATACCAAGCAAGGGATGTGGCAATTACTCAAGAGCTACTCAGCAGTGGCTAGAAAGTTACAGGTAGCTTGCAAGTTACCTGCTGGCGATCCCTGTACTAGTCACAGGGCCAGATGTAATACTGTATTGGCTCAATTACAATACAAGGTTTGTTTTTTTTTAGAGAAAGAATTATCTGAAAAAAACAATTTCACAAAGTTGAGGTTGTCTTTTATTTAGACCTCAGATCCGCAGTACTGTCACACAGCCGACTAGGCCTAGAGGCTTGTCACTCACTCTCAGGCTCTCTCATGCTCTCTCACACTCTCTCATGCTCTTATTCACATTCTCTCATGCTCTCATTCACTCTCTCTCAATGTCTCCCTACATTCCCCACCAAACACTTCTGTGACCCTGTCTACTTTTCCATAGTTCCGCTTCTTTTCTTGCCTCTTCTTGTGCTTTGGGAGACCTGGTCCACAGAGAAGCAGGTGAAGAAAGAAGACAGAAGAAAGAAGGCAGAGGAACAAGAAGAAACAAAATAAGAAGCAGAGTGTTAGGTTAGTTTTATAATCGAGCAAATGCGGTCTCTAGATCTCCCACTCACTACAGCAGTGGGAGATCCACTCGCTGCTAATAGCCATGAATATGAATAGTCTATGGGAGAAAAAATGACAGCATCTACCAATGTTTCGACCTCAGAAAGGGCAAAAAAAAAATCTAAATTCACTGGCCCAATACACCTCCACCATGTTATTTTTTTACTTAGTTTTAGTGTGTGACTTTTACACATGTATGTCCTCTGTCACACTAAATCATCGCATGAAGTACTCAAGGCAAGGTTTCTGGTACTTGGAAGCAGCTGCACCCTGCGTGACCTTTGTCATTGAGCCACTGGGTGGCAGTCTCATGTTACGAGATTAAAAAACTGCTAAACTCAGCACCCACACTGTCACATACCATCAGCCAATATAAGAAAAGCTTTTTTATCTTCCAAAATGTGTTCTAACAATGGTGGAAAATGTCACTTTCTGCATGGCAGAAACTTTCACCCATAACTTCCATGGTCTGTAATATCCCTGATGCCTCAGATGTAAACCATGTAATGTTTCACGCAAACATAGCTGTCCCATGAGCAGTACCAAGTACCATCAAAGATCATTTAAGAAAGTAGGCTTCCCCCCAGATTTTGGCTACTGTGATATACGGCATTTTATCATAGCAGCCAATGGTGGTCTTAGATTTGTCGGCCAATAATAACCAGAAATATACAAGTTATTTAGCAATTCTACATGTTGCGATCATAGACATCTTGAATATTATTTATGAATAACTTTGAACAGTATTTCTCCTCTAGTTTTTATTTGTTCTCTCCAGGAAATGAGAACAAATTAGCTGGGGACACCATCCTCATTGTTGGTGCTTCCACTACCATAGAGGCATAATGATTTTTACAGACATGTAGATTTATGAAATGCTACACATTAAACTGAAGAATAACAATTGTTGCGTTGGTATGTTCTGTAATCTTATAGCTGAAATAAGTTCAGATATAGGCACCTGTAATAGAATAACCAAGGTAATTAATTGGGCATCATTAAAGACATAATTCATGGAACGGATAAAATGCCATCAGTGATATTTACCAAAATGTGAACATTTTCATTTGATGAAACTCATTTTATTTAGTGTAAGATGCCATATGGATTAAGAGGTTTTTAGTCTTTATCTAAAACATGATGTAAGTATCAGAAACAAAATATAGTGTAACGTACAAATGGTCACAAAAAAAAAACAAAAAAAAAAAGATATTCTCATGATTCTTCAATGAAAAGATGTCCTATTTTAACTGGGAATCTGATGAAATCTAATGACTACCTTTTTACTGCACAGGATTCTGTACACCTTGCTCTGTTGGCTGTTTAAAAAACAATTTGCGATGTTTTAGATACTAGGATCCTAAGCAAACACAAAGACAGAGATCAATCTAGCTGCGGTGAGGCCATCAGTGGTTCTGTTACCTGATTATCCTATAGGTAAGAAGAGAAAAGGTTCACTGCCAAGGCATTGTCTCACATTACGTTAGGTCAGTAATTCAAAAGTTTCACTCAGCGGGCAAAATATTTGGTTTTCCCATACAGACAAGATTAAATGCCAGATAAGGGATTCACTGCCTGACAGGGGATACCGATGCCTACAAGCTGATAATGTCCTAAACAGGTAAACTGAAACAATTATATCAGTTATCTAACCCATACACAATACTCCGTCTTTCATCATCTAAGAGATACCTGCAAATGATCATCACAAGGGTCTAAGGTGGGAAAGGTTGGAGGTCACCCTCTGAAAGTCCCCAACAATGTTTGAAGCTAATTATGCCAAAATTGTTAATACTAAACTAACAATTTTATTATAGTTCAGCATATAAATATATTGTGGTAGGCATAAAAAATATTTCGTGTTTTAACATTTCATTTAATTCACCAATGGTTATTAATTTAGAATATATTTTTAGTTGATTAATAATATAATGAATTCATTATAAATATAAACAAACTGTACAAGTGCCTTAAAGGTGCTGTTCGACTTAAACAATGCATTTTATTCATTGTTATTTTATTCTCCTCTCTGGAGTTTTTATCAGATACAAACAAAAAAAAAGTTTGTTTTTTTATCTTTTTTTTTTAAAGGTTTTACAACCTATCAATGCCTGCTTTTATGTCAATTAAGTGTTCCTTGTATTGAAAATTACAAACAGAGATGAAACAGCAATTTTAATAAAACAGAAGATAGATAGATAGATAGATAGATAGATAGATAGATAGATAGATAGATAGATAGATAGATATATAGATAGATAGATAGATAGATAGATAGATAGATAGATAGATAGATAGATAGATAGATAGATAGATAGCATTTGGAGACATTACAGACATCAAGACAGAAAGAACTGGTGAGTTGCAGAGAGAGCACCTGAGTACATTAATTAAGTAAACGGATGACAAAATACTAATTCTTCTAGATAGCTACTAGATAATAAAGTACTGCGGATGCAGTAGACAGGATGATAATTCTTACATTATTTTTTCCATTGACTGCCTTTTCACCTGTAGCTCTAGAAAAACTGACATACAATTGTCCTGGACTAAATAAGGGTCGGGACAAATATATTCCAACCTTACTTTAAGTTTGACCCTGACTTTTGTTTATGCTCATTGAAAATAATTAACGTACTGGGAATTGAAAGGAAAATCACTATCTGAGGGTCCAAATGGACATGGTATCCATGCCACAGTATTATTTAGATCGCTTGACATTTCAACAATGAATGGTATGTACTTACAACCAAACCTTTTATTAGCCTAAAGGGCTAATCTCGGTATAATGTCAGTAAAATTGGTTCAAAGACATAAGGGCATAATGTGAGTAAGATTGCATAAGTAACATAAGTGGGCATTTTGCTGTTAATTTAGCGGCTACTGAGCTCTCCATTGCAAAAATGCAATGAATTATTGTATTACTTAGTTACTCAAGTCTGTCTTATTCTAGAGATGAACATATAAGATAAATGGAGGACCTCGATGTGTCAGTTCTGTCTCAATAAATGCCAGATAAGCAGGACATGAGTAATAGTCTAGCGAGTAAGAACCCTGTATGCACATACAGAATTTTGTAACCGCAGTTTTGACTATACTTTGGAACAAGCATATACTTGGAACCCTCCACTTAACAACAAAAGGTCAATAACCATTTTCCAGTCTATATTCCGTTTTGTTTTTATCTTTTAAGAGAATTCCACCCATATCTCATCTCCTTCCAAATTTCTCGCTCCTCCTTGATCTCTCACTTTAGCTTTGGCTTTCTTTGGCTTTCTTTCGCATTTCTTCTTAAGGATTACAAATTAGAAGACACACTGTTTTCACTATGGCTTGGCCTTGGAATGCACAACTTTAATTATTCTGTACGGATGTTTAAGTGAATTAGCTATGCTGATTTTATTAACTAAACTGGTTGTTTGTTTAGTCATTCAGATGGAAACCTCCTTCCCTTAGCCTGGTTGTATTCTCCTCCTCTGCTGTAGCCATAGGATCATTGTATTGGGAACGATACATGAAGTGAGACCTGAAACATTTTTTATTACTTCTTCTCACTTAGCTTTAGCACGTTTGGTCTCCAAAAGTGTTAAAGTCCATAAAGAAACAGTAGTTCAGTTTCTGCTTCACAATGCAATTTACCACAGCCAGGGGTATATGTGTTCCCACACCAAAGAGACTCAAAATGTCACAATTGTGTTAAGGTTCTCTTGAAGAGGTCCCACTAAAGCAATCATCAACACAGTGCTTCTGTGGGCTCTAAAGTATTAAATAATATATATATATACATTATATATTTATATATACACACACACAAAATAGTTATATATATATATATATATATATATATATATATATATATATATATATATATATATATATATATATATATATATATATATATATATATATATACACATGACCCTTGTATTAGATCACTGGATATACAAAAATTATACTGGATAATATATACTGGATACTACAAAAATTCCCAACTATTTGGTTCAAATGTTTAAAGCTTCTTAACCATCCGCATGCGAGGGGATTAATGGTTCAGTGCTTGCCCTTGATTAGGGCAGATAAATACAGTTGCTACCTACTGCGTTTGTTTTGTAGGGTTTGTTATTTTCGAATGTTTGCTTTAAAGCAGCTTATCGCCTACAATTAATGGTTTACGTGTCACTGTTCAGCAGCACGGTGTAAATGGTTGGTGTCATACAATCAAGATAACTAATCATATCCACAGATTAAGTGAATTGTCAGGTATATGTTACAAGCAGGATAACAGAATATCACCTTGTATCACTTACTCTCCTGTACACGAAAGCAAAGCATGGCTGCGTTTTCATAGCAGAAGCTGCAAAACCAAAGAGCGTTCACAGCAGCCAGGAATAATCATGCCCTAGCACACCATGTTCTGGAGACTACAACTCCTAGTATCCTCAGGTAGGCTGAGGATAATTAAATATTACAATCCATAATCTACACTAATATTACAAATTTGGGTTTAAAAAAAATAAATTGTGAAATGTTCTTTAAACATAACTGGTGAGACTACTTGTTCTCAAATGTCAAATAATTCTCATAATTGAGCTTTTTTATAAATCATAACAAGATTTAATATATATATATAAATATATATTTATAAATTTTTAAAATATACTAAAATATTATTTATATTATTTATTTCAAACCTTACAACTATATATTTATATACGGTATATATGCAACATAATTGGAATGCAGCCCATAAATGTAATAACTTTACCCAACTTTGTTCACTTGTTGTTGGACTTACCAAATTTAACAACGCTGCCCCAATAAATTCCCACGGGCAGATTCCCGTGTTTTCTTTTTTTTTTTTACTTTAATTGTATTGATCCAAGAAGAACTGAATAGCCTGACAATACAGTATTAAAAAATGAAACAAAAGATACAACCAATGAAAATATCAAGACAAAGAGCACAATGTTTAGCGAAATTTGCAAGACAAGGCATCTGGATATTTACAAGGCACGGGGAAGTAAAGCAGGGTAATTTGAAAGTGCAAGTTAAAAGGTCAAATGAAGATGAGGACAGAAGCATGGACATATATAATTGAATTAGAGGTTTCTTTGAAGACACTAATAAGTAAATTGGCTTTAAACAAGTAGAACGAATAGGTTTGAAAAACAGTGGCGTGAACAAAGGCCCATTAATAGGTAAAAGACATTTGAAAAGGTATCAGGTATCCCCCCAAAAAAACCTAGACTGTACAATAAAGATTTGTACTGCTGTTATTTTTTGTTTTGTTTTTAATATTATATTTTATTGATACACTTCACAAAACCTTTTTAACAATGTTGCTGAAATGTAAGTAAGTAAGATTTTCATTGTAACATCATTGTAAGATGGTAGCAAATAAAGCCTGGATCCAGGACAGTGGAGTAGTACGGTAAAGTCTGAACCTAGACAACTATGCCATACGAGAACATCATAGTAAATAAGGGCAGTGGGTGGCATCTTAATATCAGTTATGATCCAAAAGGTCTAAAATTAAAATTATCCAAATCTATATATTTCACACCTGTCTTGATCTTTAGCCTTGCCTTCTATTCACGATCACTATAAGCCTATGCTATACAAATTTAAATTCACTACATCAACCACTGCTGGTTCTTCTGGAAGGCTGTCCCATGTATCCACTGCCCTCCTAGTGATCTAAGTACATTCTGAGTACTGAAAAGCCAATGTATTTTTGGACTGTGGCACATGTTTCTCGGTGGGGTCACTTTGCAACGAGAGGGCCGAGAGCCAGGCATGGAATACCTACTGACGTTACCTGGCTGGTCAGATTACTGATACCTCTCTGTAATGGGGATGGCTGACGGTGTCACTGCACAACCCATGCATAAACCTTTGCCTCAATAAAATATTTTATTTTTGCCAGGAAGAAGGGAATGAAGGAATTTGTAAAGTAGGAAGGGAAACCTTCAGTGTGTGTGTGTATAGGACACATAATCTATATATACGCATGTATGATGAGTATAAGGCCCTTCTGGAAAGAAGTGATGCCACTGATGTCCCAAGCACAACCAGAAGACAGTTATACTTGAAAGGGGTGAATTATTTTGATGTACAATTTGTAAGAACCTAACAAAAATCAACACTGTGCATATTGTGCAGCTGTGTTATCATCACTGTATACAGTCGTGTGAAAAGGAAAGTGCACCTTCTTTGAATTCTATGGTTTTACATATCAGGACATAATAACAATCATCTGTTCCCTTAGCATTTCTAAAAATATCTAAGGAAAGAATGCTTTTAAAAAAAATAAATAATAATTTATAAAACAATCACCTTTTAAATAAAGCATTCTCTATATATTGTGTTAACAGTACTATAACAATGTATAGTCATTCAATACAATTCTGCTTTAGACTGAACATTTAACGTATAAGGCCAAAAGTCAGTGTAAATCTGCTTGTTGACCATCTCATTCCATAAACAGTAATGCAGACGCTTACCCCTAGGAAGGCTTTACGCTACATGTTAAAATATTGCTCTGGGGATTTGCTGGCTTTCAGCCCCAATAATATTACTTTGGTTGGGCACTGATGTTGGCCGATTAGGTCTGGCTTGCAGCAGGCTTTCCAAATCATCCCAAAGTTGTTTGATGGAGATCCTCTACGCTTATGGGGCTGAGCTGTTGTTCCTACATGTTTCCATAACAAATATTTCTATTCTAAAATTTACAGAGCTGACATCTAGCAGAACAGAAATATCATGAACTGACTGGAAAAGGGGTATTACGATGTCACTGATGTCTAATATGTTTGTCTACGGAAATTGCATGGTTGTGTGCTAGATTTTATACACGCCTCAGCAATGTTGTTGATTCATAATGCAGTAAGCAGAGTTGTATATATGTATACATTTATTTCCAATACCAACCACTCTAAATAATGTTTGCAAACATTTATGGCGTTGATTGTTTTTCCATACCTCCAACCTCATTTTCCTCTTTATCTCTATTGCCTTGTTGCCCCAGGGTAATAATCTGACATATGTCACTATGTAGAAGCACTGAGGCGAGGGCAGTTTCAGTATTGCAATTTGTGACTTTCATTTCAAATCCTTTCTTAGATCAGTACTGGAAGTGCATTAATGTCAGAAGCCAATTTTGAGATTAGCATGTACAATCACTTCCTATTCTGCGGTAAAATACCCATCTAGTATCAGTGTAAAGTTACAGTTTCCACAGTTTAAACACTAGGTGCTTTCTCTGGTTACTGATAAGTTCAGCCATGCGTTAGTGCTGAAATTTGTTTCACCGTTCAATAATGCAAAGTGTAAATTCCCTTTATTAGTGAGGGTTGGTTGCAATTAGTGATCTCTTTTAGTAAAAGGCACAAATAAGAAATGCAGAACTAATAAAGAGTTTTGTTAACCACACAAGTTACTGTCTAAAGAGTGATTATTTGATCCAATTTTAAGAAAACAAAATCTGTTATATCTTGTTTTAAAATAATGATGTTAATGGCAAAGTGAAAGATAACTGCGTGAATAGTATTTGTTAAAATTTTGAGTGTATTCAAGGACACCCAGGGACTTTTAACCCTCATACTTCATGCCCTGACAGTAGTTTAGTAATAAATTCACCAATAATCACTTTGATGCACACAAACTATTCCATTTAATGCACACCGAGCACTGCATTGACTACACTCTGCCCTGGTGGCCACATGAGGAACTGCAAGCTATAATGCTACCTGTTACTCCTAGTTATTATAGTAACTCAATTATGTATTCCCCCAACAATTAAGCCCTCTGTACAGCCAACGCCAAACTATGCTGGATTTCAAGACTGCATGACCTTTTCTACAGAAACTATTATCCGTGGAAAAACGATGCAAAAGTTTTCATGTGTAACAAAAACATTAACCATTTGCATATATCTGATGGATGTGCACACTTTTAGGGGTTCTAAGCAAATCTTTAAAGGAAATAGTCACATACTATTCTGAAGAGACTGTTGGAAACCAATCCAACTCATCTGCCTATCACATGCATTACAGGGATTTATTTTTAACCCAAATATTTCGGCCTTTCCAGATGTCCGGTGATCCTCGCCAGGACAGGGATTCTCCGTGGGAATTTACAGCTGTAATAACAATATGAGGCATTTAGATTATGAGTACGAGCAAATATTCACTTGCTTGTGAAAAGTGAACTTGGGAAAGTAGCCTGTGAACGTTTGTTTGTACGGCCATAATGCTCTGTTTACATGGCTCAATGCCAAGAACAGTTATTTTTAATGTGTATGTAAACTGACTATATCACATATAAAAAAAGGTTGGGCAAATGTAAAAGTCAGACAAAGAAGCAAACATTTCAGAGCAATAGTCATTACCTTGTGATTTCTATTAAATTATACATTTTTTGTGTCATTATTTTTACATATTTTGTGTACATATTGGTCATTGTTGTGAATCGTTACCAAGGTTATCATGGTTCTGTATTAAAAAGTAAATTTTTCATTGTTGTAAATACTGCTGTAAGGGACCATGATCTGAACCCTCTCTGTCTACTAAAAATGCTAAGAAGCTTCTCCTTATACATCAAATGTGTCATTTTTTTCTTTCTTTGCCAGAATCTGTACCTGATTTCTGTCCAATAACTATAAAAGCGATAAAAGGATATACTGCCTATTTGAAATCAATATTACTTAACTGCTAGGTCGTCGCAGCATAACAGACTTAAAAACGCATTCATTTTTATGATGTGCTTTTCTTTTCCAGGTGAAAGACTTTCCATTGGGCTAGACATGAGAGAGTGGGGAGAGGAAAGTAAGTATCTGGTAACAGAAAGTTAAGAGAGGTAGAATATAGAGAAGAGAGTGGAAAAATTAAGAGGGGGTTAAAGGGAGGAGGAACTAAAAATGCAAAAGGGGGAAATTAAGAGGGACAAGTGTTAATAACGACAGTGTGACCTGAAACCAAACCGATGAGAAGAGGAAATAAATAATAAAGAGAGGGGGTTCGAAGGAGAAAACGTAGGTAACAACCTCCCATTCTCAGGTGGCAGCCTGTCATTGGGACAATACAGTGTCTGGAAGTCCAAACTTATACACTGATTATTCCTGGCAACAAGCGGAATTCAACATTTACCATAAGCTCTGAAAGGGCGATCCCCATGTCTGTTTGAATACATCAGTTTAGTCATCCCTTGCGACTTGTCTGCGCTATAGAGTGACACTCACATTACACATGTACGTGCCTGCTGGAAGATGGACAGTGAGAATTTACATACAATAATACATGGAAAAAGGAAAAAAGTAAATACATGCCTGGCACAACACTCTAAATCTAAAACACAATTATTGTTATTCTGTAGCCCTGAAGATCTGTGTATTTTACCGACATGGATCATTGCGCATCAATACTGTGACCCCGGTTATGAAAGCGGAGGGTGTAAGAACCGGTTACAATTTATTTCAGGACTACTGATGACCTACAGACCTCATATTAGTATCCACCTCTGACATTTTGTAAAGGCCACGCACATATTTTATCTATCTGCTGACCCCACTGTGACTGTCTGCATTAATCACTAAATTCTGCCTTGTATGATTGCAACGTATTGCCAGGTAGTGATTTCCATGTGAAACTTATATAATAATATATTTGCATTAAAATTATATTATATTTCACTGTCATATATCAAGGTGGGATGTAGAAACTCACAAGACAATTCATTACTCAGCTATACATCCCACACCTTGCAGGGCAGCACTTCACCTGAAATGTATAAGAGAGCAAAATGTGCATTTACTTTACTTTATATTATATACATTCTGAGGAGGCTTTCTTTAATGACAGCTGAAATGCTACAGGTTGCCTCTTTGGCTCTGGCCATTTGTCACTAGCCTGCGAATTTCCGCAATAACAGGTGACTGAGTAAAACAGCTCCTGTTCAGCTACCGCATGGGATTTGCAAAAGAGCCGTGAGGTTTTCCTAAAGGCTTAGGGCCATAATCACTATGAGAGGAACAAGAGTAATCTGCACAAGAACATAACACTCAGGGCACTTCACACCCCATGCACACATATCTTAGTTCACAGCTGTCTGTCTTCACTCACAACCACTACATAAAATGCAAACAATATATACGTCTTATTCAAGTGACCTCTTACCGAAGCAGATACTTAAATTCCTCTTTCAAAAATGAAAAGGACCATCATGGAAATGCACACAAAGCAATTTATCGCAAACATCAAAGTGCTTCAGGTGCACGCATGATGCTAGTTGGCTAATTCAATTAAGCTACCCATGAATATTCAATCCAATTACCTGAAATGAATGAATGAAATACTTTCAGATTACTTTCAGTACTGTTCCCTACCAAAACCCAGAGAATGTTTTTCTCAGCTCCGGTAATAAAGGATCTGGAAGCTAAGATCCATCATTGTATCTGCTTTACACGTAAAACATTATGACGTACAGCAGACGAGACTCTCGTGAACACTTTAGGATAGGCATTCATCGAATTTCCCTTTTTGATCTGGGTTTTTCATTCCCCTGGATGCTTAAATTATAGTCTATTTTTTTCCCTCAATAAACTTCAAAATTTAGTGACTAACAAACAAAACAATTATCAAGAAATTATTATTCAATTATTATTATGGGTAAAAACAGAAAGTGCACCATTTATTCATTAACTACTGCTGATATTTTATTATGTAAAGTTACATTTTTTTAGTCGAATTTAACTTTTCCTATGAAACAGGTACTATTTTTTTTTTTACACAAGATTAAAAAAAATATACAAAATTATAACATGATTCATTCATACCCTCAATAGTTTGCCTTTGTTTTGGCAACTTTACTAAGCATCAAACATGTATATTTTTTAATATGCCTGATTCCAGCTCTAACTTCTACAAGGTTATCCTAATTATATATAACACATGATTTAAGACTCTTTTAATCTCCATTGTTTAATAATCTGAAATAAATAATGGTAAAAAAAAAAAAAATCACCCTATGCCTTCAGGCATTCCGGATGCATTTGTTTAATAAGGATACGCAGCTGTTAAGTGGTGCCTTAGCAGCATAAATAACATTGAAATATATAAATATACACGTTTATTTATTCGTAAACCTTAGTATACGCAATCTAAGCCCCAATAGCTTAGGCAAAGTAGTCGTTTCGGATACCTAAATCTTATCGCCTGTTTAGCACCACTCAACACAGCATTGGATTAGCTACATAGTCTTAAATTCTTAAATTAAGAATACTTCAAAGCTGCAAATATAATAATGAGTTGATTATTGTGGTTTAATTGCAGACATAATTCACTTATACATAAGTGTTAAGCAGGCGATAACCTTATGATGCGATGCGATATACTAATTATCACTTTCATATATCATTGAGAACTGGCTGATAAAGGGGTTCCAGCTATTTTCCCATATCCCTTTTTCTCCATTGGCAGTAAAGGAGGAGAGGTGCCCTACACAGCTTTCTCTTGTTTCTCTAGGCTGTTCAGGCCCTAATGAAACCGTATACTTGGAACACGGGGCATGGCTGCTGGCACAGTGTGTGTTGTGTATGGAGAGGTCATGAGATTGAGGTTGAAATTGGGCCGACGCAAAAACTGTTTCCAATTTTGCTGATTACAACATTGGAAAGTGTAGAGCTTTCAATCTAAACACGCAAAATGTTGGGGATCCTATGTATAAATATTTGTTCAGGCTTTTTTCCCCATCACTCCCCAAAAAAAGACAAAAAGAGCCATCACATCCAAAGGGATCGTGTTGCATCTGCAATGAAGGCATGTATAAAGGCTAACGGATCCATTTATAGAATGATTTTAGGCATTGTGCATCATATATAAACCAAATTTGACCATAAGTGTCTTGATGGAACTCTGATCTGTTCATTTCCCCACTAGACACCGTGGACAAGACTTCTACTGCAGGGAAGCCATGTGCAGGCGTGATGGATGCCAGGCAAGAAATATCCATGTACTGAGACCACACAAAAGCTTCCTCCAATAATTTTAATCAAATTAGAAAAGCTGTAGCTGAGCAACAAACGGAGAACAACTTTTTTGTTGCTTAACCCATGGGTTGTATATTATATTATCTATATTCATTCTGGGGCAAATATCTAAATATTAATCGGTCACCCATGGAAATTAAAATAAAATTCTTCTTTTTAGAGGCAGCTGACATCATATGTTTCTGTCTCCATATACATATATGTATGTTTTCCTGTTATTTTAAATGTTTACAACTTCTATTACCTCCACGTATCAGTTTCACTCCAAGGGCAGCTTGAGGGACACAGTTTTTTTGGCTCTGACAGGCTTTACTACAAGTGCACTTGATTTTACATGATAAAATAATATTCAATTTAACTTCAACAGATGCACATGCAATATAAATAACAACCCGCTCATTAAGTAGATTGCAACCTTGTAAGAGCAGCTCCTTGGTCTTCTGTATCAGTAGCTCCCAACGTATGTCAAACTGTATATTGTGATTTTTATATTTTTGTTAATTTTCACTGTCCCCCTATTGTAATAGAACTAAAGAATCTGGTGGCTCCCTATAAATAAATGTAATGAAATGTACATTAACTCAACCGCAACAGCTAGCAACTATGCTTAAATATGTCATTCTGGCATCTGTTACATGTTTATTTAAAGTTTTGCCGTGTTCTAAGTCTAATGTATACATTTACAAAAGGAAATCCATTACTCTCTTATAAATCCTACTGCAGAACAGCATTTTACATCCGCTGCCCTACAAAATATGCCCTAAAAAATAGCCAATGCGGTCACCCCACTAATATATATCTATATATATCTATATATATCTATATATAAATATATATTAATATATACTTCCAGGTATCCTTAGAGATTAACATTTGACAGCAAATTGGTCACACAATAGGCAACAAAACAGCATAACCGGTCCTGCCCCCTGAAGCTTGCAATCTAAACCTAAACCACTATGGCAATAAGCAGTAGTAGTAGTGAAAAAACTCTTTAGTTCCCAGGGCACTTTCAAAACAATTAAAGTGTGGGAAAATAATTACGAATTAAAACCACATTGTACGCATTTGTTCCCGAAGTGATATTAAACGATACAAATTTAGTGGCCTGGAACCAGACAATATTGTTCCTGGTGTGTATTACGGCAGTAATTGGCAACAGCTTAATGCAGACTAAAAGCAACTTGATTAGATTTACATGTATAATGAAGACAATGCTACACACCATTGATGTAGATGAGGGCACATTTGCATTGAATAGCACAAAAGAAGTTGTTTGGTAACACCTTACCAAAGGAACACACTACATTGGCTCAGAAAGGAGCTCACTTAGTACCTATTCAATGAAATCTTAATGAACTAGCTAGGTAAACTGGTGCTAAATCAGAAGCTTCGGCACATCTTAGATTAACGTTGCTGTATAATTGATTATATTTGATAAATCAGGTGCAGAACACCTGTACTAAATTGCAGGTGGAATAGGGTCGTCTGAAAGGTGCATTACTTGGCGATATAAAACATATAAACATAAATAAAAAAATATATATATTTATCCATATTAACAGCACTCCAGCTTTAAATGTTCAGCACCCTAGTGCAAATAGCAACAAAATATCATCATTTTCATGTTAATAATTTTTTTTTCTATTATTGATACAAGACACATGAGTGCTTAGAATTACTAATGGATATATATATGTATATATATTATAATAATTGTAGTGAATGTATCCCCTCCTAGTTCATTAAATTCAATGTCTCTGTTTTTAGTTCCTAGAAGGCCCGGGACTGGAGCCAATATAATCTTCAACAGAGACTCTATGCCCATGACAAACACCAGATAACCCATCAGACTACACACATTGCACATTCAATGCATACATTGTTAGCATTCTTCCCTACCTGAGGCATTTTCCAGAATGGGCTAAGATCTTAAGCCCCTTTTAGTTACCCCTGACAACAAAACAAGGAGGCTTCCTTATAAGACAAAGGAAAGGTATATTACTGGCGGTGTTTAAGATATTTCTTGGGAAAGGAAACTTAATCATGAAGGTTAAACATGGGAAAAGCCACAGACCAAGCCAAATATCAGAGAAATTAGAGGTAGGCAAGCTGGCAGGTCGCCTGGCGGAGCTGAGCCAAACCAGATCTATACTTTGGGTTTGGCTGGCTGGATAGCGCCCAAGCTGAGCCAGATCCAACTACTGCAAGAGGAAATTTCACATAAGAAGTATTGGCTCAGCTTTCTCTGAGCTGGGCAAGGCTAGGAGATGGGCGCTATCCAATGCTTCAGGAAGAGTATTTCTTAGACATAACAATAAAATACAGAGGTAACATAGAATCCATAGATCTATAATAGATTACACTGTCCATGCACACCTACAACCACACAATTTGGGGCACCATATGAAAGATCAAATGTATAATACATTGACCGTATAATGCATTGAATGTCTTTATGCTAGACCTCTAGAAGCCCTTGAGCTCAGGGGTTCTAGATCTTAGAACGTGATTAAGCACATTAAGCACTGATGACTGATGATTATTAGGCTGCTCGCTGGCTGGCACTAGAAAAGGGTCCTAATCTAATGTTGTTCCCATACACTGTGGTTTAATCCTAATTAGGCTAAACGTGTTTGCAACAAATATGTTTATGCACCACATTCATATTTTTAAAACATTAGATATAGATTGACATTAAAACATGGCAGAACCAAACTGCCAATGCTATTTGACAATGTGGGTTCTGCATTATAATTTTACTACATTGATGAAATATCCATCCATAGAGTCATCAAGAAATGTTAACAACTGAACATGCAGAAATGCTACTGAAATGTAAACTGATATAATACACCAGAAAAGGAGTTGGGAAGAATATACTATTCCACGGCCTAAGGCTACATATTATGACTGTCATCATGCAAATAGATCACTCAACCACGTAACCCACTGATGCAAATATACCTGTATCACGTTTAAAGACTCATTCTCAATATGTAATCCAAATGCAGACATGACAAGCACAATGATATTTACACAACATCATAGTAATGTTTGAAGTCACCAAATCACAAAGGAATGTAATGTCTAATGATGGGACTTCATTTATATCTCTCAGCTACGTATTCCGGTACCCTGGGCAGAAGTGTTTATCTATACACTTACTAAGGTCAGTACAAAGGAAAACATTCATTAAAAGAATGTTTGTGTCATTTTAAGAAGAATAAAATATTTAATGTAAAATGCCCCCAGCCGTCCTGTGCATTGCGGAGTTGTGCTATGAGAAATGTCCTGCAGAGATGCCCAGTCCTGACCAGTTCTGCTGCTCCTGAAACCTCGTGTCCCATTTGCCAAACTGGGAACCACTTCTGGAACGTAGTCATAACTGGAAAATTCACTGGGATCAAGTGAGTTTATGCAGACACCCAGTACCAAATGGCTTTCCCAGTTTTTCCCAAGGGACAGTGAAGCCATCACTGTTTTTCTGATTTTCAATGAAAACTAAGGACATGATAGACGCAAGGACTTATTGAAATGAGCCAGATAATATTATACATAAACATATCGAATTATTTCAGCAATGTCAATTGTCCCTATCATGCAAGGCAAATCATTCTGAGATTTCCTTAATTTACACGTACGTTGGGAAGGACATGTAATTTAAGCATGCGATTTATGATCAGCCTTACTGTGCTGACAGAATGCCTTGGGTTCTTTGCCAAACCAAGACAAACGATGGGGCGATGGAGACAAGTGTTACTGCTGTCAGCAAAATCTGGGGTTTCCTATCCCTCCAACACATCTACAGTGGTTTGTGGGATTCATTCACGCTCCGGGTTGTTGCAGCTTGTTGACATTTGAGAGTACTCTAGTACATGTTTAAACAAGCCTTAATAGCCACACTACATAAACCTCTATCAGATTAGCAGTGAAAATCCAATTAATCTCACTTGTGTAGGTATTTAAACTCTGCTACTGTATACCGAATCAACTAAGGTGCAAATTAATTGTTTTAATAGGTCATAAAAGCTGTGAAATGGAATCTAAAGGAAAACAAAGAGGCTTAACTTGTATTTAGCCTCCCTCAGATATAACGATGCAATGTATTACTGTTTTAATATTATTCTAAGGACAGGAATCAGAGATCAGAAAGCATTCTGTGGCCGAGATGTGAGTTAGCAGCGATGTAACCTATAATCTAGCCTCATATGACCGGCAGAAGGTTTAACATAAGATATACCAAACATTTATTATGCCCCCTTTTGTGTTTACATTTATGCGTATGCTGTCTATATGCCTCCAAAGCTCTGATCCATCACCATCTGAACACTAAAAAAGTACACAAAGAATTGCCCCCCTCCACTTATATATATATGTCTCTCATACTGCATGGCTCAACAAATCCACTCCACACGCAGGCGCCATATATACTACCACAGTACCGCTATGGGGGTCACATGACAACTTGTCACATGACCTTTCTGAGCTCTCCCATCCTGGCAGCGCACGGGGAAAAAGCCAGCTCTGTAAAGAAGACTTAGTTCTGGACGCAGCTTTGTATAAAACCAGTTTGTGTGTTCAGCACATGAACCATGGCGACCCGGTTTTATCGTCCCCTGTCATAAATCATTTTTCATACTTAGAAGCCAATTATTTTTTTCCTGGGCCCTCTTGGGGACATTTTAATGAATTTTTTTACCAATTTTAAAAATGAAAGTATTTTTTTTTTCATTTTGTCGAAAAAAAGACAACTGAAAGACAACAATACGATTACAATGCAAACATTTTAATACAATGTAAATTTTACTTTGGACTAATAAATTGTCGACAGGAACACTTAAAAAGTGTGTGACTGTAATTTGGGTTTTTAAAGGAACAATACATTTCCATGTTTTAAACAATGCCACAAGGTGTTGCAAAGCGCCTCGAGGTTCAGAAAGCTATTGTTTTCAGTTGCATTTGTTGTAACATTTGTTGTAGCAGATGGCATACAAAAACACTGCTGTAAAGAACAGTTACAAATCCAGGAACGTCTTCTGAACACCCTGTGCCATTTTGTATGGTTTAATCAGGATTCGAACATCTAACTTTAGGAAAGTTGGGATGTACGTGCATTTATACTGAGTAATATTATATAATAGCATTATTACATAGTATATATATATATATATATATATATATATATATATACACACAATAACACAATCAACTTAGGGCTCCACAAAAAGAAGATATCAAAGAAGGTCCATAATATGGTCCGTCAGTCCATGAGAAATCTGTGGTACAGTTTATGGATGCAATTTATTAAATCAATTTGTAGTCGTTGTGGTGTAGAATATGGTGGATAAGGAGGAGGGATATGGTGTGCTGATGGCTGCTACAGTCCAAGTGAGGGCAACACAGACTTGTTGGTGACTGTGAGAAGATCTACCATATCAGAGAGAGACAGAGAAGAATAGACTAGAATACACATACAGGAACCGTGCCTCAAAGCACGCTTTATTTGTTTCTAGCATTGAGATATATATCTATATATATATATATATATATATATATATATATATATATATATATATTGATCACCAATACGGCTCAGCTGCGGTACATTTCACACATCACTGGACTATGACATGTCTGCCTATTCCCAAAATAACATTTAAAGAGATAGAGTTTCATGGCTATTGCTGCAACTGACCTGGTTTGACCCTTTATTACTAGTGCATCCCAATGAGCCCATACGTCACTCATTAGAAATGAATTTGTAAACAGTTATACGGGGTTCCATTCCTTATTAGGCCTTCATTTTACAAATTTCATAAACTTTCATAAGTAACCGTCTCCAGAAATCTTGGCAGGCCTATGAGTATTTCTAAGAACAGTCACACAAAAACTACATACAATTTACTGAAAACAAAAATATAAACAAAAAGTGTACTGAGCCATGAAATAAAATGGTAAAAGAAATATTAACATTTGTAATACACTCAATTGCTGACTATTCCACCCTACCGGAAATATTATCCCGATGGCATGTTATTGGCATAATGAAGACCACCCAAACCCTAACTGGTCCAGGTTAACACTCAGTCCCTTAGCTCTTTTTTTTCCTACTGGAAAGAGGTCAAAATTGGGCACAATATGAATGGAATACTTTTAACCTCTTCATTATACACTGAAAATAAAACAGATGACACGAAACGTTACATCAAGGATCTAACAATTGACAAGGAGTTCCACTGAACTTGCAGAGTTTGGACCCATGCAGAACAATGTGAGATAAGGCATTCAAAACTAAACGCTGCATCTGATTGTTGAAATTGTCCACCAACCCCCAACCCCGTTCCTTCCTGAATCATCGCCTCCTCTGGGTAGACACACAAAGCTCTGTTATCCCGTCTCCTGGCTGTGCTTACTGTCAAGCTGCAGTACAGTGGATCTGTTCACTGCAAAAGTGCAACACGCAAAGGAAAGCCATGTTTACAATAGTCGAAGCAAAGCACCTGCATGGAAATATCACTGTCAGAGGCCCACGGCCAGCATCAAACAACCAAACCTCCATTTACAATGCACAAAAAAGCCATGCATAATGGAAACACCTGCCAATTACAGAGATAAAATAAACACCGACTGGGAATCAAAGGAACAGGAACCTCTTAAATACCATTTTCATCCCTGCTAGTATCAGGGACATGGGTTATCTGATCCAGGACCAAGCCGGTAGCCCAAACTGCGCTTGTGATTGGTTGCACACATAGCCCTTAAGTGTCCTATAGGAGATATAATCTAAAGCAGGTAATTGCCATGCGGTTACAAGCCGGTTGTCCTCACATCCAGCTTGTTCCATTTCCATGCATGCTTATCGTTTTGAAATCCTTACACTATAGCCCAGCATAAGACAAATGTTAAAATCACCGCCCTAATCAATAATTGGAACAATATGTTCCAAGGCAATATTTTTATTTGAGTACCAAGCATTAACTATATGAATTTGGACCACCACTTTGCTGTGCTATAGCTGTATTTCTTTCAGTATACTGAGAGATCATGGTCTATGTTGAAGAAGGGTGATCACATCAGCCATGTTTTCCAGGAGACATATCATTTTTACACATTGCTGACCAGCCCAGATAAAATGCTGCCCTGTGGGACGTAGTTGCATTTTATTTATGTCATGTGACACAAAAGCTTGTACTAATAGGCTGTTGCCATAGAAAGTAAAAGAAAAACGTTTATTAAAGGTTTCTGTGTTGCGTTGATGTGTTCAAAGACAGCCATTAATGTTTACCTTTTTCTCCTTAAATTAAAACATTTGATTGTTGCTATATATCATTTATATATTTATATAGATATATCCTATACAGCCTCTGTCCCTTTGCTTTTAACTAATACTGTGCTGCGTCTTTGGTGGTCTGCAATAACCAAGCAGTTTAAAGACTGTCGGTGTACAGACACCTGTTACGGCTATATATTATCCTTTAAGTTAAAGCAGGTCCTAGAGGAGGGGGCAGTGCTGTTGCATGGGTCCCAAACCACTAATTAATTAAAAAAATACTAATTTCCTCAATAGAAAATATACATTTGCTTTCAATGAAAAGGGGTTATTTCTCACAGTATATATCCGCAACATCTTATATCTTAGGGTATATATCAACATCATCTTATAGCTTACAGTATATATCTGCAACATCTTATATCTTACAGTATATATCCGCAACATCTTATAACCTACAGTATATATCCACATCATCTTATAACCTAAAGTATATATCCGCAACATCTTATAACCTACAGTATATATCCGCAACATCTTATAACCTACAGTATATATCCGCAACATCTTATAACCTACAGTATATATCCGCAACATCTTATAACCTACAGTATATATCCGCAACATCTTATAACCTACAGTATATATCCGCAACATCTTATAACCTACAGTATATATCCGCAACATCTTATAACCTACAGTATATATCCGCAACATCTTATAACCTACAGTATATATCCGCAACAAGCTCTAATGCCAAATTTGGATGTAAGAAGGAAGAGTGCCTTTCTCTCTTTAAGTCCATACTGCAGCCTAGAGGCCGCAGCAATATGAATGATATAAATTGTGAATTTCAGGGGCTATAACCTTAGACCTCCCTTAGACTGCCAGATGTCCTACGCATTAGCTTTGTTGGCCTCTATGTTCAATCCCCTATGGTTGAGGATGTATATTAAGGCACCGCAGCAGTTAGGCTGTCACATTTGGAAATGACACACACAGCGATCAATGCTATGAATTAGTGATCTCTGTATTTCCCAGAGGTCTACTTACAATGCTCCAGGCCACACCTGCACATTTCACACAACCTGCTTATATATATCTATATATATCTATATATCTATATATATATATATATATATATATATATATATATATATATATATATATATATATATATATATATATACATACATACATACATATACACACACATACATATACACACACATACATATACACACACATATATATATATATATATATACACACACACACACATTATATATATACACACACACATATATATATATATACACACACATTATATATATATAGATACATACATACATATACACACACATACATATACACACACACATATATATATATATACACACACATTATATATATATATATATATATATATATATATATATATAAACACACACACATATATCATCCCCCCACTTGCACCATATAGATCGGGCAGCTGTTTGGGTCCCCCGCTGCCCATTGGCCCCCAGACATGCATATAATCACATGTTGGACAGGGACCCTGTAACAATTCCCCGATATGGCTCCATATCCAGTGTTGATGGGGTACAGATGCCCTGTGTATGCAGCACTATATGTACAGTGTGTGCATATGGGATGATTGCAGTTACCGTCTCGTTGGCAGCACTGACAGGCAGCAGGATGCTCGGTCCCCGCCGGCCCGGAGACCCCCGATCGAGCCGCTGTTCACCCATGTTTCGGGGGGCCGTGTCTCCGTGTCGTCGCTCTCCCCAGTGCTGAAAGCTGCTGCTGTCACGATAGGTGACATAACAAGCCAGTGCCAGCCCTGCCCCGGCAGCCCCGGAGACCAGGAGCACAAACGAAGGCCTAGCGTTCGCCGAGGAGCCGGGCTTCTGGACGGACACTGCCCGGGGCTGGGCACCAGACCAGGGTTGCTGAGGGGTACGGAGCGCCCGGACGAGCCTGCGGAGAGCAGCCATGAGGGAAGAGATGGAGTGACAGGGAGAGACAGGAGGAGGGGAGAGGCAGCAGGCAATGATCGCGAGAGGAAAACAAGCGGCCCATCTCCAGCCTCCGCTCTAATACACAGCAGCGCCCGGGCAACAGGGGCAAAGCGCGGCTGGCACAGGGCACTGCACTCACAGCACTGCGCACACTCACAGCACTGCGCACACTCACAGCACCGCACTCACCCACTCACATCACTACACCTACTCACAGCGCTAGACCCACTAACAGTACTCACTGCACCCACTCACAGCACTCTTCTTTCTTAGGGTCTGGATATTCCAACCCTCTGACTTAAACTTAACATTATAAAGGGCAAAACTGAGTGAGCTTTCCCTACAAGAAGGTTTCAGGTGGCCCTGCATAATGTATAGGTTAATAGTGAATGTATAGTTACTGTAGCTTTTTTTACTTGCAAATAAATCCCATAAACAGCCGCAGAAAGGACAATATCAAGGTGCTGCGGGTAATGGCATCCTTAGCCTCTGTCCTAGCAAACCCTGAAAACTGTCACCGAGAGAGATGTTGCAGTTGAGGTTTCCGATTTTAGGAGCTATTGCTGAAAACACATATTGTAAACGTGGACCTTTCTGTGTGAAACTTACTTTTCATAAAAACATTTTTGCTGCTTCTGTAATTTCACAATTTGTGTATTGTGTACAAACATCTCTAGAAGCCATGAGAAAGCAGATGACTGCTGTGTAGATTTAAAGGAAACAATAAAAAGAAGAACAGATGCAAGAATTTCTGATACATTGGCTTGTTTAAAAATAAAATACATTTTGGGCATTTTGTTTTAATAAATAGCAATAAAGAAGAAGTGCATGACTTGCTGCAAAGGAATGAGGGACACTGGCAGGGCTCCCATCAGAGGGATACCCCATGTATGGGTCTGGGGGGGGGGGTTGGGGTTCAGATGGCCCCTTTCCAGAGATTGGGACCTGGGTCTTCCTTTCTGGGGACCATTTCCAGACCATGGGATGGTAGCCCAATGGCAAGCAGGGTAAGGGGCAGTCGGACAGGGCACAGGGGTCATAGATCTTTACTGGGCCCCACGATTTGTGATGGCAGCCTTTGGTGCTGGTCAAGCCTGTGTAACACTGCTCACATACACTACTTGCCTGAGACACGCTCAAAACAGCAACGCTGCTACGCTACACCGAAGAGTGGTAGTAATGTCTCTTTTTTCAGTTGAAAAGCAACAAGCTCTGTCCTTCACTTACATCAGGACTTTGAGCTGTCTAGAACGCTATTGTGTCGATGGCACAGAAGACATTACTTGTCTCAGCTGTAAACTTCAGAAGTAGGGCATGTGATTCTCTTTTTTGCAGCTGGGGACGAATGAAGTATAAAAAGTCACTGAAAGCGAGAAGGAGGGTGGGTCAGAGAAGTCCCACAAGTCAATAACCAGTCTTGATTATTTTTATATATTTTTTCAGGTCTAGTCAAGGTATCTGAGAGTGTAGTGTAGCATAATAAAAAACTGTGTCGTTACATGTTATGATGATTTCCCCATTTTTTGCTACATTTTCCAAACCAAATAAAAAACAATAGGTTGTTTTCTCAAAACTCTATATATGTAATTTTACATACATGTGCACATGATACTGTGGTATCAGAAAGCCATATCAGGCTGGCCCTTCCATGCACTCGCCTCTGCCTACCTTTAATAAAAATCCAGGGACAGATTGCCCCAGCAGCTAACCAGCAACCCCACTACACCATGGTGGGTCCAATATGCCCATATGGCGCATATGTAGTTGGCATTTAGAGAGTGAATGACTATTTACAAAGGCAACCGCAAGTGCTTTGTAAAGTGCATGCAATCATAGATTCATCTACCTTGGGTTGAGTATTGCACGGAGGTGCAGGAAGTGTAATTTAAGGTCACTAAGTATTGGAATGTAGACAATAGTCTCTAAAAACAATCTGCCAAAAGAACCTCATAAATAGGTTGTTTGCAGCTCCCCTTCAAAGAGAGCATCGCAGCAGTAAAGATAACACTAGGTGTATACAATGACACATCAAGCTTGCCAATATCAGTAAATGTTTTTTCCAGCCGTTCTCAATGGCAACCTATAACTAAGTATCTATCTATCTATCTATCTATCTATCTATCTATCTATCTATCGTTAGGAAAGCTTAAATTGTGTGCATATATTAAATGGTGACATTTTCAGGGATCGGAATCAGTGATCATCTACAAGAGAGGTCTTATGGAAAGCAACACCACTGGTTTCTTGGCATGCAATGATCCTATATTGTACATTCTCCTATAGCATGAAATCTATATGTGCCACTGGCACACTAGTTTACTGAACATGCTAAGCTTCCGTTTTATGGAAAGTGACAAAACCAAGCCACTCAGTGACACTGGTAGACTCCAGGAGTGCAGTTTTCACTTTAAAAAGACTAAAGCTTTTTTTTTATGCCAAAACATAAAAAATGCCCACTTTGGAAACAATTATAGCTCTAGTTAATAAGTGAGTTGAAACATCACCAAATGGGCTCCAAACAAATGCTTTATCATCAACCAGTCTCAGTCACATGGATAAAGAACATATAACGATCCTATGTCAAAAGATTATAAACTTGGGTTTACACACCCAATATTCCAAAAGAATAGAAATAACATATCACTAAACCTTATAGAAGAGGGTGACCAAGAAGCCATCCCTATATTCAACTTAAAAGGAATTGTAGCAGTAGCATGGTCCACCCATGCCTTAAGGTATCTGCTTTTTCTGATAACTGTTTCTAAATGTACAATGTCCTTGTAAGTATTTAATCACATAATCTTCTTTTGCAAGTTGTACCTAATTGAGCCAATTATAGATGGCATTTCCTAAAACATGTCTTCTCAATTTAACCTTTTAAGGAGTAAGTGACTCCGGAAAATGGATCCAAGGATTTGGTGGGATACTGTGCATCCGTAGTAGAAGACACATTAATATATTAATAAACTTTTAGTTAGTAAATGGAGAGATTGGACACCCATCATGGTATGAAGAATCTGAATTAATTGTTTAATTGTTTAAATATATAGATATATTCAAACTACCGTTCAAAGGTTTGGGGTCGCTTAGAAATTGTTTTTGGAACAAAATAAAATGTTGTCCATTAAAATAATGAGGAAAGGATCATAACTACAGTGTAAACATTGAGAGATTGTTAATGTTGTAAATGACTATTGTAGCTGGAAACAGTTGATTTCTAATAGAATATCTTCATAGGGCTACAGAGGCCTTTTATCACTCCCATCACTCCTGTGTTCCAATGGCACATTGTGTTCGCTAGTCCAAGTTTAAATTTAAAAGGCTATTTGATCGTTAGAAAATCCTTTTGCAATTATGGCAGAAATTTCCATATTTTCCATAAAAACAGCTAAGTGACCGAAACTTACATTTGAAGGGTAAATATTTTATCTTTCCAATTAGATACAGTAGGATGCAGCTGTACAATGGGCTATGTTTTACTCTAAATACTCCTCAAATATACGCCAATAATCAGTGAGTTTTTTTTTATGATTTCTTGATTTTGTTCTATATATATATATATAGAGAGAGAGAGAGAGATCACGATCATAATGACCAGATATCGATGAATTTGGAGTAATGTTTTGATTAATTAAGTAATGTTTGATTTCATCCACGTTCAAAGTCTTTGGCAACGTATAATCAAATTGGACCTGTTCTGACTACATTTCTTGTTCTTTTCTAGGGATAAAGCTAATTACCACACATACTGTATACTTCTACAGGTGCAGAATAACTGGAGGGTAATAACTTTCCTTAACTGCAACTTAGATCATTAAATAAGATCTCACCGGTTGCGTTCTGATGTCCCCTGATTCATACTTACAACCAAAATTCTGGTTTCAAATAGATTCAGGGTTGTCTTGACATTAGGGTCTCCATACTTGCCAGGGCTTGCCCACCCAATGCTGCAGATAGTGTTAACGTGTGCTATTATGACAGTCTTTGCATACATTTACAAAGCAACGCTACATAAATTTACAAAAACCTTACTGGTATTTTTTACTGTGAAAAGCATTACTTATGGAAATGTCTTGTTAAATAATTTCATATGTACTGAGAATATGTGGAAGTCCCTCAACAGTAACTCCGGTAACTTATCCAGTTAACCATTTATTATGAAGGATCAATTTTTGTTAGTTTTCCTATAAAAATATCTGGACTTTCATTACACCCTACATTTTTTAAGGTTTTTTCAAGCATGCAGAAGTATACAAAAATGTTAAGGCCAGAGTAAAATGCATACATGTAATCACATGCCAAAGGGGATCTTATGATCAAAAAGGTCCACGTTGTACCAAGCAAGTCTTCCACAGAGGGAATACTTATCTTGCATAGATAAAATGTTACACAGTTACACTTCTTAGCTTTCTTCCCTTATACAAAGTAACAAGTCATGAAGTAAGAAGGTCAAGTTGTGGTCTAGGAAAGGAGTTGGTGCGTTCATCAAGTCCATCGTTTTAGACCCAACAAAAAGTAATCAAGAACAACTAGTTCATGTGGCGGCAATAGGAGTGGAAAGGCATTTTGTTCTGTTTGTATCTTTTGATGTCATAAGTTCAGTCAATGTTCAGACATAGCTGTTAGATTTCCCTTTCTGAAATACTCAACAGTAAGCATGTCAGTGTACAAGTATGAGTGGAGAACACTTTCATTATATTAACATTTTGTACCAAGGTATGACCATCCACTTACTCTGCTGAATTTAGCTCGTTTTATAACTAAATGGACCATTATAAACATTATTCCTAGAACTATCCCATTTTTCCCCAAAAGATACTTTATTTGTGCAAATTATGCATAATTCATTGTTTTTGCTGGGAACATATAATCATTATGTGAAAAAAAGCAGGCACTTATAGGTTGTCATAAAAAATGCACCATTAGATTTTCCTAAGTGGAACAGCATTGTAATTACTAAAACAAGGTATATGGTAATTTGTAATAATCTCTATATCTTAAAATAAACATAAACAGTTATTTCTTAAAGACGTAGAACAGTGCGTTATTGAGAAATAATATTAGAAGAGGCTAATCCCCTCTGCATTTTAGCCTGCTTGAAAGGTTTCCATGGCCGGACCTGGCACGTAGGCAAGTAAACTGGTGTACATGTAAGCCAACTCGCATGTACATATGTGGCAACTCAACCTTTCCAACCTAGTAGGACAACAGGAGGCAGAGAGTAGCTGCGTACCAGTGGATTTAATACCCAACTGGCACAAAAACCATTTTGCGTATTCCTACTAAGAAATGATTATAATGGCCATTAGCCATAGATGGCATTTGTAACAGCTTGTGCCCCGGGAGCCCCTAAAATGTGCCTCCCCTGTACCATAGGGCCTGTTACACCACCAGCAAGGGCTCATAATATATCTGGATTTAAAATATGCAGACACAATATTAGTCTTATCAGTTGCATCATTACCCCGTCTTAACTGGTACTTTATAGAATGTTATTAAGTGTCAGGATAATAATATATGCGTTCATGAACTTGAAATCTACTTCTTTTAGTAGATTTAGTATTACAAAATCTCAATGAAAACTGTTATTTCTGAATACCACCAGTAGCCTATTTCTATGTACATTATGTTAAGAACTAACATGGTTGACTATTTAGGTTAATATATGTTTTTTAATGAAGATTTTTCAATTCAAAATACCGTCACACTTTCTTTTTCATATGTACCTCAATATTTACTGATTTGTTGTGTTAGGTGTCCGCAAGGTGTTACTTTAAGGGCTTTGTTAGCATTCATCCTCCCCTAGTTCTCTACAACTTCACACATATACGTCCAGACATTTTCCAAGTCAGTATGGTTATTGGAAAACAAAACAGGCTAGCGAAGTCCTCGTCTTAGGGAGATAAGCCAAGTTCTCGAGTTCGTAGACAAAAAAAACAATTTACATGTTCCAGACAGCACAAAAACACAACACAAGCCTAATGCTAAGCCACTTGCAAAATATAGCAACACAACATTGCACCCATTGACCAATGCATATAATAAACTTTAAACCTACACCCTTACATGCACATAAATAACAAAAGAACATGCCTAAAAATAAGCAACAAAATTACACTAAAATATACACATTACTGGGAATGTGCTGGAATTTTGGAATACAACGCCTATCAACTTCATACAACCTAAAGTGGAACTAGCCCTGCTAATACATTATTTCTTTAAAAATTGTTTAACTTATTTTTGATAAGCCATTTTGGGCTATTATCACGTAACCTGGAAATTATTTAGAAATCATAATTGCCATTGGCTTAAATATATTTTTTTTTTTAAATAGTTCATAGCTTGCACGAACAGATGACTTTCTCCTTCTGTGTCTTAATATGTGTTAATGTTTTTGTCAATTTTAATTTTCTAAACATTTTTACTGTCCACTACTGTAACAACGCTACTGAATCTGCTGGTGCTATATTAATAAAGGTAACAATGTACGATTTTCCAGTTTCAAAATAAATGAGAAATGGAAACAGGTCATTTGGAAAAAAAAAATGTGGACATATTTTAGAATAAATGAATGCACTTCTCAACTTCAAATGATAAGCATTTACAGTGAAATTGCCCGAAGTCTCCAACTTTAGATCGCGACCTTTTGATCTCCGGACACCTCTGAAGATATTTGAGGTATGACAGCTTTGCCCAACTCTAATCCCCGAGTATTGTTGCGACCTTTATAGGATTCTCACCTCTTTACTTTGATTACCGGTGCTTATTGTATTTATGCTAATTAATTACGCTTTTATTATCTTCCCACTTCTGTATAAACTTCTACTTTTACAAAGTCTAGCTTCGTAAAATAGGTTAATCGATAACTTAGAAATATCCAACATTTAAAAAAATATATATCTACGTATGTAATGTTACTAAATTCAGGGTACACTAAGGAAATACTATTATTAAAGCTAATTCTGTTTTACGCCATTGCCTCTTGAAACCATTTTTGGGGGTAATTCATCATGATGCTGCTATGGCAATAAAGTATGTCATACAAGCATTGCTGTTAAGTTACATCCACTAGTATGAATTTTAGAAGTTTTTGGAGGCTGAGAACTAATGCTCTTAAAAAGTAGGCCAAAATTAGGTGTTAGGTGCTCCTGGGAATTGTCCATCTCTAATTATTTAAATAATTATTATTAGGCTCAAGTGTGAGTATGGCGTTGACTATGAGACAATGCCCAAAGCATGTCACATAATCTGATATTGCCTTTTCTCTAAGGTGTCAATTTTACAATGATTATGGTGATGGGGATTAATACATCTCTTCATTATTATCATGTGATGGTTTATAAGTATTAAACAAAAGGATTAAAATAAAGAACAGATCAATAAGGGGCACTCCATGGCAATATGATACAAAGAAAGACCCGGCTGCATAGCCAGCAGATGCCAACAATGAAAACAAGGGATTATGCACATGGTATGGAAATATAGACCACCAAAATCTTAATTTTCCGATAATTACTATTTTTGCACAATATAAAAGTGTACAATAGAGGATACCTGCAGTCATTTAGTTGCTGGCAGTCATTGGATGAATGTTTATAAAGTGACTCAAATAATTACTATTGTTTTTTTAAGTATAGAAAGGTACCCATTACATCTATAATAATTTCTCATAAATAACAAACTCATAGATAATAAAAATCATTATGAAGTAATGTCACTTATAATTACACGTAAACTAACTAGACTGCTTTCTTCTACAAAAACAGACATATTTTGCTTAATTAATCTGTATATAATAGAAAAATGCACGCCATCACTATAAAAAACAATTGTAGCATATGATACTAGATATTTTAAGCTGGTAATGATGTATTTACTAAGGATGAAGCACTCTTAAGATATATTACCCCAGGCGAAATGGGATATCACTGATACACAGGGAGCTCCAATCCAATAAATATATCATCAGTTTGGTCAGTATTACACCTGTAATAGAGAACTTGAAGAATGTGGTTATAATGGAGCCTTTTGATGTCGCAGTGGCAGACCATGATACAAACTTGCTGTCTTATTTTAGAGAGAAAAAATAAAGAGCAATCAATTACTATCACATATACACTACGTGGACAAAAGTATTGGGACACCTGACCGTTACACCAACAGGGACTTTTATGACTTTCCATTCTAAATACATAGACATTAATATGTAGTTGGTTCCCCCTCCCCTTGCAGAAAAATTGGAAGCATAGCATTGTCAAAAAAATACTGAAGGGCACATACCAAGACATTTTGGACAATGCTATGCTTCCAACTTTGTGGGAACAGTTTGGGGAAGGCCCATTTCTATTGCAGCATGACTGTGCCTCTGTGCACAAAGCAAGATCCATGTAGACCTGGGTACATGAGCTTGGTGTGGAAGAACTTGACTGGCTGCACAGAATCTTGACCTCAACCCCATCGAACACCTTTGGGATGAACTGGAATGGCGATTGCAAGCCAGGCCTTCTCCTTCAGTGCCTGACCTCACAAATGCTCTACTGGATGAATGGGTAAAAATTCCCACAGAAACGCTCCAAACTCTTGTGGAAAGCCTTCTCGAAAGAGTGGAAGCTTTTATAGCTGCAAAGGGGGACAAACTACATATTAATTTCTATGTGTTTAGAATGCAATGCCATAAAAGTCCCTGTTGGTGTGATGGTCAGGTGTCCCGATACTGTTGTCTATATAATGTATGTTAAATTATATTTCTTGGACAATTTTTCTTTCTTAAAGAACATTACCAAACTATATATATTTCACATATATGTATCACATATCCAATGTTGATTATATCACCATGAACTCATTTTTGGAAACCTAATTTTTCAACATTGAATCACATTTGCACCATCATGTATCAGAATAAAATAAAATGAATCAATCATCATGTCACAGACTCATATAGAAAAGAAAAAGAAAGGTTAGCTGGTGGCTTATAGCTAAAACATGGTAGTTCATCAAGACTCATATCTAGTTTAGTCCATGTAACAGAAGTAGAACACTGCTTAATAAAATATGTAAAATACAACATGCACTTTAATGCATGAAAAGGGAAAAAATATTAAATGGAAGTGAATTAAATAAAGCAATACAGTTTAGTTCCTGTAAATTGGTCATCTAGGCCTTCACAATACATAATGCCTTGAAATGTAATTTTGCCCCTTTTTGTTTATACTCTATTCTCTTTCTCTGTCAGCCCCTGATCAGTCATTGTGAAGATCATCCAGTACCAGGTTTGCTACACTTTACTGGTGTTACAATGGTCATGACAAGACCATATCATGGAGTCTTTAAGGGTACATTACTTTGGAAATGCTCAATATTCCATTGATATATGTATGTTTTTTGACTATTTCTCAAGACAATAGTCACGAAAAAGACATTATAACATGAACCCAGACATACAGGTGAGTGGGCTGGCCACAGCCATTCAGATCCCTTTGCTAGAGAAGCAGACAGTATCACTGATTTATTTTTATGTGGAGCAATATCAATAAAACTTCCAGGGGTGAGTTATAAACAACTAGAAACCTGCCCTTTCAATTCATTTGGGATACAGAAGTACTTGCTAAATAATTACATCTAGGGCCAAGTAACTTTGATCTCACTTTCTTTGAATTAACAGTGCAATTTAGTAGATTTTGTTCAAAGCACAAACTCATTGGCTGATGCTTTGCACTGATGTGATAGTGTTTAAACAGATGTGCTTTGAAATCACTATTATGGTGGATTTCAGATCCCACCACATGACAGAATCCTGTCATTTGAAGGATAAATAATGTAACATATACCTGCTACAACTATCTCAGTGACAACCTGGATATTTTGGGAGCTGGTTTATCTTTTTTTACAGCTTTATAGCTTCAGGGTTAGTAATAGCACGTTCACTAAATTGCTGCTTTAAAGAAGGCATTTTATAGTTCAGGTGCACAGAGAATTTAGATTGTCAGGACTGAAAGGTGTAGCATTACCTGCTTTAAAACATTTGTCAATGAATTACACTAAACACTTCACAGAAAATTGAAAGCCCAATCTATTTGATCTCTGTGATTTAGCCTTAAATCACACAATTTACTGTCAATATGAACTTTGAATCTAGGCATTGTTTTTTATGTAGGTACTTTGTAGAATTAATCAAAGATAAAAAGAAATAGAGAAAGATGGATATTGCCAAGGAATGTAATTTATTTGCATTTTTTAAATTTTCTTCCATTTCATTTCTCAATTTAAGGAACATTAGTAGTAGACTGAAGTACATATAAAATAATTAAAAAGCCAGAAAGTTAACCAGTGAAGGCATTTTAGATACAGAATATAGAATGGGAAAAAATTATGCATAATATGCTGAACATAGATACACTGGGGGATAAAAAATGAAAATAAAAATGTGTAAAATGATATATGTATAACTAGGCAGAACAAACAAAAAAACATATGTATAACGAGCATTTTGGCAGAAAGTGCTAAAAATTTGCAATCGCTATAGCAACCCGTTATAGACCATTGCAGAATGGTAATATATTAAAAAATAAAATTTAAAGTAATAATAATAAAAATAATTATAATTTCCTGTTGATTGCTTCTTACCACTAGACTTTTTACTAAACCCCCATTATAGTAATTTCACTCTGGCTCTCAGAGTCGGATATTTAAAACACTGCTCCACACAACACTGTATTTCTAAAATTCTATACCTTTTTTAACATGAAAAATAATAATAATAATAAAAAAGAATAATAATAAATAAATAATAATAATAATATTATTAGCCACCCAGTAGCCACCCCCTGTGGTGCAATATTTTTTATAGGGGGACCATCATTTTAAATAACTGACTGGGGATGCCAGTCCCAGTAGCCACCCCCTGTGGTGCAATATTTTTTATAGGGGGGCCATCATTTTAAATAACTGACTGGGGATGCCAGTAACAATGCTAAAAAAAAGAAAAGAAGAAAAGACCAAAAAACGATCCAGCACCTTGTTTTATTGGGGCTTTAAAAAAGGAGAGCAATCTCAGATCTTTGTGTTTTTTTTGTATGTGTTTGTCAGGGAAGGTCTTAGATGGTAGACCCACCCCTTTACCTCTTACCTTTACTTGCACCTGTCTGCGCAATGCAATCCAAGCACCTCCTGCATCCTAACAAGACAGGCTCCCTCCTGCTGCTGGCTCCCTTCAGGATCTGATCCCAGGATCACAGCAGGAGATCGCTGCTCTACTTGGCTTCTGCAGGCGACCATCCTCGGCAGCATCTTTATAATAAGCGGCCATCAAGTTCCAAACATGTCCTTTGGATTCCACCTAGAGTCTGCGGAGAGTTTTGGATTATGGAGATCATGTTTGTGATTTACATTGCATCTGAATGGACCAGCGCTGAAAGGGAGACACTTTACACTTCTCCAACAAAGACCCGTGAGGTGTGAAGGGAGAGTGCTTTGAGACCCTCCGTCTGAACGTGCCTCATTACCATATGTCAATTTGCGCAATATACATTCTGCCCTCTACATATAACCTCTCCCTGGACGACCCCTCACTCACTCACTCTGGGACACCTGGAGAACACAATTTAATGCTCCCAGCACCTGAATAGTCTAAGTAACTTGATCGCTGCCCTCCCGGGATCCTTCTGAGGACTTGGTCATTACCTTTACATCATGGCTCCAGTGGCCGAAATGGGTAGCTTCCTGGCCGGCGTGGACACCTTGGCTCAGGTGGGCACTCAGTACCTGCTGCCTCCTGCCAGAGACACCCCCCTGCTGTACAACGACCCACTGGGGCAGTCTGAGCGCTTGTCCCGCAGCGCCCCCTCGGATCTGGCCCATCTCCAGGGCATTCTCCGCCGCAGACAGCTCTACTGCAGGACCGGGTTTCACCTGCAGATCCTCCCCGACGGTAACGTGCAGGGCACCCGGCAGGACCACAGCCGCTTCGGTGAGTAGCCTTCCGGATGCACTCCATTCATAACTACACCATACAATGCATACCAGATTTACTACATAGCGACTGGTCCAAAGTCACCTGTCCACAAGTAGCACTGGTAATATAGTATAACATAAATATAACAACGATATATATATTTTATATATATATATATATATTAATAGTTGAATGTTGAACAGTACAAACATTGATATGCAAAAAAAGGTGACATTAATCTACCTGTCATTGCTGATCATATTTTTAGCAACTTGTAGGGATTAAGATCCTTTGATTTGTATAAAGGGATTAAATTTACGTGCACACAACACCCGAGGTTATTTAAATATGGCTAACTTGTAAACTATCATGTCTGATATGTATGTAAATGAGTAATTAGAGTTAGAATGCCTGAATGATTCCACCTATTTAACTTCATGCACACTTCCAAATCCAAGCCAGGCTACTGTTTTGTCATTGGGGTTTAATATACAACTAGCCCCAAACACTGGCAGACAGTGTCCCCAGACATACACATAGAGACAGACCCAAAATAAATTTACCTGCAGGAAAAAAATGCGTAAAGCTACAGTCCTCCCCAAAAATAATAACATTTAATAAATGAAATCATTTAAAATATATTAAATGATGCGTATATTTGCATTTGTATAAATATGTTTTCTGACACATAGGTTATTTAGTTAAATCTAGATCATTGCTTTTTTTATTTGATTTTTTTCCAAATGCACTGACATATCCTCCAGTTTATATCCCAGAATCCATTGATCTGAGTTATTAATCATGTGATAACATTTCGATGAACAATTCTATAGTTCAGGGTTACAATTCAGCTGCTGTGTGACTACAACTCACATTGTCCCCAGCCATACTGAACCTGGGAACTGGATACTGTGATTTCTGGTGAAGCTGGAAGGTTAAGCATTGCTTACCTGAGCTTTAGTTTTTCCCCAAACACTGCAGAAACAGAAAATGATGGAAATACTTACCTGACAGGAAGAATGAATAATAATCTTGTTTTTTTTTTTAGTGCTGATTTATCTGAACAAACCAACTATTGTAGTCTGTATTCTCCCTTCTTTTTTATCCTTAGTTGCTGAAGAAGGTGATTAAATAGTGGTATATTTCCTTTCCCATAGCCAGATCTATGAACACAAAATAGATGTGTAGCCTGATGGGCATGCGTGACCTCATAATCCTCTATAACAACAAAAGATTAATTCATTTTGCATCATACTTATGAAGTGGACACAAGATTTGCCACATGTAAATGTTGTCCAAAAAGCGTTAGAATTTTATTCAGAATTAAATCCATCAATAGGTGCCCGAAGTGAGAAAAAAAAAATCCCCAAATAGGTAAACATGAGATCAAACATATTCTTTCATATGCTCCTCTTTTATCCTACCCCTATTCTACTGAGACTCTCGTGTGATGTGGTCTCTCTGTGGACTGGCTCACCTGCTTATTGTCATATATATTTTTTTAAACCCTGGCTTTTCAAAAGGTATCACAATGAAGCCTAAATACCTGTATAACAATCAAGTGTTCCCTATCCAAACTGCTTAAAAGTTGAAGAAAATATAAAAATAAAATTAAAATAATTATCTATTGAACTCAAGTTAATTTCACAAGGATTTTTAGAAACACATTGAAACTGTGTGATATGTTCATGACTGCTGCTGTGGTCAATTAAACTAAAGAAATGGAAAACCATTGCTAATTAAAATTGATATTATTTAAAAAAATAACACTTCTACCCATAATGACCTTTTGTCTACAATGTATCAAATAAGTAAATATGCATTCCCATGTTAAATAGGTATGGTTACTTGTTTGTGAGTTTCCTTTTAACTGTATTAATATAGATCTTCCCTTATTTTTTGCACAGGCATCCTTGAGTTCATCAGTGTTGCAATTGGTCTTGTCAGCATTAGAGGAGTAGACAGTGGTTTATACCTTGGCATGAATGACAAAGGAGAACTTTTTGGATCGGTGAGTAATAATCAGATAAGATGCTGGTATTTTACTGCTTAAGTCCTTCTGTTCTTGAACCCATTAGGGCTCAACAATAGGTTAAGGAACCCAATCAGTTTTCATTAGTGTTTAAGAGTCCTTATTTCCCCCATTGTACAGCTTGTACAAATCTAAGCCTGACCTCTGCTGGTGCAGTGATCCAGTGATCTCTTTAAACATTGTCCTATTTTTGTTTTACTAATATGTCTTTATTAATAGGACAAATATGGCTTTAGAGTGCATTTTCCATAGTTCTTTTTTAATTTAAATATTAATATTTTTTTACTGTGTGACCTAACAACATATATGTTTTGATTTATAGGAAAAATTGACCTCAGAGTGCATTTTCCGTGAACATTTTGAAGAAAATTGGTATAATACTTATTCATCAAATTTATATAAGCATGGAGACTCTGGAAGAAGATACTTTGTAGCTCTTAATAAAGATGGAACGCCTAGAGACGGTGCCCGTGCAAAGAGACACCAGAAGTTCACCCACTTTCTACCCAGGCCAGTGGATCCTGAAAAAGTACCCGAACTTTACAGAGATGTCATGGGGAATAGCTGAACATATATAGTGGATTCTTTGGGATCTATTAAAAATCAAGTCTATCCGAGCAAGGAAAGCAGAAACAAGGAAGAATATTGCCAGAACTTTGGCCACAGACTTCCAGAAGGACTGTGATGGACAACCTTATCTTGGTTCTAGTGAAATCCTAGAAGGCTCTGGATGTGAATACTCTGGCTGGAGGATCAGAGGGTATGCTTCCCAAATCCAAGCACTGATCACCGTGGAATGGCCTGTACAAGGAACTGTAACTTTTTGATGTAGAGGATGAAAAAGAGGACACCATGAGACTTTAAATGTCACCTAAAAAGTCAGAACTGAAAATGCAATTCAGTATATGTTTATATTTCTATGTTTTATATAAATTTATTTTTTATGTATATATACAAATACATTTCTCAAGATGGAATTTGATACCTGTGATCTTAACATGCATATGTATTTATTTTTTATACTTATTTATTTGAGAGATCTATTTTTTACTGGCATGATGGAAAAATCATGTAGAAAATATATTTTTGGGCTTGAAGAAGAAATTATGCTGTATTATCTTAAACAACACATGTGAAAAAAAATATCCCTATATGATGTAATACTGTCACTCCAAAATACAGAGAAGATGACTGCAGCACCTAGATTTCTCCCCCCATTAGGAATAGCTAAGGATGTGTTCTCAGAATATTGTCAGCAAGGGGCGCTGTTTAAATTACTTTAATGTATATGAATGCCTTAACAATTTTAAATGTTATAAGTGCCCATTTTAAAGGGAATTAATAAATTAAAATTAATTAAAAATGAATTGGTTGGTGAATTTTGTTTGCAATTACATTTGCTACTTGACTGGGCTTTGTCATTACAGTCAATGTTAAATAACATTATTTTATATCTTTTAGAAGATAAGGTTGCAACTTGGCAGCACACTTGGTACATTGTCCTGACATTTGGTTTGGCCAGGATATGAATTAAAGAAACACAACCTGTAACAAATACAAAAATGATAACAAAGCCTGGGAAATGCAGTGTTTCCTAGCAATGAAATACATATTTGTAATAGAATTGTGTACATTGTGCTACACAGTTAATGTAATAATTAGGAAATAAATTAAAAACGAATGTAATATATTTGGGATGTTTAGTCCTTGAGTGGGTTTGTTAAGGGGAGGAAAGTTTATTTTAAAGGGGGAGAAACGTTAGAACAAGAGGTCATAGTCTAAAACCAAAGGGTCAGAGTTTTACTTTAATGAGACGGTAATAGACAAATGGAACAGCTTCTCATCAGAAGTGGTAAAGACTAATACAATAAGGGAATTTATAAACATGCATGGGAAGGGCATAAAGACATGGTCAAGTACTAATTAAGGTGTGAGTCTTACATCAGAAAAAATGGGCAGAATAAATGGGCTGAAAGTGAATGGTTCTTATCTGCCACCAAATGCTATATTTCTATCATTCTATTAGTATCACAATAGATTCCCATTTATATATTGATATATAATGATACTTTACTGGCGTATGAATATTTAATAGTATACATTTAAGTAGCCATCTATGAATTTTGCTTATTTTAGTAAAAAATATATTTACATGATACTTATATTGGAGCCTGTCACAGACCATGCATTCTGTTGTATAAGAAGCCCAGCAATGCTTATAAATACACATATTATGGAAACTCATGTATCAGAGTTGTAACACAGGATCCTGCAGCCCCTAAAGTGGCCACCCTAACCTGCTGTTAATGATGTCTGTATTATTCAACTACTGATCATATACATGGTTCCTATTTTGAGCCAGGTTGTGTTGATCTCCTCTATAATATAAGTGCACATATACTCCATGACCAAAAATATGTGAACACCTTACCATCAAACCTATATGAACTTGTCGGAAATCCTATTCCAAAACCATGGGCATTCATATATGATTGAAACCCCCCACCCACCATCCTCTTGTGGCTATAATAACCTTCACGCTTCTAAGAATTTGGAATGTTTCTGTGGGAATTTGTGCCCATTAAACTGAAGGAGCATTTGTGGGGTCAGGCAGTTATATTGGACGAGAAGGCCTGGCTCGCAATCGGGCTCTGTGCAGGCTACTTGAGTTCCTCCTCACAAAACTTGTCAAAACATTTTTTTATGGACCTTGATTTGTGCACAGGGTGACGGTCGTGCTGGAACAGGAATAGGCCTTCTACAAACTGGTGCCAAAAAGTTGGAAGCATACAATTGTCTAAGATGTCTTTGCATGCTATAGCATTAACAATACTTTTCCATGGAATTAGGAGGCCTAGCCCAAACACTGGAAAACAGCCCCAGAGCATTATCCTCTTGAATGAAACTTTACAGTACTATATATATATATATATATATATATATATATATATATACTATATATACTATATATTCTGATAAGTGGCGTTCTCCTGGCATCCGCCAAACCCAGACTCAATAAACCGTGATTGATCAAAGAACACGTTTCCACTACTCCAGTGAAGTTGCGTTGGGCTCTACACGACTCCAGCCAATGCTTGGCATTGAGCATAGTGATCTTCGCGTGCAGCTGCGAGGCCATTGAAACGAATTCCATGAAGCTCCTTACTCACTGCGTTTGTTACTGCGAGAAACAGTTTGGATCTCTGTTGTGAGTGATGCTACAGAGGACAGATGATATTTATGCATTATGGGCTTCAGCACTCAGTGTCCCCACTCTTTGAGGGTGCATTATTTAGGTGACAGCAACACAAAACTACAGAATGATTTCACAGGAGCGCTTTTTCCTTCTTCCTCTGTTATCTTCTGAAGGGTAGTCTCGGGTCAGTGAACGGGGGTGTGGCTTCTTACATTTAAGATAGAGCTCATCAATAATATATGTGCTCTTCCTCTTTCTTTGTACCTCAAAACCCAGTAAGGTATACAGACATGGGAATAGCTTGCCTGAAAAAGGAAAACAATCTCACAATAAAGCACTGAAATTCTTACCATGACTACACCAGTAATCAGCCTGGGAAATTAGTGTCTTAAAGTCTGTTAATAATCCTATTCCGGTATATGACATAAATTTGTCACCTCTTGCTTCAAGTGGTGGCACCAACACCAAACTCTTATTGCATGCAAATTGTTAATTGCATGTTAATTACAGAAACTGCAATAGCTCAAGGCAGATTTTGCTGAACGAAATGAAACATTCTTTGTCTCTGAATTTACTGTACCTTGTGTGGGGAAACCACAACTATTTTCTCCTGTGGATAAAAGGCCAAATTAGCCATTTAGTTATATATAGTTAATAATATATAGGTCAATAACAACTTATTGGACATTATGTATCAATTGTAGCCTTTGAATGTTGCTTCTTCTACAATTAAAACAGGAAAACACTTTGAAATTGATGTTTTTGTTTTTAAATATTATTTGAAGGTCCCACACATTGACAGGACAGTTCACACGAACACGCAGTGGCTTGTGTAGGGCCAAACCCTCTGAGCTCCTGTCTTCCCAGAAGCTTCCAAGGTTGATTCAAGCCAAGCATGTCAGTGATTCATTTTTATAAATTACTACATCACTGAGACATGGTGACAGTCAGCTGTCCCACTTTACTAACTGATTATTGATGGGTTCTTTATTATGTTCGCAGCTTGTGAAATGTCTGTGATATCAGAAACATAAAGACTTCAAAAGGAATTGCTTTACTTCCATTAAATTTATACCATTTGAGAACTTCATAAAATTAAAAGTTAAAATGGAAAAAAAATCTTGAAAGAATTCTAGGAGAATGGGGATAGAGGTTTGAGCATGTAATTACTTTTTAGTGTTTTAAACTTCACATAATGTGACTTTAAGTGTTCTAGGTCTTTAAGGTTGAATTCCATCTGTCCAATAAAGTTATGGATAGCAGCAAAATGAGCCCCTTTGATCTACTGGCAGATAAATACATCTTCCCCAGAGCCTGTTGTGACTAAATATCTTAACAATTAGATCAGAGGTGGGCATTTTGCTGCCTTCAGTAGTTTTTGGACTGCAACTCCAAATAACCTCAGTAGGTAGAATTTATCTGTGGTGAACTAAATGAACAAAATGGGTATTCTCTTCCTTTCTATGTTTTGTGTATTTGCTAGATGCAGAATGCTTTTCATACAGTAGGGGGCAGACCTATATTTTAAAACAATGAGTTAAGGGTCATATATAAGCACTAGTTGGATCAAAGCAATTAGGAGCATAACACTGGGCACCTTCTTGATGCAAAAGTGGGCCATTTGAAACTAACGTTAATCTACTGTTAATGACATACCGTATGTACTCGATTATAAGACGACCCCCCAAAATCTGAATATTAATTTAGGGGGAAAAAAATGAATATAAGACGACCCTATAGGAAAAAAGATTTTCTAGTAAATATTAATTAAGGTAAACTATTTTTTAATATTTAATAAAAGCTATGATTGAGAAAAATATTTTTTTGTTTTTATTTCCTTTTATTTGCCAACTTGCCCCCCCATTATGCACACCTGCCCCGAGGCTTGCCACTCTGCCCCCAGAAATGCTGTATACACCCTATATGCCATTTAACCCCCTATATGCCACTCTGCCTCCAGAAATGACTTATACCCCTATATATTGCTGTATTTGCTGTTAAAAAATTCAATCATGATTCTGACCCCAAAGTGGCTGTCCTTTACAAAATAACCCTTTGGGGTTCAAAACAATAGCTGGTATATTTTTTTCAGCAACAATAAAGATTAATTGTATTTTTTTAAAAAAAAAAAATAAAAAAAAATCTTAGTATTTTGTAGGCTTTTGTAAATAAGGTGGCTTGCTAATATATCCTTTATACATGTTGTTCAAACAAACATAATAAATAAATAATCATTCGGACTGAATACATAATAGAAAACTTTACTGTTTTAATGATTCTTTACTTCATAGTCTTTAAAACGTTAAAGCCACCTAAGCACATTTAAAAAGGAACTGTCATCAGGATAAAGTGCAGAGGGATTACTACTAATTTATTTAATAAGATGCAGAGGGTCAGTCCTGTGAGAAAAACTAGGTATCCTTCCAAGGAAGTATCAAGAAAACTTCATCACTTTAAGCAAGAGGCCATAACATAGACATATCTTACACTGCACAGCGCACACCATCATCTTGCTTTAGACACATTTTAGTACCACCATTAACACAGGAGTAAACAGCAGTTTAATCCATTCAGTCCCACAGGAGATATATCACTGTGTAACCCCTTAATCCCTCTATAGAGTAGCATAACCCATTCACCCTCACAGAAATATTACAACACAATAAATTAGGTCCCACACTGGACTGTGCACGGTGGACTGAGGTCATTATTTGCTAAATGTATTTAGCTAGCAAAATAAAAATATACTATTTTTATACATTTGCCAATATGCGCATGAGTAAGATGTGCACAAGGTATGTCACTTTTTCATTGCTTACCCAGCTCTATACGGGATCCCTCAGGGGAGTACCCAGAGTATTTGGCCCCCGGGGCGGATCCTGTATGTGGTACACACACTCAAAAAAATAATGTTGGCAAGAATATTTATTTCACAAATTTTTAACTGTATCCCAACTGGAAAAAAATTTAAATCTGGAAAAATAAATTATTATTTAAATTATTAATTTAAATAAATAACATTTACTGAACAGATATGGTACCAGTGGCGACTCTAGAAACAATATATAGGGGGGGCACACAAGATACCACAGTCAAATTGGGGGGGCATTAATAATTTCCAAAAGTAATGTGCTATGGAATTATACTTTTGTTATTGGGCTAAAATAATACTTGATCATTCAACATGGGAAGCCTGAAGCCACAATTGAGTGCGACTAATCCTTGAAATAAATATTATAACACAATAAATAACTTTTCCACTAAATGATTTCAGGGCCTTGAACGTTTTGTCCCCTGAAGTCACTACAACTTCAGGAGGGCATTTAAAATTAAATAATTCCTACTGTAAGTTAAGTGCCAGGAAACAGATGACCAAACACACACACCAACACAGGCTCTGTCACACCGACACCCACACCAGGACAGGCTCTGCCACACCGACAACCAAACACACACACCAGGACAGGCTCTGCCACACTGACAACTGAACACACACACCAGGACAGGCTCTGCCACAGACACACACACCAGGACAGGCTCTGTCACACCGACACCCAGACACACACACCAGGACAGGCTCTGTGACACAGACACACACACCAGGACAGGCTCTGCCACACCGACAACCAAACGCACACACCAGGACAGGCTCTGCCACACAGACACACACACACAACAGGACAGGCTCTGTCACACCGACACCCAGACACACACACCAGGACAGGCTCTGCCACACCAACAACCAAACACACACACACACACCAGGACAGGCTCTGCCACACAGACACCCACACACATCAGGACAGGCTCTGCCACACCCACATCCAAAAACAAACCAGGACAGGCTCTGCCACACCAACACCTATACACGCACACCGAGGACAGGCTCTGCAACACTGATAACCAAAAACACACAAACAGCAGGACACAATCTACGTCACAGACGTCTACATCAGGATGGATTTTTCACACTGCATTGTCGTTTAGTGTTAGTGTTTTTGCCCCTTGTGTATTGATGCCCCTGCTGCCCATATATATTAACATTAGCCCCAGTTGCCGATAGCAGGTATAGATCAACACATTAACACACAAACCCAGCTTTGCATGTATAGATCAACTGAAATTCACTTGTGATCTCAAATAAACAGAATCAGACATACAAATCCTGTATTTGCAGGTATACAATAGTATATGAAACGTAGCATTGCAGGTATAGATCAAATAAATACATGGAAACAGCATTGCAGGTATTAATCAACTGAATAAGACATATTAACCCTGTATTTGCAGGTATACATAAATAATGTATGGAAACATAGCATAGCAGATATGGATCTACAGAATAACACACAACCCCAGCTTTGCAGGTATAGATCAATTGGAATTCACAAAAAAAACACGTCATTAAAAGGTATATTTAAAACCCCCTAAATTACACGCATAGATCACAGGTTGCATACCCCAAAGCCAGCCCTGGCATCCACACTGCAATCACACTCCTATCATACCCAGGCAACGAGTAAATTCTGGTACCTAGGCATGATGGGACTGTGCTTGCTGTTAGCAATCACACTCCTATCATGCCAAGTCAGCCAGTACATGCTGGTACAGGGTGGCTGTAAGTGATGTGTAGACCCCATACTGCTGGCAGCATCAATACACAAGGGGGGCAGCTAGCTAGGTTTCAGCATGTACTGGCTGACTTGACATGATGGGAGTGTGATTGCTAACAGCAATCACGGTCCCATCATGCCTAGGTTCCAGCATTTACTGGTCGGATGTGTAAGTGCTGGAACCTAGGCATGATGGGACTTTGATTGCTGTTAGCAATCACACTCCTATCATGCCAAGTCAGCCAGTACATGCTCGAGGTGCGGCCCGCATAAGATCGGTTGCACTGGCTGGCGATCTTACGCGGGCCGCACCTCGAGGTCTCGCGGGCCGCATGTTGGACGCCCCTGCCTTATTACTTTCTAACCCCCTCTCCCTCCCTTATCACTTTCTAACCCCTCTCCCTACTCACTAGGACGGGATTTAAAGTCGCATTGCGACTTTTTTCCAAATTCGGCAGGGGGGCAACGGGGGGGGCAAGGATTAACCTAGGGGGGGCAATTATCCCTATTACTGTACACTAAGCCAGACATTGACGTGGTAGGCCTCTGCCCCTAAAACAGCCTGCCTGTGCCACCGCTGCCCCTTTAGCAGCCTAACTGTGCCACCGCTGCCTATTTCGCAGCCTGCCTGTACCACCACTCCCCCTGAAGCAGCCTGCCTGTGCCACATCTGCCACCCCAGCCTGCCTGTGCCACCCCTAATTAGCCTACTTGTGCCATTTCTGCCCCAAAACACTAACTTACTACTAACTTACTAACTTCATTCAATCACCTTCTAACTAACATGATGTCCATGCTGCCCAAAGCCTACCTAACATGGGCCTGCAGCTTACTGCTATGGCTCCCACACACTGTGTGAGGAAACTCTATTCCCGCCCACGTTCCTGCTCCCCTGTACAGAAAAAGAGTTTCTTCATACAGAGTGCGGGCACCACAGCAGAGTATAACTCCTGATGCATGATATGGTTGTCGTTAATCAGCTGCAGCACTGGGAGGGCTTTCCTGCTACTGATTGGCTGCTTCAAGAGGCCAGTCAGTGGCACAAGCTTCAACTCTGGAACAGCAGCTTCTCCATAAGGTGTTTTTTTTTCAACATTTTAAAGAATTCATTTTAAACTACCCATAATGTAATTTAATATGCATTGTTTGGTAAGTTGGTCTGGGACAATAAACTCTACCTTTAATAAATCTCAATAAATAAAACATACACTTGTCTGCCTGAATCTTGCCAGCCCTTCCCTGCCAATTATTTGATTTTATGTTGGTGATAATTAAGAACATCCCCCTCATTTTAATACATGAATCAATGTACATATCTCTGGTGCTCTGAAGTTAACATGAAAGCTATCAAAACCTATATATTTATTTCTAATGGTATTTGAGCATAATAGTATAGTTTAGTTTAAGCGTACGCGCCCTTCTTATTAAGCCTCAGTACCATTTTTTTCCTTCTTTTTTGTTTGTTTTATTTTACAAGAGCTACTTAATGTGTTCAAACCTGTCACTGTGTTGATTCCCAAAACAATGTGTGATATGCTCGAGGCATTGTTGTTTTTTTCCTCCTTACAGAAAGCTGTGTGTGTAAATACCACTGATTTAAGTAAGAAACATTCTAAACCAAGCAACAGAAAAGTCTTAACATTATATCATTGATGTGGGTTTTGTGGGAATTGACTGTGGTGTTAAGTACTGAAAGCCAATTAATCCTACCAATTGTCCAAGGAATCAGATGTTAGAAACAGATGAAAAATATTTGAGAATTTCAGGTAAAACAGATTTATATCAGTGACTTGCAAGCACAATGGTGACTTCCATGTTTAGACAGTAGGGGATTTCCTAAATTTTAAATAAGGGGAAAAATTGAGCCTTTCGTTTTGAAGATCTGTGCTTTGTCTTGTGTTAAAAGGGGAATTTCTTGTGTGAAAATTCTGGATGAAAGTATTATGTACAATTATTTACTGATCCAGTTTAATAAGTGAAAAATTTGTCCCACTGTCTTTTCTACAGTCTGCTCTTATTAAATTAAAACTTCCAGAATTGGTCAGAACTATCTTCTCTTTACTGTGTTCCCCAGCCACACCATACATGAATGGAAGGTGGAAGTCTATGCAGCTACCAGCTCAGACATCATCCATGCTCTGGGTCCTGCCTGCTGCTGGTCACTGGGGTATGACATCATATGTCCAACAGCTGATGGTGTGCAGGACTAGTACCACAACAGGTCTGTTCTAGCAATTACATTTCTGTGTTAAAGATGTCTCTGATGGTAGCTGTACAGGTAAAGAGGACAGCTGTCTTCTAGGCTTTTCTTCCCTAAAGATTAAAGGCCACTACCAGAAGCACTTTATTTGCAATCACAGTAATATGGGATGAGGTGTATTTAGTGTGTGCATGCAACAATCCCACAATAAATAATTGTGGAATTTCTTTCATTGACTTTCTATAGAACAAACACCAAAAAATAGTTACCTGCGCCAAACACCTATGCTTATTTAGACAAATGGAGGTTTTTAGTTTCACTCCAATGGCCATTAAAATGGAAGCTCGCCTGCCACGTCACGGCAAACCTCTTAGGCGAGTCCTACACTAAACAATTCACCTCCCTGCTGTGAGCTAAAAGTAAAAATCTCTAATGAGACAAAGAGGGGGATTCTCTAAACCCCTACACATTTATTAGCCCTTAATAGGGACCACATGGGGTGGCGGCAGCAATAGCAACCTGGCTGTGAGATACAAAATTGAAACACAAACACACAGAAGAAAGCCCTGTGCTCAAACTCCCATCACTCTTGGGCGGCAGCAACAGCTATAGTATTCATCAGCCCAAAATACATAGAACAAACACCAAAAAATAGTTACCTGCGCACTATCCCACACACCTGTGCTTATTTAGACAAATGGAGGTTTTTAGTTTCACACCAATGGCCATTAAAATGGAAGCTCGCCTGCCACGTCACGGCAAACCTCTTTCTATGACTTTCTATGCAGCTGATTTCAGTGAATATAGGTAGGTCTCTAGCTAATTCTCCCTAGATCACTATAAAAGAGCTTATTTTTCAACTTGTAGAAAGCATGTAATACGTAACCAGTGTGCAAGTTTATTTTCAGTGTTTACACATGAGACTTGTACATTTGGTTCCAGGTATATTGTGACCGTTACTTACTTATCCCAGGGTGAAATATAAGATATATATATATATTTCAAATACCTTTGAAATAGGAATGTGCATTAAAAGTGGGAATTTCCCAGTGCTCTGCTCTTCACATCTTCACAAAAGGCCAATCCATGCTATTGAATGGCCTGTGCTCTGCCTCATTTCCTGTAGCTAACTTTGGGTGGTGGATTCAAGATTGTCTTATGCTCATACTTTAATAAGGAATGTTCACCCCTTTGATTTCTCAGGAACCGTAACACCAAATATACACTGTGGGCAAGAAAATATCATCAAACTTTTATTAGTCTGCACAGATTGTTAACGTATTGTGTGTATGTATTAAATTTTATTCTGTGTTTATGTATTTATTCCTATTTTTGCAATAGAACACAATTTCCAACAGCGTTTTACAAGAGTATTGAAACAAATGGTAAAATCACATGACTAAATATACTAATACAGAACATGCGGAAGCCATGTCTGTGAAAGCTTAATGTTTTTCATTGGACAGGAAAAGAAAACTCTCAGCAAAAATTACATCTGTCAGAGTTTGTTATCTATTGAAAATAGGATGAAGACATCAGCCATTGTTTCAAGTACACACATAATTATCACATGTTGCTGATCAGTACATGTAAAACGGTACCCTGCAGTATTTGGGATCAAGGATGGATTAAGGTGCCCCGGGCCCTGCAGCAATTATACAGGAAGGACCCCTTCTGTGGATTTCCTGCCTTTAACAACACGTTATCACCCTTTTTTTTGTCTTTCTGGCTCTTTTTCTCTTCTGTTCTATTCTTTCTTTTGGCCATCTTTGTTTTGCATCTCATATTTTTCTATCTTCTTTTCATTTTTCCCCTTTATCTTGTTTGTCTGCCTTTTTCATTTTTAAGCCTCTTTCTAACTCCCCCCCCCACAAGCATATACACACATATGCGCACATATACACACACACACACACATATAAACACATGCACACATTGACGCACACATACATACACTGTACTATATGTTGTAGGATGTTGTTGTTAAATCTGGATTTAGCTCTACCTAACATTTTTGTTCTTGTAAAAAGATCCCATATAGCAGGGGTGTCCAAGTTTTTTCTGCAGTGGGCCACTTCATCAGAATTGTATCCGTGCGAGGGCCGCACTCATTTTTCACTGTGAGAAAATATAGCCTTTAATAAAATATGCAGATTAAAATAAAGTAAACGACACAAAACCTGGTTGGCTGGGCATGATAGGAGTGTGATTGCTGTCAACAATCATATATAAATTAATGGTTATTGTATTTTTTTGTCCAATTTTAGTGCGTTAACCACACTTGTTAAAAATAACACCACAATTGGACCAAAAAAAAAATCAACAATATGACTTGGCATGATAGGAGTGTGATTGCTAACAGCAAACACACTCTTTTTATACCAGGCAACCAGTAAATGCTAGAACCTAGGCATGATGGGACTGTGACTGCTGTTAGCAGATTGCTGTTAGCAATCACATTCCTACCATCCCAAGTCAGCCAGTACATGGTGGCTGTAAGTGCAGACACCATACTGCTGGCAGCATCAATACACAAGGGGGGCAGCTAGCCAGGTTTCAGCATGTACTGGCTGACCTCGCATGATAGGAGTGTGATTGCTAACAGCAAACACACTCTTTTTATACCCAGGCAACCAGTAAATGCTAGAACCTAGGCATAATGGGACTGTGACTGCTGTTAGCAGATTGCTGTTAGCTGTTAGCAATCACACTCCTATCATCCCAAGTCAGCCAGGACATGCTGGTACAGGGTGGCTGTAAGTGATGTGCAGACCCCATACTGCTGGCAGCATCAATACACAAGGGGGCAGCTAGCCAGGTTTCAGCATGTACTGGCTGACTTGGCATGATAGGAGTGTGATTGCTAACAGCAATCACAGTCCCATCATGCCTAGATTCCAGCACTTACACATCCATGCTATCACACACACACACACACAAATTCATTCACGGATTAATTCCCTCAATCAGGCATACTCATTCAAACACCCACCCCCTTACCTGCACTACAGCTCTTGATGCCGCTCACAGACTTCAGCAGGGGGCGTGGCCTCCCGCTTCCTCTGTGCAGGACAATAAGACCTCCCACAAGTAAGCAGCAAGGCTCTTGTGATCCTGGCTGCCGATCTCACGTGGGCCGCACCTCAAGGTCCCGCGGGCCGCATGTTGGACGCCCCTGCCATATAGCTTATTTTCTTGTTTTTAGCCAAGTAAATCCAATAGGGGGCTAAATAACAACTAAGACTTGGCTCGTCAATACACAGGTGCATTAACAAAGACTATGACTACAAAACACATAACATATATACAACAAACCCACTAAGCTTGCCAAGTGGTACCAGGGCCAAACACCAGCTACAGAAGGGACATACCCAGATGCCCCTACCCTAACCTGAGGTTCCAAGCACCAACCAGCAAGGAACCTCTCACCAGTTGTTACCACCACTGACCTTACCACTGCATTAACCTCCTGGATACCTGGCAAGCTGCCACCCCCAAGGCCATCCTGCAACTTTGTGGACTCACATTTCAACAAGATTTACTTCAAGCAGTATCATCTTAGGCCTTAGGAAGCCCTAAGCCAAGATTTCTCATTGCAAGACCACCATCATCAGACATCCAGACATATGTATGAGACTGAATTTCCCCCCAAATTTTACATTTTTAATGAATTAGTCCCACAGAGTAAGGAACGTTATAGAGTAGCAGTAGCATTAAGGTAATAGGCAGACACTAGCAGATAGACACATCCAGCAACATGGCATGGGATTGAATTTCCCTAAAAATTGGACCATTTTTCTAAATTGATCCCTCAGAGTAAGGAAAGTAATAGAGCACTCGTGCCTCACTCAGTTTGACTATTAAGTGCTGGATAACCTAATTTGGACAAAGTGACTTTTAAGAAGTCATTTGCTCCACCAGGTGCAGGGACAGCTGTGTTCTCTGAAGGTTATTATTATTATCTTTTATTTATATAGCGCCAACAATTTACGTAGCGCTTCTTACAATACATATATTTAAAGGGTATGACAAAACTAGAATTGACAGACTAAGACAAACCTATACATTCGGTGGAGAGAGCCCTGCTTGCAAGTTTACAATCTTGAAGGAATGGAATGAGGACAAACATAAGGAACAGAGAAAGGCTAGAGGTAGTGTGGGGTTGTATTAGAGATGGAGTTCTAGCAACTAAGATGGTGCGGCTTCTCTGAAGAAGTGGGTTTTGAGATGTTTCTTGAATGTTGGGAGGGAGGGTGAATGCTGAAGGTTCAGTGGGACCTGGTTCCAGAGATATTGGGCAGCACGAGTGAAATCTTGTAGAGAGGAAAAGCAAGAGGTGATAAGTGAGGAGGAGAGCCCATGCAAATATAATAAAGATTGAGTAGGGGAGTATTTGTTTATGAGGGCAAGTTGAGAATGTTGCCCATCACACAGAAATGCTTGGATGCTGGTGGGTGAGCACGAAAGCAGCTGCTGGGCCACTTATTACATTGTTGTCACGTGGAAACCATAATGGCAATGTCATCATTGGCATCACAAGGGTTCCTGTGCCAACCAAGATCCCATGGAGTCACACAAGACTCCAAATGGGATCTCTAGACATTGTGCACTACTCTCTAACAGAAAACAGTGTAATACAAGTGTTCCTGGATCATATGTGCAGGGGGATATTTTAAGAGAAGGGACTATAAAAAAGGGGGAAGGAGAGATGAAAGAAGGAGGCAGGATAACGAAATAGAGGGGGAAGTGAAAAAGGGAAAATACATGAAAAAGATGTACAAAGGAAAAAAAGGAAGAAAAAAAGAGGAGAATGTAAAGGAAAAAGGAAGGAAGAAACAGTGATAGAGAGAAAAGAGTCAAAAAGAACAGAGGGAGGAAAAAAGCCAGATAAGAAAGAAAGAGGGAGAAAAAGTAGTAGATCTAGTGAAAAAAGCAGTGGAGGTGGAGAAGGAGAGAGAGAGAGACAAAAGAGGGATACAGGGAAAAAAGAATGTGGGAATGAAAGAGAAGTGTTTTGTTTCCTCCAGGAGACAAGGACATTTGTCATGTTTTGGTAGCATCTTTTTAGTAACTTTAGTATTTTTGGGTCAGTGTTTGCCAGAAAATATATAAGATTTTCCTGATTAAACAAAAATGTATTACACTAGCAAATAACAGCAAAAGCGGGCAGACTGTATTCTCAAAAATCCTCACCTAACCCAGAGACTTTTGTACTAAAGTATTCTTTGTCTTAGTTTTTTTGTTAGATTTTTAACTTTAACCTCTGTAGTAAATAATGAGCCAGAGAAGGAACTGGTAATTTCTTGCATCTGACAGACCAATCATAGCTGTGACACTGCTTAACTACCATTGCTCATTTTCTACAGCCAATGGTTACCAGGCTGTCCAATACTGGACCATCATTTAGCATTGCTTAGGGTTATTTTCTCTGCCTACCGACATGTCCCATGTGCAGTAAGTTTTGACACATGTTAATGAACATGTAGAGATTTCTACCTCTCATTTGGAAAAAGACAAGGATGTTCAACTTCATCTTTTCTCCAGGTTGTCCATAAAACAAACTGAGATGTCAGCCTTTCGTGATCCTTCTAAAACCAGCCATGATAATACAGCCATAATAAGTATTTAATCATTATCTCACTTTTGTAATTGTGTTTATACACACCTCTATAATCCAATCAAGTATGCACTTGAACAGAGCACAGTTTAATGGTCTATTTGGTGCAGCAAGTGTAAGATTACAAAGGTTGAAGAGTACCATCTAACCAGATAGCTGTCAGCTCACACCCATTTGACCTTTAACTTTTAAGGAATTCTTTGTGGAGACAGTTAAAAGTATGATTTAAGTTTGAATACTTTAGATTTGTGCTATTCAAAAGAACTAAAAGGGCTCTTCCATACTCAGGGATTTATAAGAGCCAGACGTGACAGACTTAAACTGATCAAAGAATGACAGGATAGTAATTTAGAAATTAGAGAAGCTTAGGTAGAAAGCCATTGCAGATTTAACAGATCAACTCCACCTAAAGTACCTGCCACTTGTCACATGGGCACATAGTGGCTCTTCTTCAGGGTTGAGAAAATTATTAACCTTTACACTTTACCTCATCTGCAAGTGATTTCTTTAAGAACTCTGTTAACACCAAAGGCAGCTTTCAAGGTGGTCTTTAAAACAAAGTTACATTTGCTATGACTCTGCACCATAAAGATCTCTTAAGCAAACAGGGATTATCACAGAGGCAATGACTCAGTATTACATGTCCTGTAGGATTGTGATCATTTTAGTAATGGAGAGAAATAATATGGAATGATTGTTTCAACAATAAAAGACAGAGAAAGACTAAATTTAGTTGACATCCAAAAGACATAACCTAATAAAGTCAAAATTAAAAACACACCTTTGGATCTAAATTTATGAAGCATTTGAATATATACTTATTTCATGGGAGCCTCTTTAATTAATGAGATCACTTAAATTAATGTAAAAAGATTAAGTTAAAGATGTTTCTTTATTATTTTCAGTCATCAGTATTGGACATAGAAAAATGATAATGTCTTACAATTTGCATAGAGAGAACCTCTAAAACTGAATACACAGTGCCCCTAAAAGAGGTAGGTCAATGTACACCAAGTGTAACAGATTAACAAAACACACTGGATTTCTAAGTAAGAATTTTGTAGCAGACTAATTGCAGGACTAACCAAAAGCCTATAACATAGTGGTTTAGTTTAGTTAGTGTGTGTATATGTATATATAACAATCTCACACACACACACACACACACACACACACACACACACACACAAAGGCTGTTTTCAGCCTGTATTTGTGGGAGGGGTATTTATACTCTCTACTTCAGGACAATTCCTTAGCGCTTTTCCAGGTAAGTCTTTCTGCTCCCCTTAGTCTCTATTTTCTATATTCTCTCTTTGCTATCCCTTTTCCTTTCCTACCTACTAAGGGGAGCGTTTTCAGCATCTAGGTACACTGGGCATTCGCTCTTGTTTTACCCCTACACCACCGTTTAAAAGTTTGGGGTCACTTAGTTGGAAAATAGTTTTCTAATGATCAATTAGTCTTTTAAACTTTAACTTGGATTAGCGAACACAAGCTGCCATGGTAATACAGGAGTGATGGTTGCTGATAAAGGACCTCGGTACATAAAAATTTCCAGGTAAAATAGTCATTTGAAACATTATCTACACTGTATTTTTGATCCATTTCATGTTATGTCAACTGACTATAGACAAGGACTTTTTTTAAGTTTCTAAATTTCTAAATATATTTACTTTGTTTCCCAGTGCTGCATTCCCAAGTAAATTGGTATGAATTTTAAGCATACCTGAGTAAAGATAATGATCACTGCAAAAAAATGTTACATGCTGAGAAAACAGATTCCTTTAAAATATTTAAGTGGCTGAAAAGGCTTCCAGCTGAATGGCAGTGGCCTTTATGACCACGAACCGCATGGGACGCCTAATTCTTATGCATTACTGAGATTGTAGTGTGGTCAGGTAAATAAAATGCTAGGGTAAAAGATGAAATGTCTTTTTTTAAGGGATTGCACAATGGAATGAAGACCTCTACAAAAGGGATAGAGAATGTGACAATGCTCTGTAATAAACCAACTTGTTCTGGATGTATAATATCTGGCTAAGAAGATTTAACCCTGTGCACCAGTAAATTGGTGGAAAGCTTCAGGTCTAACAGGGAGATTAGGCAGTAACTCGGGCAAAGCTCAAAGTCCTGCCCCTCTTTGGGTATGAGGATGGTATGTGCAGAAAGCATGTGGTTAACGTGTCTCACTGATCATTTCCTGAGTACAAGCTTAGGACTGGTAATAGAAATCGAAAAGAAACTTGTACAATGCTATTGACAGATCTACAAGACTTTTGGTTTCTCCAGAACAACATGTATATTTTGTACCGTGCACAACTATTTTCACATTATATGAGCACCCTTGAACCATAATAATAGTAGTAATAAAATACAAAGTCCAGCCAAGAATTTCTATTTTAAATGTGAAAAACATCATAGCCAAAATATTTAGGAGCCAGAGACCACCTCTGTAGTTAATCAAGGCCCAAACTGGCCATCAGTAAACCTTGGAAAATGCCCACTGGGCCAGTGTCTGGTGAGACCTGTCACATACATTTATTGATGCTCATTCAGCACATATTGTCCTTTGATATGTGGCTGCTGTTTGGACACATACAAGCACATGCTTCAAAAGCATACATGTTCTTCATTTTAAAGGGGCTATTTTAATCCCCAGTCTGACCCTGGGTTTATCTATTTTCTGGATTCACTGAAATTCTTGACACTAGATTTTTTTCAAATGAATGTCAGTATTGGAAACTCAACAGAGCCCTGACTCAGAAAGAACATATTGTAGAGTCTTTTACACAAGGCCAGCGATTGTGGAAAACAGAGCAATATTTGCTTACCTTCAGCCAAAATATAAAACATTAAAACTAGTAAGCCTTCATTATATTAAATTTGAAAATGTTTAAAGTTGAAAGATAACTTTTATGGAGTAAAATAACCTGATAACAAATACAAGGAAAGGGCTGTTGGTCAGCGTAGATCATCAAGCATATCTATCATTGTATTTTAGCACGTCAGCTTTTTGTGAGCCCTTTGAATTCTCACTAAAGGGTATATCGTTTTAAATTGTTTGCAAGACAGAGGGTGAGCAAATTTATTTTAAAGCATGTGTTTTTTTTATAGGGTAGCAAGGAACAATGTCAACCAATCCTCTTTATTAGTACCATGGACAGGGAATGAGCTATTATACAGCTTTCTTATAGGAAAATCCCATGAAAAGTAGTGAGATATGAAGTAATGTAGAGTAGCTCAGAGACAGACAAAGTGTCTTTACAAGGACACTGCTTTATATGACAGGTGTTGTAGAAGTAACTGATGGTGTCGGGTATAGGCTGAAATGTCTGACAAAAAGCCTACACTCAATCTGTTTTATTAATTGTTATAGTAAGATTTTCTGATCACCAACAAATCTAACTTTTGTACTATAATATTGGACTGGCATCCATCTCCTTGCCCTGTAGAACTGAAATAGTCTGCTACAATTATTAAGTCCAAATCATTCTAAAATAAAAACTCTCTCATTTTATCACACTCACTAAGTTTGAACAATTATTGCTACTCTTCACTATGTTTAATATTTTTTTTTTAACTTTTTTATAATCTATCTGCCATGTGTTTGAGAATAACATTGTATTTGTTGCCAGAAACATAATTTGATAAAGTTGTGTTTATACCTGGGAACTCTTGTGGAAAAGACTCTGTGTCACCATACTCTATCTCAGGGGCATGGGAGCGGCGTTTTGACATGCCTTGTCCTTTACAATTGTAAGCTATCTTGGCCTCATAAAAACACACTTCTGAAGAGAGGGGCCTCTGGTAGCCTGACCAGGGAAGTTCCTAGGTATGGGTATGACATAATTTATTTTAGTTATTTATTATTATTATTATAAAAATTTGGTGCCCTCTAGTCTAGCTTAATTGCATTTGTTAGCCAAGGTGTGAAACATCTGCCTCCTGTATGCAATCACCTTATCTGACCACTTGTGAGGAAGCCCTATAAGTTCCTAGGCCTCACTTGGAAACAAGCTTGCTTGGAAATGTAGCTGCTGTGGCCTTTTCCCCAGTGGACTCTTCATAAGTGGATATTTAAGAGTTACACTGGAGTTAAACAGGAGGGAAACTACATACAAGGTACCACTGCGGAAAGCAGGATTTGACCCGCACCGCACCCCTCCTGTGGAATTCCCTTCCCCGTTCCGTTGCCTCATACCTAACTTTCAAAACCTCTCTGTTCAGGGAAGCGTACAGCATTCCTTCCCAGTACTCTCAACCATCATCATAATCAAGCCATCTGAATAATCAACAACTTCAACACGTCATCGGAACCCGATCAACTCATCCCCATCCATCTCACTTCCCCCTCAATCACAGACTAGATTGTAAGCTCACAAGAGCAGGGCCCTCTTCTCCTTTGCACCAGTTTGTTATTGTATGTCTTTTTGGATGTGAAATTGTTCTACTGACTGTAACAGCGCTGCGGAATCTTTCGGCGCTTTATAAATAAATGTAATGTAAAATATGGAAGTCTTGTGAAATGAAACAACAATTTAGTGTTATTTCTTGTCTGAGGAATGTAGAAATTAAATTAAATGGTAGGATGTGACTTTATGTACAACAGACTCTAAATATTTTACCAAGGTGTTAGTAAGAAGACCTCAGGAATCATAACCATGCATATTTTACTGTTGTTACTAGAGTTCTATAAATGTGGGCTAAAAAGATATAGTTACTTTGGGTTAAATTAGTGGTAAATGTTGGGAAAGAAATAGCATTTTTCCATAGTAAGAATGCCATTTTAAATAAATAATGAACAAAGCACCACTAGTTTAGTTTTTAGATAGGAAGTGAGCATCTGGCATGGTGCCATCTAGTTAATCTTTCAATGAATGTTCTAATCACCAAAGATTATTATTTGAGGCTTAAGAAGCTTAGATAACTTTTCCCCTCACATGGCTGATACAAAAGAAGGTTAAGGTTAACAATGAGTTTAGTAAAGCTAAGACATTGTTCTTCCGGATATCCTGTTTCTTCAAGGAAAAGAAATAAGTATATTTTCTTTGAAATCTTTTGAAATCTTTTAATTCCTTCCACAATATAGGTTAATTTTAGACATTTAGTCTTATGAATGTATTTGACCAGAACCCCCCCTCTTTAAAAAAACTAATGCTAAAAATTAAAATGAGTAATTATTAGCTGACCGATGATCGTTTAATGCTAAACAAAATCTCCTATCTGATAATTTGCTATTGTAGCATGAGCAATGTATACGTTATTATGATATCAATAACTAAAACATCACTGCATATAAAGTTTGAATATATTTGTCTAAAAATAAAAATTTTGCTTCGGTAGAGTTGACTTCAATGACAAAACTACCATCATTTATTTTCTGTCCTGAGGTCCATTCACTTCTCCTCATGCGATCCAGTCAGGATTAGCCAAAAGGGCAGGAATAACTGGAGAAAATAAAAAGAAAATTGGAAATTATGAAAAACTATTTATGAATAAGAAAAGTTGTCTTGGTGAGACGTGAATATAGCTTAGTCCTTGAAAAAAGTGCTTGTGTCAAAAAGAAAAGATAGGAGCGGCTATGTAAGAAAATATCAAAATTTTGACCTCTATGCACTCTCTCTGTTTTTATCATTCAAATGTAATATCTTCTCTCTTCTCTGATTTTTCCTTATTCTGCCAATTTCCTTCAGTAACATTTGTCTTTTGAGCTAAAATTAATTGTTCATAAGCAAAAAAACCAATTTTCAAACATTTTCAAACTATTTTTAAAATAAAAAATTAGCACCACACTGGAAGGGTGAAACTACAATGGAAAGTCAGTATCTGAGAAATGTAGGAAATCATAACTTTATTTGGAACCTGATCACGTACTAAAGACTCAAGTGTTTTTATCTAGAAGAGAACCAGGGCTGAGTTCTCAGTAATCAAAATAGTTGTCATCACTCACAAATGAGGCTTATTACCAAGCAGCAAATACAGAACCTTCATTGAGTTTTCTGCACACATGACAATTTTCAAGATTCATCTCACTTGCAGAATTAATAAATTGACAGATTAAAGATGAATATGTTTCTATTGATTAAAGTTTAGAGCAAAGCATCTGAGAGGGGAAATAATCCATCTGTCAAGAACAAGAGGTATTTTTAATAAAGGTGTGGGAAAACAGGTGGCTTAGTAACAGTGTTCTCCTATAAACCAGAGGATATTGCAAATATTTGAACAGTATGGGAACAGTATGCACCAAAATTCTATATTTAAGTGGTAAAACTCAGAAAACACAGGGTATATAAAATCTGTTTTAAAAATAATTTTTGAACTAATTTAAAATATAATCTGGATTAATATGTTTACTCTAAATTTGCGTATATCATTCAAGCACGCCTTGGCCATCAGATTATGTTATTATTAAATATGTGAAAAGTTTTTACCTGCAAGTTAAGTAACTATATTGTGAGGACTAGGGAATACTTCTGGAGTCCAAACACAGTGAGATGCACACTTGTACAATCCCACTAAGTCCCACTAAGGTGCAGATGGAGAAATCCAATACAATGTCAAGAACAATCCAGGGTCAGGGTTATCACAAGTTCAGTAACTAACAATAGATAATGAGGTACGGTCATAATACCCGGTGACCAAGGTCCAGTAAAAATTTTTCTCTTTAAGAATCTGGATCCTTACACAATCTTGTAATGTGATCATTGTTAATACGTGGAAAACCATAATATTAAGTAAATGGAATGCTTGCCTGGTATAGGAGCAACCCACTGCTCCTATGTGTAAAAGTATAATCCGACAAAGCTGCTGTTGAGCTTCTACGCACACACTAGTAAGCAGGGTCATATATGTCGTTTTATTGTTGTATCATCAATGTTAATTGTCTTTGTTTTAAAATCAATACCTGTACTCACGAAATAATACACTTGATAATCTGATAATGCCTGCCTACTTGAGCGGCAGATTGTGGCTGTATCATTCATTGAGTCATTGATTATCACAAATGTGTGATACAACCTCACACTTCTCTGATGTGATGTCAGAACCTTTCACTAGCTGGCTAGTAGCAGATATGAAATTGCGACTAACTTTCAGGTCATATGGAATAAAAGAAAACTATTAATTTAAGATTACTTCCTGTTCTGATTTCTTAAAGTAAAATGTGAATGTGAATATCAAGTGAAAATTAGCAGTTTCCAATAGGATTGTTCACCTACTTTCTTCTGCTTCGTTTAAACAGGTGCTTCTGTTATCCAGTATACAATGCATCTATTGTGTCTACAGTGCGTGTTGATCACAGAGAGGACCTCCATGTGGACATGGTAGATTACATGGAACATAATATTGCAGGAAGAACTAGAAATCTAGCTAGATTGTTTGGAAATTGGCTTATAAATTTCTCGATTTGTCTACTCCTAACCAGCAAACATTTTTATATAACAATATTTTATAGAACGTAAGTATCTACTGGTACTTTTATTTATACTGTTCCAAATTCGCTGTCCGTAACAGAAATGTTCTGCAGAGTAAGCGAACAGAGTTTGAAAATATAATACGTAATGCTTCCTCATTGATTATTCAGAACAGTATGTTGAATTCATTGAGACAAGAAGGCTTATCTGCTCTTGTCATCAAGCGCCAATTTGTTAGTTTGGTCAAAAGAAACATGGGAAACTACATCAATAATAATAATAGGCATTTGCAAATTCACGTATCATTTGTTTTGAATGCCTGAAAGTATATAGTTACATTTGGCACATTAAAACATTCTTTTCCACTTTGAAATGTGAGAAAGATGTTGTAAGGATTAGATGTCCTCAGTTTTATGCTTCCAAATGCAATTCAAGGTTATTTTCTTATTTAACATCTCTTATGTTAAATGTTAGAATAAGTAGGTCCTTCTGTGCCTAAAATTATAAATATAACTTAATAATATGTCATATATGCTGGGAGGAAATGTTTGTGCCTTATAAATAAATTCTATGGGTTGGTAATTATGAGCTTGCTGGAGAACAAGGAGTCCCATTATTACATTGAATCAATTTACAGTGATTCGCACTTATTTCATGGGTTGATCTCAAATGACATCACTTCATACTTAAACTATATCTCATTTCAGTATTATATGCAGAGGGGTCGCAGTAGTAGGCATCAAGTACAAAAACAAGAATAACTGCAAGCCATACCTGCAGGATCCATGTTGGTCCAATGGTTCAGGTTCCAAGGCAGATCCAGATGGCAAGCAGGCATGGCAAACCAAAGTAAAGAACAGGGATACAGACAAAAATAAAACAAAAACAGAAAAGAAACATACAGATTAGCTCTAGGACCTAACGCTCAAGCAAAACATGTTAAGATTTAGTCAGTCTTATGAATTTAGGATGGAGCCTTGTCATCCCTTGACCCTACTTCACATTAGGCAAGTCCTAACACTAGAGAACAGAACACCCAAGCTAAAAATGGGAAAATAGAACCAATGTGCTAACATGTAACAAATAATAACCAACCAGAGGTACAGAATGGGGCAGAATTAATAAAAGAAACTAAGAAACATAAGATAAGGCACAGGCATATAGGGAACAAGATGTATATCAGTGCCGCAGCACACAAAACATAGTGCGTGAGCGTATGTTATTATGGACATGGGTTTCACAAAACTTAAGATACTTTATGCTAAATCATGCTTCCCAACATCTGAAATGGCCAAAGAGGGAGAAATTTGTTTTAGGTGTGCAGACAGAAGTGTGTAAGATTGTTAATGATTTAGTCACCTGTTGATTGCTACTTAAGTAATTAAGTAAGGCATTTGGAGGGAACCAATTTAATTTATAAACATTGCTGCTGTTTATTGTCGAAACTATTGTATTTTAGTGCTGTAGAAGCATGGGTATCAGAGTGATTTGGGTACAAAAGTGGGTCTAGCCCTCCTAAAGAATGACACTAGGAAGGTATGTTGTACTGTTCAGTGTATTACGTTCACTTGATTATAATTTGTGTATATTTTCTTTAAGAAATATGGTTGACAAGCATGTGTGTCTTGAAAGTTAAGGTAAGTGTTAATTCCACCTGTAAACTGAAATTTAGAAACTTGATTGTCATCTAGACCATAGATGAAGCTGACCAAAAGTTTAACTTGAGTCAAGTTGAAAAAGGCTCCAGTTGACAAAACCAGCTTTGTCACATGGGATGACCAACAGAAGACTTGAAAGATCCTGCTCAACAGCAGAGCAGACCCAACTATATAGCAATCCCACCTTTCAAAAGACTGGTTGCTGTTTGACTTGGCTTTGTTTAAGGCTTTTCTTCCTTATTGTGACTTCCCCAATTCCCTCTGTTCTTGCTCTGCCTTCAAGTTTCTCACCTTTTTTGGGTAAATCAAAATGTCTTTATTTTTTATATTTCAGAAAAGGGTACAAAAAAGAAAACAGTTGGGGGAAGGGGAGGGAAAAAGAGGATAGTACAATAAATCAAGGAGGTAGTGCTATACAACAAAGTAGTCAAGAGATAAGGTAACTTATACGATGCTTGCATGTGTGAACAGACATGAACATAGAGGAGCGGCGTGGCGTGCTAAGCGGGACATCTCAAACAGCACGTATCAGAAAAGCCCAGATGTGAATGATGAGCCAGTATGAGGAGGAGGAAGGAATACCGGGAAGGAGGGGAGAGGGGGTGGAAAAAAAAGAAGGGGGGTAGAGAGAGAAAGAAAGAGCGTAAGAGCCCAGCTAAACCGCCGGCCAATAGTAAGGGGTACTAGCAGGGGAAATACCTAAAGGGTTTAGTCTAACAGAGGACGGGTAAGAGGGCCAGACATAAACTCCAGCCAGTAGAACATGTCTCACTGTAAATCAGCCATGAAAAATGCTATGTTAAATTTAAATCAGGATACTCATGAACATGATGTCAAAGATTAACATATCTCTAATCTTACGAATACAATAATAAGTTTTCTCTCTCTTTTCTCTCAATTTAATTTATTCATTTTCACAACTAATTGAACCCAAGTAGGATGATCCAAAAATCACAGGAACGTAACTGTGGTTTCTACTTATGAACACGACATCAAAGATAAACATGTCTCTAATCTCATTATGAGAATCCTGTGATGTATATAAGGGTTTTCCATCACCTTTACCCACCATAATTTATGTTATGGTATATATGGTATGGTATATATATATATATATATATATATATATATATATATATATATATACATACATTTGTATGTATGTGTGCATGTGTGGTTTTTTTTATATTTGTGTAAAAAGGTTCATTTTGGCATTTTTATCAAGTTGAGGCTTTATTCATACAATATGTTATGATTATCCACTGTGTTTAGTCAAGAGTACACTAACTTTTATTTCTAGAATTTTGTCATGCGATAGGGTTCTGTCTCTTCTCTTGTGAGAAACCCTAGCTTTTAACATTTATAAATTAAACGTGACTTTCCATTAGGCTTTCACCTTCAATGAATAGGTGGGAACTGTAACTCTTTGAGCGCCATTTAAATGTTCAATGAATACCTTTGCACACAAAGAGTAAGTCATTCATGTAAGTTCACCATATGCCTACATATCATTACCATGCTTCACTTCAGAATCTTTTTATTATCCACCACATAAACATTTTCCAGCTTAATACATTTCAATTTATTTATTTTAACTATTAATAATAATAATAATATTTACATAGGTCACTGTATCTCAAAAAGTATATGTTAAGCAATTGAGCTCCTTTCCAATGTCCATTACAAGAGCCAATAGCAGTTGAAAAACCACATTCAGTAACAATCCAACAAACTCAGCTCACAATAACTCCTATGTTGCTTTTCTGGAGATCCAGTTGCATTTCACATTAACTGGCCTTCACATCTACAACTGCTTTGAGAATGGCTGAAAACATATGTTACATGGCTCTACTAATCTTACTCTTTCAACCTTCTCTTCCAGATGGAGAAAAGTTCAAATGTATCTTTGTATTATACTATGTAATAACAACATACACTGAGTGTGGGAATCATACTATCCTGCTTTATGTAGTGAAATCCTTAAGTCCTGTTCTGTTAATATTCTTTTATTATCAATATTCTGTAAGGGTTTTATAAGTTGTTGTAAAAGGAAAATAAAAATAAAGAGAGAGAAAGGCAGACAATCCTTTCCATTAAAATAAAAGTTAGTGTACGCTTGATTTAACACAGTGGACAATCATAGCATATTGCATGAATAAAGCCTCAACTCAACTTAATAAAAATACCAAAATGAACCTTCTTACACAAGTACACAAATAAACACACATACATATTTGTAAATATATATATATATATATATATATATATATATATATATATATATATATATATCTCAGGCATGTGTAAATTGACCAATAAAACAAGTTGGACACATTTTACAGTTAGCTTTTCGCCCATTCATTTTTAGGTCCCACTGCTCTCATTCACTCTCATTTACTCTCACTCACTCGCTCACACTTGTTCGCCTCCAATCGGGGAGAGGATGTCAACGAAAACATTGCGATTTGGGTGGAGGTTTCACTGTGTTTTTGTATTATAGCATATTATTTAAGTAAAATATAATTTATCATTTGTTTCAGATGTAGCATTGAATTACTTTCAAAAGTCATGCCTTAGAAATATATAAGTTGTGCTCAAATGCTGGCTTATATTCTCTGTATTGAAGCCAGAACTAAAGCTTCGTTATTTGCAGTTACAATTACATGAATGAGATAAATGCTAGGTTCTTTATAAGGATCATTCTGCTTGCCAAGCCATGAAAACCAAGAGTCGTTTTATCTATAAATGTTAATGACATTGCCAGCCATACAAATGTATATTTTAAAAGGTTTAATGGGGCATTAGCCAACAGGGCTGATTAACTTGCATTTGAACAATTTGCGTAGCATGGTGCCAGTGCCATCTGTTCTATAACACTCTCTGTAAAATATATCATTTACCAGATGTAAGCCAATCTTACAATGACCATCTTTCAGGTGAAAGAGAAAGGGACTTTGTATAGTGTTTAATTTTATTCGGTCAGCTTCTCCATTCAAATGATAATATGTTGACAGGCTATATAGTGAGATTTTGAAGAAACAATGTTAAACAACGTTTAAACAACCAAATTAAAACATGAAGCCATGAGGAAGCAGGAAAAAGGTATTTATGTAAATCCCTGGTCTGAGACAAATAGATAATACAACTTTTCTGTCCATTACATTTTTTCTAGAATTTCAGGTTCCCATAATAATTAGACATATATAGATATATGCCCATAATAATTGACATACATATGCTAGGAATATGCAAGAATTCATGTATTTTCACAATAATTTATGTATCTGAGCTGCACTCTGCCTTGTTTTGGATAATATAACTTTAGTAAAAAAAATTCCACCAGATGATTGTTTTGACTGGAATTTTTATGGGAGGTGAATCGTAGATTTTTGCCACTTTTTCAGCCATCCCTGACATGAGTGTCACCATTTTATACTAAGGCAGAGAAAACATTTCCTGCTTAATTTCAACTTGGTTTCACTTTTTTTGTACCTGCAAGAAATCTGTTGACCTGGAAAACGTAGTTCTCACAGTAATTTTCACTGGAGATGGGAAATTATATTTTGCATATATCACTTTTGGAGGGATTATTAGTGGTCATTGTTATGAAACTAAGAGCACACAAAGTTATAACATGAACCTGGATGAACATGCACTTTATTAGGTATATCGCATTATGGTGTATACCTTCTTACTAGGATCTATTGATGATGGCCAACCTTTGTCAAACATGACTATGCAAATGTAAACTAAATATTTGCTGGTCAACATGCACTAGCTGTCTGGTAATCTGAATACTTTTGCAGAAGCTATGCATAGTGTTTACTAGGAAACAACAGAACAGATTTCCAGAAAGAAATGAGAGCACCATCATCATTTTTGCTATAAGATAGCATCATCACCATTTTTATTGAAGACACTAAAGTACTTAGCATTGCTCATCCTCACTTGAGTGCCTATAATGGTGATATCAAAAAATAGTTACACATCATGTTCAACCTCTCCAAGACATCACTAATTACATTGATCCAGATGAAGGAAAAACGTTAAGTACATACCATTATTTCACAGAAAAGGGGGAGTGATTGTAAATGTAAGTCACAGTCCCTTGATCAGTCAAGGAGAAGGATTAGGTGGCAATAGCAACATAGTTATATGAGGGAAAACTGCCTAATATTTCTCTGATGGCTTTCCTTATGGCAGGGATCTGCCAGACACAAGTGACCTAAACCTCTTTTTAGGTGTTCTTTTTTTTAACATTCCAACCAACAAGCCATGGGTCTCAGGACCTGGGGAACAGCCATCTCAGATTCCAAAGTACTTTTATATTGCCAAAGGGTTTTGAGTATCCCATTGCCATGTTACCAAATGCAGTGAGATGAAGGAGCAAAGAGCATAGACAGCCCTCTGCCAGTTAACTTATATCCCCCCCAATTACGGACAGAGTGAGAAAAGAAGTGGAAGGGCCATGATCCCCTACAGTAGATATTTAAACCCCCACCCCTGGTGGGTCTCATCACCCCTATAGTTAACAGGATGTCCTGAAGATGCAGGCCTATTTTGTAAAATTATATTTTGGGATGGGAAACACTATTTTTACCTTACCAGCAACTTAAGGGCCAATTTGTTTCTCTCCATTTCTAAACCCAACACAACTTGACTGTGAAGCATTGGAGTAGAGTTGAAATGATTTAAGTGTGCAGTAGATTTGCTAGTTGGCCTACATGGGATATTTAATGTGAACTGTGAGAACATTGGCCTACATGATGAATTAGCTGGCACTTCCCTCCCAGATGTGAAGAAAAAGAGTCCCTCCTACCCCTTTAATCTCTAAAACAAATTAGGAATGTAGAGAGCTTTCTCTTGTAACAGAACAATGATTACTGCAGGTAACAGGACCTCACATTAATCAGTGAATTTCAAAGCAAAGGCCAGAGTCTGTATCCTTTGTCCGCCTTATTGGTAGGTAGTTTTTACAGACTCTTTCAAAGTGACTGCATTCTTTCTTTTTGCATTTAATTCTCTTGGAAAATGTTTCTCTTTTTAGGCAGCCCTTCTGGATTGATTAAAACCTTCCAGAAAGTCACCATCGAAATCTGAACTTATAATGATGTTCTTTTATATTTTCTTACAATGAACAATGCTCTCCTCAGCATTAATGGCAACACCACATAGAGAAAAGCAGCATCGTGAAGAAGTAAAGGGAGAGGGAGGGCCAAAGCAGAAGAAAAAAATAGCCCTAATCTGGGACATGCTGTATCATGTCATCAAAAAAAATCTAGTTTCCTACAGCCAAATTTTTACCATATCTTCCTAAAGAAACATTCAAGACTCTTGTTGCAAACTTATAGACCATATAAAATAAAATTGCATATTAATAAAATTTGATTAAGTTTTTTTAGTTTATTTTACTAATTTAATTTACACAACTAATGGAATCCAAGTAGCATGATCCGAAATTACAAAAACGTAACTGTGATTTCCTAACATAAATCAGATATAAAAGTATATAAAAGAAGAAAAATATATATTTTCAGAATAAGAAAAGTTTTTGGCAAAACTAAAAATCACAGCTATGTCTTCCTTTTTTGCTTTTCTAGTCATTTAAAAGCAAAGAAAATCATTTAAATATTTTTTTTTCATGAACAAGGAAAAAGATCACAGATGATACTAAAGATGGGCAGGCCATCACATGCAGAGTTACACGACGAGAGTAGACTACTGAGCAGTGAAGAAACTGTACAAAGTAGGGGGCAGGTAAATTATTTCCTGTGGGTGGGTATGATGCACCCTGTGTACCTGGCACAGCTTCCCCTGCATAAGAAATTATTCTTATTCTTATTTCTGCTCAATCCTGCTAGGGTTTCAAAATATTGCCAATTACTGTATGTAAAAAGAATGGCGGGTGCAAGAGGATATTCTTGCCCAGGATGCCACTTGCCCTAGGAATGGCCCTGAACAAGGGTACAAGTGTTGTTTCCGACATGGCAGATTAAAACACAATATTTACACAATAATGTGGTCACTACAAAATAAATCAGTAATACTAATATGTCTCTTTTGTTTAAGGAATCTCCTGTATTAGAGACCAAAATATGTCTGTCTTTTCAACCGTCAAGATGAACTGTTGCAGAGATGTCTTGTGGTGAACTACCAATACTGTATGGATCATATTTTGGGGGATAGCCCTACACTCAAGATTGCAATAGCAAGCGTAAGGGTAAAAATATATGATGATATACTTTCATAATACCTTGATAGATGGAAAAAAACAGGCAGATAACTAAAAAGAGGAGATATAAAAAGAAAAAGGAGGAGAGATAAAAGAGAAAATATAGGGGCAGGGAGAAAAGGGAGAGAAAGAGGAGAGGCAAGAAAAAGGAGGAGAGAAAGAGGAGGGGATATATACAGAAAGGGGAGAGATAGGAAAAAAGGTGAGGTTAAGAGAAAGAGGTAAAGAGAAAGAGGAGGAGTGATAAAGAGAAAGGGAAGAAAATTCAGGGAAAGAGAAACAGAAGAGAAAAAGAGAATGTGACAGAGAAAGGTGGGATGATAAAGGGAAGAAATAGAAATGGGAGATAAAAAGAAAGAGGAAGAGAGATAACAAGAAGGGGATAAAACAAAAAATTAGAGATAAAGAAAAAGGAGAGGGATAAAGGGAAATGGGATAGGGAGAAAATGTAGAGATAAATGGAAAGAACAGGAGAGCTAAAGAGCAAAGGGAGAGCTGAGATAAAGAGAAATGGAGACCAATGTGGGTGCAATTGGTGTGGGGTAAGTCCTGTGGATGCAATCTGGGCAAATTCTGTGGGTGCAACCTGGGTGCTGGGGCAAGACCTTATATAAAGTCATGTGAAAAATACAGTAATCACTTTTTGAATTCTATGGTTTTTACATATCATGACATAATAACAATCATCTGTTCCTTAACAGGTCTAAACATTAGCTAAATACAACCTCAACTTAATTTAACAAAAATAAAGTAAAAATTTAGAAGCCATGTGTAAAAAACTAAGTACACCTTATGATTCAATAGCTTGTGGAACTACCTTTAGCAGCAATAACTTGAAGTTTTCTCTCTTTTTTTGTTTAGTTTTTTTTTCCATTTTCTGTATGACTTTATCAGTCTCTCACATCGTTGCGGAGGAATATTGGCCCACTCTGCTTTACAATGTTGCTTCAGTTCATTGAGGTTTGCAGGCATTTGCTTATGCACAGCTTGATTCTTTTCTTTTTCAGCCATTCTTTTGTATATTTGGTGTGCTTGGGATCATGGACCCCATTTTGGTCAAGTTTTCCCTGTCGGACAGATGGCCTCACATTTGACTCTAGAATACTTTGGTATACAGAGGAGTTCATAGTCAACTCAATGAACTTCAAAATTTAACATGTTGAGGCCTGTAGAGTCTGAAATTTAACTTTTGGGGTAAAATTTGCTGAGATGTCCACTCCCAGTGTGGGCAGTGACCACTCCCAAAGCGGATTCCACTGATATCAAATCTGCTGTGGGCTTTAACCCTGGATGTTTTGGAGAACTAGCAATGTCCCTGAATGAATACCTTCTAATATTTGCCACATCCTTTTCAAAACACTGGAATTATTAACTTTTAGGGTATTTTTGTCACAACTAGTTTAGTGATGATTTATTTATGAATATCTATTAATGTTTTTTTATTTTTCTTTAGTTTTCAATTAATTATTCATACAAAATATTGTACTACACACACACATACACACATATATATATATATATATATATATATATATATATATATATATATATTATCAAATGAAAGCCCTATCTGCCCTTTAACCCCTTTAGTCCCAGGTATACTAATATGTAAAAACCTAAAAAATACTTTAGATGCCACTGTTTAGCAATGATCAAATTTATGTTCAGCAACATCCCCTGATTGCAGACATTTCTTACATACATATTTTTTTGTTCTAGAGGGCTACATTCATCCTTTACATAGTAATGGCTTTGGGGTATTGAACAGGGGCAGAGGTTATATTTTGTTATATGTTAAAATAGGGCAATGGGATGTAAGTTTTGTTTAGTGTGGTAGCTGAAAAGCATACTCCTGATGATACTCTGATCTGTTTGTGAGGAATGATTTAGACCACATTAGAAATGTACCTCCCAAACATAGATCTTGCAAGTGCTCAGCTAGAATCTGATGATCAATGGTGTCAAATGCAGCTGATAGATCTAGAAGAATTAGTATTGAGCAATCACCCTTGTTTCCTGCCATCAGAAGATCATTTAGAAAGTGAACAGGTTAACAAATTTCAATCTGTTTAGTTTAGAAAAACGGCGCCTCAGAGGCGATATGATAGCCAATACAAACCATTGTGTGGAAATCTGTTCATAAACAGGACTATGCATAGGACACGTGGTCATGCGTTCAGATTGGAAGAAAAGAGATTTAGTCTAAGGCAGAGGAAAGGGTTTTTTACAATAAGGACAATAAGGATGTGGAATTCTCTGCATGCAGAGGTAGTTTTATCTGTTTTATCTGTTTAAACAGCAACTGGATGGATACTTGGAAAAACATAATATTCGGGAGATATCATTTTTCATTATGGGGAAAGAGCTTATTGATCCAAAGAGAAATCTGACTGCCATTTTGGGGTCAAGAAGGAATTTTTTCCCTGGTTGGTGCAAAATTGGAAAGAGCCAAACTGGGGTTTTTTGCCTTCTTTTGGATCAACAGCAACAAATTAACAGATGGACACGTCTATTTTCAGCCTATATAACTATGCAACTATGTAACTATATGTGGCACAACAGTGTCCATACTGCATGATGGCTACTTGTGATTTCATAAAAAGCTTTTTTGTAGCCCAATGGGTGTGACCAGTAGACATTTTACCAACTTCCAGCTAAAGCCTTGCTTATTTAACAGAACATATGAATCTTTCATTAAAGAGGAAATACCTGCATTTACTGTTAACTTTAGAGGACTCCTTTGTGTGGAAAAGAATGCTGCATTTTACTTAGAAATTTAGCTGCACTAGACTCATCATAAGCGTATAGATAATTTGACATGGGTTAAAGAAAATGAAGTTTCTCAGAGTCATCATGGAGGTATGTATGTCCCTTATGAGTCATCCTTAATTTATTCAGATAAGAGAAATTGATTTGCCTTTTTGGATAATTGGGGACAGATTCTTTGTCTCACTTTTGCATCATCACAACTGAAATAACAAGATTTTGTCAACTTGAAAAGCTTGACCTTGAACATACTTATTTAAACACACATTGACATACCTAATTAAACACTCTGAACCACCCCCTCACCCTCAGGGATTGTTCTTCTGTACCCTCGTTGTCCTTATCCACTGTATATGTGTGTTGTGAAATGACATCATATACCTGCAGTAGTATACAAGTTTGTCAACCAAGTAGCAGGTTTGGAAACCATCTTTGTAAGGTAGAAATTAGTTCTGCTTGATATGTAGATTTATTGGATGTTAAGAATGCTTTATTCACAGGGTACTCAGTAGAGGCTGATATGTGTGTATGTGACTGTGTGTGTAATGACTGGTACTAAACTACTTCTCCTATGCCATCTTTGTCCCCAAACAGCTTGTCTGTGCCATATTTTCCCCCAAACAGCTTGTCTGTGCCTTCTGTGGCCGTAAACATTACTTGTTACAAAACAATGGGAACTTGAATCTTTTCAATGCAACACATTTTGAATTCACTGCTATTAATGGTCAAATATGAACATTATTAGACTCCTTGCTACAACTTGACACCTTTATATTTCAATATTATTAACTATTACATTACCTGTGGGAATACAATCCAGTATTTGAGGAATATTAGACTTGTATATGCCCCAAATAGCTTGTCTGTGCCCAAACAGCTTGTCTCTGCCATCTTTGTCTCCAAACAGCTTGTCAGTGCCGTGAAACAGCTTTTTAGTGCTCCCAAACAGCCTGTCTGTGCCATCTTTGTCCACAAACAGCTAGTCATTGCCCCCAAACAACCCACAGCCTGTCTGTGCCATCTTTACCCCAATCAACCACCGTGTAGAAGAGACAATACTGGTGATGTGGAGGGGGTCATCTGGGAAGAGGGGAACCTGTTCTGTAGGGTGCCCCACAATTTCTGATGGCGGACTTGATTATAAACACAGGAGAAGGCCAATTAAACAAGAGATCATATATTTCCCTAACTGACTCTGCTCTATGCAGGCACACTGTCACTGTTTCATCTCAGACCACTTAAAATACATTGTTTTGTACACAGTACAGTTATATTCTATATAACCATATTTGTGATATATTTTCTTAATTCATTTCCACTTATAACAACTATTTTTTAAAAACATATTTTATGCAAATATATGCCCCATTTTCTATTTGAAATTTAAAACTTTTAGACAAGCAATTAAATAATATACTGATATAGAGTAAACGTATTTTGTTATGGTTTATTCCTTCCATACCCAACTAATAGGCTGTTTTCATTTTGTGGAGGAGGGGGGACTTTTGCTAGTTAAGGAAGAATGTATCCATTTCTACAACATATTTGTGACTAAGTAACCTGTGGTAAGCAATAATACAAAAAAATACAAAAATGGTAAAATTATGCCATTAAATATGAGTGTGGGATAGGAGGATAAAAATTTGCATTGACAATTGAAACATCTGTGTAGGGGAACATGGCTGGTTGTAAGTTATGAGGAAGTATTCACAAATGCCAGCAAATACATATAAGTGTAGACACATCCACCTTTCCCAGGGGCTTGTGGAGTGTATTTAATAACCACTTGGGTGGTATGCAGGAATGGGAATGATTAATTCATATACAATGTACGCATTTAAAAGTACTAATATAGGGTGTAATTAACTATTTGTCCTCTAGATGGCAACAGCAGCATTTGTTAAGTGTTATCCATTCATACCAAAAATAGATTTAAGCGAATAGCTAAAGTTCAGTCTTGCTGGCATGATCCATGCTTAAGGCAGTAGTTAGATTATGGTTATTTTATAAGCTTTGACAAAGCAGTATTCACAAGAGAAAGACAGACATCTGTGAAACAAGGAGCTAAATATTTTTTGTGCATCTTTGTACAAGAATGGGTGCATCCAAAATGCAATCCTCATTAAAAAGTCAGCTTGTTTTAAAATGCTAAGTAAATATAACATGAATCTCAAATCTCAATAATGTATTTATATTCAGTAAGGGCTTTTTATGTTAAGATATTAGGAATGTTTAAGTGGTTACATTATGCAGCCCTTGGTGATACATAGTTTATCTACAGAAATATCAAGAAATGCATTCTGTTCATGGGTGAAATACTCACTTGTGCTATAATCTAAATGGTAATTTACAACTTTATTATTCAATTAATGTTTAATTGCTGACCAACTCATGTCTGAGTGGTGAAATTATAAAACGTCTTGTGAATCATAAAACTGAAATATTTAATTATTAACAGCATATCCAAGCATTAAGAAAGCTGAATTATTTGTAAGGTAATTATGTATCAATTAAATGTAGCATTTGTACCGTTATATTTGGTTCATTTATAATCTTTCATCTTGTCCTTTGTAACTTGTAAGATGAATTTTTGTGTCCTCATGCTATCCTGATGTACCCCTGATCAAAACTGTTGGCCATGAAGTCTGGTGATAAGTCAAATAGTGTTCCCTTTGGGTTCGTTGGTAAATACTGTGGTATTTTCTGCCTTTTTTTGTAGATGCTACATCAACCTTTCAGGAAGAGGAGTGGGAGCACCTTTGGCAGAAACTTACACCAGTAATTTAAAAACATAGTGTACTGCCACCTATAGAGACTTATGGGCTAGTCGGCCACAATATAATTAATATGCATTCAATGTTCTTATCAGTCTAGCAGTAAGCATTTTAAAGTTTCTCAACCTTTTCTGGCAATAAAGTCCTACAAAAAAAGACACAGGCCGCAAAAGCTTGTAGTCTATTTTGCATTAGCAGTTGTAGTAAAGGTTTCATTGATATTGCTAATGATTAGTTTATGGGTAAATAATGTTTTGCACTCCCCCATTAAGGAGGGTAATTGCACAAAGACATCCCCTCTTTCAGTGAAGGGCTGGCAGCCTAAGGCCTGGGGGGCAAGTCTAGTCAAGTGGCTCATTGCGCCACCAAAGCGGCTGCTAGCGACATTGATAGCAGTCACTCCACTGAAAACTGAAACTGAAAATTCAGCATTCATTTGGCCAAAACCGAAAAAAAACCCGTTTAAAATACTTTATTAAAAGTAACACACCAAAATTAGACCAAAAAAAAATCAATAACAATATTAATATATATATATACATATATATATATATATACATATAATTAACAGCAATCACAATCCTATCATGCCCAGGTTCTAGCATGTACTGGCTGACTAAGCATGATAGGCGTGTGATTGCTGTTTGCAACCATATATATCTATTAATACTGTTATTGAATTATTGGACGAAAAAATTGATAACAGCAATCACACTCCTATCATGCCTAGACAGCCTCCCTATGCCATGCTATCCCCCCACACTTCCATGCAATCTGAAACCCTCATTCACAAACATTCATCATAAACTACAGCATAACACCCATCACTCTCACACACTTACTAATATTTTCCTACCTTTCCTCTGGCACTGTCACTTTTCCTCCTCCCAGCCCAGCCCGCCCCTGCCCTCTTTCCTTAAAACACCGTTTGCACCCCCTCTCTCAGAATGTTGCTGTTATATAACCTAACGGGCAGCCATGGTTATCTTCAGCAGCTAGTCATGGTGTATTCCAGACAAGCCCCGAGTAAGGTAGATCAATGGAAAATGTACCAGTATCCAGGTATAACAGTCCGACCCTGTTTTGAGGGAGTGGAGTTGAACATTTGACCCTTGTATTGCAAACTAAAGCAGGTTAATTATTCCCACTCCACATCAAGCCCCATAATCATACATTAATGTGAGACCAACAATAAGGCTTACTACCTTACCAACTTGCTGACATGTATTTACCACATTGCTTCCTTCATAATGCCATATGCCTCTCCAACCCAGGCCACAGGTCAATGCCGTTAAGGTAGAACCCGTCCCCCATAACCCAAGCACCTAATGCATCTGTCCACAATCACAACTCTCCCACGCTTTTAAGTCCTATTTGTGCTCTGTAGAAAATGCTATGGTGCCCTTACACCTGCTGTAGCCAATGAAAACCTTCTGCAAAATATCTGCCCCATTGTATCTAAATAGTGAACAATACATTAATTAACATAATCAACAATCCTAATTACTAGACTTGTGCATTCGTCTTCGGGCGAACATGAAAACGAACACGAAGAGTGTGTTTTCGTGTTCGTTCCGAAGACACGAAGAAGAGAAGACAGCGGCGGTAAAACGTAGATGAACACGAAGACACACAACACGAATAATCTCTGTGATCGTCTTCATCTTCGCCTACTAATCTCCCTGGTCCCTTCCCTATCCCTTATCTTCACGGCATCGCCGGGAGTTGACGGAAGCGGAAATCTGTAGGTTTGCCGTCAGGGGTTACAGGGCAGTGCAAGTGAGCCTATGGGTCGCCTACAGGGACCTCCTCTGGAAGACCCTGCAAGTGACCAATAGGCTCACTCGCACGGCCTTTTTAACTCCTGACAGCGAATTTACAGATTTCCGCTCCCGTTAACCCCTGCAATGCTGCGTTAGATAATGGGAGCTGAAATCCGTAGGTTAAAGGGCCGTGCAAGCGACCAATAGGCTCACTCGCACGGCCCCTTAACTCCTTAAGGTGCAACCTGACCACTGGTCTCCCTGCTGCAACAGTAAAAAGTCCGTACGAATGACCAATAAAGTCTCTTGTACGGACATTTAACTGATAGAACAGGGAGACCAGCGCTCTCTCCCGGCCAAGTTACGGCACTAGGAGTTTAAAAGTCTGTACAAGCGACCAATAGAGTCCACATTTTTTTTGCCGAAGAGGAGCATGAAGACGAACACTAAGATCTCCCTGTGGTCCAAGTCTACTAATTGCCTATTCCAGAAACATGCTACAGTTTTGAAATTAGTCACATGAAATTGCACAGTCCATTGGCCAACAGCGATCCATATAAAACAAATCTTCACAATGACAGCCCAGTAGCCTAAAACGATCTGGATGAACAGTTAACAAATAAAAAACTGCCTCTATATGGGCCTTTGCCATCAACACCTCAGGTCCTGCCTCCTTAACCAAATTGCTTTGTCAACATACTTTACAACTCCATGCCATCATTTACAGACAATATTTCCTTCTTTGGCACTACACCTAACAAGGAAACCATCAAATCAGGCATTGCTAAATCACTAGCAGGACCTGCCAACTTACCCAACTACAACCTTTTTAAGAATTTTAGCTGCCACCACTTGGGGGTGCTCTAATGCAGACTTTAAATTCTTAGCAAAAAAACTCTAGCTTCTGAAAACTGAATTAGAAAACCAAAACTAAAACCATCTTCAAGCAACTCTGCTGTCACTTAATGCCTTTATGTTCACTGGAGACTAGCCCTTGATTATCAGTCCCTGACTTATGTTGCTTGGCCGACGTCAGCGAGACCACCCACCAACGTGAGCGGGACCGCCCACCGATGTCAGTGTGCAGTCCTGGCCGCGTCCCACAAGGGAAGGCTCCGGGTAGCCACAGCCCAAAGTTCCCAGGTATGCCAATATACCCCTTTCGTGTTAATCCCCGCAGTGAAAGAGTCAATGTTGGCTAGAAAAGACTGGGCACCTAATTGAGTTGGGGCTATCACTATTAGACGGGCGCACCGCCTTACTTTGCCTGAAATGTTCAGAATGACGTTACCAACTGATACCTCCATTCACCCTGTGCGTGTTCAACTGTTCAGGAGATTGAACTATACCCGCTCTCCTGAACAGTTGCCTGACTCGTAGTAACACCTACATTGCCAATCATATTATCACATGCTTGAACAACCACATTGCTTCTAAGAGAGAAGAGAAAATTGGGGAAAAAAGAGGACATCCTCTGAGACTCACCAGTCATGGGCATAAAAAGTTATTCTGGATGCTGCACTACCCCAAATATAAGCTACCTTTTAAAGCAATTGAGTCTTCTGATTCATCCAGCCGCCCTCTCACTGTCCCTGAAGAGCCCCAATATGAAGTCTTGACTTGTTCCCTGAACCATCTGGTGCTGCATGTGGTGATTGTTATCTTGCTCCTGTTGTCATTCTTCTCTTCAGATTTGGTGCCAAGGTAGAGGGACACTCTGTGCTGGAGAGACAGAGTTTGTCTGGCCAATCCCCATTGTGTTGCTCACCACAAGCGTCACTGACACACATTGCATCACCGAAGCAGACCCATCCTCTCTCCCTCTGGTGAGATCACTCTCAATGAACGATGCTGCCAGCTGGGAGCCAGATTAGCATCTGGGCTAAAATGAGCTGGAGAGTGGCTAGCTTCCTGTCTGTCTTTCGCTGGAGCAGCTACCAGCATACAGACATTCTGAAAACATTATTATGACAATATCAGATTAAGTGGGAAATGTGTGCACACACATACACCCCAGACACAGTACCACACCACATACAAAGAGAGAGGACATCACAAAAGTACTGACATTTTGCCCTAACGTGAACTTCCAGCAAAATTGTGACGCTTTCGGTGATGTTCTCTCCCCCGATTGGAGGATTGCTTCTCCAATTGCTCCGTAAGAGTGAATGAAAATGTGTGAGTGAAAAGGGCCTGCAAACTTCAGACAAAAACTCTTGGTTTCTTTTTTCTGTCTTTGTATGAATCGCCAAATTTGCCAAAATTTTGTAAATTTGCAATTCGCACGAATCCAAATGCACAGGTCTAGTATTTACTAATCAAACATATATAAGGATGGAGGGGGGGAGTTGGAATGAATGGTAAAAGTTGCTGTTGTTTTTTAATATTTATTTTCTGTCATAATAAAATTACATTTTCAAGTTGAATGGCAACTTTGGTTTGTGTATGTATCATTGAACAAGTATCATAAACTTATTTTTTATAGTGTGATTAAAAATGCCCATTATGCCTACCAAATGTTACATGTTGCTCTATTATTGTAGTAATATAGCCCATTATTCACATAGTATTAAGAGATGGAATGTCTCTTTTATTGAAATACACCTTAACAATAATTTTGTTAAGTTTGCTTACTTTAACCATACATAACCGTATTTAAAACACATATAGAGAGAACAGTTCAAGTAACTGAAAAAGAGTTTTCTTCAAATCAATATGTGACCGTCATAACAATTGCTGCTTCTGCTTCCTTTCTGATCTCTGTGTTTAAGATGCTATGTTCGTACACAACACCTTTTTCTGGTATGTCATGTCTGACAGTTTTGTTGATACAACTCTACAATCATAATCTCTTTTTAGGTTCACATTCTACCTCTCTGATAACACCTTAATTGTCTCCTTTTCCAGTAACGTTTCCTTTTGGCTTCTCCTCTCAGCTGTTGTATGCCAAAGCTCAGTTCTGGAACCTCTTCTGTTCTCATTTTATACTTGCTCCATTGGAAAGCTAATTTTGTCCTTTGGCTTACAATACCCAACGATACACAGATCTACTTTTCCATCCCTGGCCTTCGTCCTTCCCTCATTGATCATGTCTCAAACTGTCTGCACTAAACCTCAATAAAGCTAAACATCCTATATTCTCTCCTTCTAACACTAGCATTCCTTGATGCAACAGGTCTACCACTGACTACATTTAACCCTTACATTCAGTCTGTTTCCAGACTAAAAGCTCTTGGGCATGCACTCATTATCTCTTGTTTTCAGCCACTGAAACTTAGTTGGTCTACCTTATACCAGTCCCCATCCCTTACAAATTGACAGTTCCACTGCCAGACCAATCTTCCCTATTATTTTACTAACACCTCATCACTTTGTCTATACTTCACTGGCTGCTTGTATGTTTCAGGATTCAATGTAAAATACTGCCTTGCCTACAAAGTTCTTCATAGCAGTCCCCTTGTTTACACCTCCAGTGTTATAAGAAAAAATGTATGACCAGCGAGGTAATAGGCGATACATAAATGTAACATTGTCAGCAATTTTGATGTATAATTTTACGATTTATTTGTTCATTTTTTTAATCTTGTAGATTTCTTTCATTTGTTGTCTCCTTTACTCAACATATCTTTCTAGATATATTGAATCAAGTAAAGATGTCCCTAAACTAATTAACATTTCAAGACTGAACAAATAGTAGGGATTATTGAATTACAAGTTGATTAGCATCTTTATTGGAAGCTAAAATAAGAATTCAGTTAGTTCAGGAACAATAACAATAGGTTAGCAGATCGATTGAATGATAAATCCATTGGGCATGTGAACAGAAAATGAGAAGAGGGTTCACTTGGTTAAATGGAATGTAACACAAGAAAAGCAGGTTTTTATCTGCCTTTCATCATGCTGTAGTTTAGTGCTTTAGTAAATGTCAAGTTTATGTGTTTTTTAAGTGTTTTTACTCTATTTCCTTGCCTGTACGAAGCTAACTTGCCTCTGTGAAAATCCTCCTATGTTTCCTTCCCTCAAGAAACGTATTGCTTTATGGGTTGATACAAGATGACTTTACCTGCTCAGAAGTAGAAAGGTAGAATCCACCTGTTAGAATGTTAACTAAATATTGCAGTCCCTATAACACCTGCTTGATGGCCAGATGCTCACAATCACCAACACTAAGGACAGTGTCCGTCAGGAACACAGGAATACAGCTCAAGATATACCTTCTGCAGCATAGCAAAACAAAGAAAACAAAAAGAAATACCGTATAATGTAACACCATAAATAAGTATTTATGACAAAGTATAATACCCCTCACATGTAAAAGAGGAAAGAACATGCTCAACAGTCCCCAGACAAATCCTTTAGAATTAGTCCGGTTTTAAACCCATCAAAATTTGACACAATGGTAGTGTTTTTTTCATTTATTTATAAAATGAACTATGGTTAATGGTTAGTACATATATATATATACATTTAATATAGATAACACATTTTAAACAGACAACAAAACATACATCAGCAAACATAAAAGTACTTACCACCCCCCACTCAAAATTATCAAGTTTTCCTTTTATTTTCTTAAAGAAACTAATCTGGTTAGTAAATATATCAATGTATTGTGTTTCAAATGACCTTGTACGTTGAGTAAAGGTCTTTTAATTTTTAATAGTAATGTATCGGTTTGTCTTAGTCTGTCAATTCTTGTCTTGTCATATCCCTTGAATTTATGTATTGTATTAAGCGCTGCGTAAACTGTTGGCGCTATATAAATAAAAGATAATAATAATAATAATAATAATAATAATAAGTGTCTTTTTGCAGAACACAAAAGTGAAAAAAAGCAGTAACAAAATGTACCAGCCGGTCAGAACACTGTACATAAACTGCACGACTCATGTTTTAGCTCTATGAATTTGAAAGCTTTTGGGTTAAGACATTATGCGCACACTCCTCTCTGAAGAATAAGTACATTAGATTTTGTATTATTTCCTTAATAAGTGGATCTTCTGCCACACATATATAGATTTTTTTAATTTTACTTGTATTTTTTTGTTTACTTGGCTCTAATTTCCTTTGTACTATTTTATTATTAATATTTAATATAGAAATGTCCTTTTATCTCTCTAAAACCAATATAATAAATTATTGAAGAGAAAGCAAGTTTTGTACATGTAATGCCAATAAAACAAGGGTATTGGTCTCATACTGTTATATACGATGCACCAATATACATTGTAAAACAAATATTTTGTTACAGAGCTATTTGTTACGTGGTAGGTATAATTTATTGTACTGGAATAAATTGGCCATTACTTAGCTATGTATATTGAAGTTATGAATTCATTCTGAGAGAAAAAAAGAAAGATAGTCATGACGGTAATCTTAATTAGCCAAGCAGCCTTGGGAAAGTGGGAAAGTTTAGATATTAAAGTTCTAAAAGGTCTCCGAGTCTGTGTTTTTGCACATAGCAAAGAAAAGTCCTCAGTGAGATTTTAATGGAGCAATTTACCTCTAATCAAAAAATAAGCATTGAGTATGCTATTTGCATTCTAATAGAAAAAAACACCAGAAGCTTGCTGTGGCGCTCTCCGTAATTGATTGGTGGCCACAGTGAAATAGAAAACTCCCAGCTACCTTATATCATGCAAGAAAGCTGATTAGTTTTCCAGCTGCATCCCGTCTACCCAACAGCCCCAACACTTTTCCTATATTTTACATATAAAATATGCATAGCTATATACAGTGCTGTGAAGACTGATTTCTTCTAGTTTTGCTTTTTTTGTCACATTTAATTGTTTCATATCAATTAATGTTAATATGACAAAGACAACTCGAGTAAATACAAAATACAGCTTTATAATGATATTTTCATCTATTGGAGGTAAAAGAGTTATTTAAAACCAATATCACCCATGTGAAAAAGTAATTGACCCCCTAAACCTAATAACTGGTTGTGCCACCCTTGGTGTCAACAACTGCAATCAAACCTTTGTCATAGCATTATTGAGCATTTTACGTCATAACCCAGCTGCACTTAAACTTCAGGTCACAAGCTGATGGCCGGACATTCTCCTTCAGGATTTTCTGACGGGGAGCAGAATTCATGGTTCTATCAATTATGGCAAGTAACCTAGGACTTGAAGTAGCAAAGCAGCTCCATATCATCACACTACCACCACCATAGTGTTTGACTGTTGTGGAATGCTGTGTTAGCTTTATGTCAAATGTAATGGGGTCCATGTCTACCAAAAAGTTCCACTTTTGACTTATCATTACACAGAAATATCCTCAAAATCTAGAGGGCAATCAATATGTTTTTTGGCAACTGTGAGATGAGCCTTTGAGTTATTTTTTGTTAGCAGTGGGTTTTCACCTTGCAACACTCACATTGCACAGTCTCTTATTATCAATGAAATGTAATTAATCTGTCGATTTAGTAACTAAAGGGCAAATACTTTTTCCGCATAGTGCCAGGTAGGGTTGGATAGCTTTTTTCCTTCTGTACATGAAGTCATCATTTGAAATCCACATTCTGTGTTTAGTTGGGTTAACTTTGTCTAATATTAAAAATAGAAATGGGGGGAAATATTGGGGGTATTTTGAGCTTACACATAACCTACACAAACATCATAAACAACTGTCAAGAACCCTGTTTCCTATTTCTGTAATATGGAGAGTAAATCAAGTTTTATAGTTAAATGGACAAAAACGTCCTTCATTAGAGTATACAAATTACACAGATAAATTCAATATTATAAATAAAATATTTTAAATAACATAGATAATAATAGTATAACAAGTCTGTAGATCAGTCTCTAGAGAGAGAGAGAGAGAGAGAGAGATTAATTTGTATGGTCAGCTATTAAAATATGAAAATAAATCATATTTTGTTGGTTACATTTACATTGAAAATCTATAACTACTGCACTTTTACCAGAACTGATCAATGATTCTATCATATCTTTGAAGATATTAATTTACAAAATGGCAGATAATTTTGACAAGTTTTTTTGATTTTCTGCTTAAAATATACAGAGGAAATGCAAACATTGTGGCAGTTAAAATAAAAAGACAGACTGTGTGCTGCTGAATATGAGGGTTACCGTTCTCCATATAACAAATTGCCTCTGTCTAAGCTCATGGGAACCAGCCAGTAGAACACTTGATAAAGGATTCTACAATGATGTCTGTATAATGAAGTGTAATAGAAAAGAGTGTTATCACTAGACTTGGCGCATAAATCTGCTACAACCTGATGTTCAAATTCCTAACACGTTTCTAGCAATCCTGTACACGGTCTACTTATACAGATTAAAATATGGCATGTACAGTAATTCCTTCTGTAAATTCTTATATTGAAATATAAGGTGACACAGAAATAGAATTTCCGTACAGAACAATTTACAAATATAATGTATGTTATTGTATGTACATGGCACTTATTTTAAACGGACAACAGTATAATCTATTTATACAACATCTATAAAGGGCCTACAACACCATACACTCCCACTGTAGCCAAGCATGGTACACCAGTACTGGAGGTACGTGCCAGGTGCCAGGAAGTGAGTTGTAGTCGTCATGATGACCTGGTCTCCAATGTGAAATGCATCTATAACATGTTTTTCTGGAAAAAAAGTTTGCTGCCACTTAGGTTGGTCCCCCCCACTCTCTAGTTGAATTTAGAATAAACTGTGTAAGGCATATTGAGCCTATTCTACCCTTTTTTAATCAACTGTATTTACTTGGTCTGAAAGCCGAGCCATTTTGTCTTGGTTTAGTAATACTGTTTCAGTTAAGACTCACCACACGTGTGGTACCTTGAGGAGGAAGGTGATCTTATAATTTTTTATTTTTTTTAGATAATATGGCACTAAAGCCTCACCTTTATTCAATGTATATATTTGCAAATTTGGATTTGATTGCTGGTATTTTGTTCTTATTTTGGCTAATTTGGCTTATTAAATATTGCTAAATTTAATGTAATTGTTGCTGCCCAATAAATAGGCATTGAGTACAGATACAATTGGGTTTATTCCTTCAGTCAAATTACAGATTATCTTGACTGACCAGATTCAACTTTGGTTGCATGCTCTTGGAAGCTAACACTTGCGAAGCAACTTTTACTCATATACAAAATTGCTTGCAAATGCATGCAACTTAAAATTTTGTTAGTTGCAGGCTAGGACATGACAGCTATATTCCACAAAATTAGAATTTAATTCAGTATTCACAGTTCACAATCAAAAATATGATGCAAGCAGTGCAATAATCTTAAAGTAAGCTGGAACTATACATTTGAAGTATGGCTAGTTATCATATTGATGCTCCAGGCTTAAAAATTTTAAAATAGTTGTAAAGTAGTATGAATAACTATAACCAGCAAAACAGTTATAATTTGTGAAAAATGATAGGTTGACTGAAGGATGTTTAAGTATTAAAAAGTTATGTGAACTGCTGTGTCCATTACTCATGACAAACCTGACAGCCAAGAGTTGACCATCAGCTTTCAGGGATGCTCTTGGGTAGAGTCAGTAAAATATTGCATGCTTTCTATTGTATTGGATAAAAATCTGAGAAAAATACAGATAAAATATTTAAAGGGCTCTTGGCAATTAGGCTGTGGTTGCTTGGCAATTTAGTTGCTTGCAAATCTAGACAATGTTCGTCTTGCATATTGTCCTATCGGTGTTATATAAACAAACTACTGAATGACCCATTAATAAAAACAGTTGTTTAAAATATGGCCAAAGATAATTTTCACAAACGTTTTCAGAAGACTATACCACCAAGCAAAAGAAATGTACTGCTGAGCCACTAATACAATTCAAGTCGAGACTGCTGTTGGAACAGTATGTTCCTGATAAGGAGGGTACACTTGGGGTGAAATTTTATAAAGGTTATACATAGCCACACATACTAGCTAGTCACTATAGGCATTAGTAGAAATACTGCATTGGACCCCCCTCTTACAATTGTTATATAAAGGATACCACCTTTTCTTGGACAATTATTATAACAACCCTGATCTTTTTGACACCCACACTTGAGAACAAGCAATAAACCGTAAAGGCTCCCAGCAGAGGCTGGTATTGTGGTATTGAGGGTGCTGAGTAAGAATAGAGTCTCTGGATATTTGCTTGTTCTAAGCCCTGCATGTGGCTAGTAGACTCTTGAGCCTTTGGTTGCAGACGGCTGTCTTCTGCAGCCTAAAACTTCCTCTTTGGTGCATCTTTTGTCAAGTTTGTAGGCAAAGGCTCTGTGCCAAGAATATCTTGGTAAATGCTGACATAAGGGATAAGGCCAGAATACACAAGAATGTTCAGACAAGAGTGTTGCATGACTGAATGGGCGGCTAGACTGGCGGCTCTTGAACTGCAGCACAACAAATGGTTGGCTGGATCTGTAAGAGATTAAAGATGGATGCATGTGTCATGACTGGAGGACGTACACCAAATGTCATTTTAACAATTGAGTTTATTTATTTATTTCTTAACAATGTCAATAAAAGTCAGATATGGATTAAGTCGTCCACGGTGCAATCCAACTTGCATCTCCGCACAGTGACACTAACACAATTAAAGTGTCAAGGGTTAAGTACCATTAACCCTTCGTAGACTTTACACCAATGTGTTGGGCGCTTAACGAACGCCCCTTTTAACAATTAACCAACCACCATCAAACTGAAACAGTAACCAGTGAAACCGTCAATGATAACACCATATGCAATTTGACACTTTGAAAAGGTGATGCACATCTTCTAACAGTAGGCTGTTATTTTCTAAAATAAGCAAGCATTTTATGTGGGAAGTGTTTTTTCTTTTTAATCAGGACAAGTAATTTAATATATTTTGTGGCAATTTCCTTCAGCTGTTCTTGGTAAATATGTATTGCTGTATGAATAACTGGGAAAATGAGTTTTTTCCATTTACCGTATTGGCTCAGATATAGGCCGCACCCGAATATAGGCCGCACCCTAAAAGTTAGGTGCTTTTTCAAAGAATATGCTGCCACCCTGCCCCGCGAGATATGCTGCCACTCTGCCCTCCCCAGATATGCTGCCACTCTGCCCCCCCGAGATATGCTGCCACTCTATCCCCCATGAGATATGCACTCTGCCCCCGAGATGTGCCCCCCCGAGATATGCTGCCACTCTATCCCCCCCTGAGATATGCTGCCACTCTGCGCCCAAGAGGCCCCCAGACTTACCGGTGCAGACTCCCCGGGGTTTTGCAGGGCCGCGTATTTAACTTCCGATGCTGGCACTTCCCCCGTGGGAAGTGCCGGCAAGGAAGATTGTTAGCGTACATCGCGCAGACGTTCACCGGCTGCGGCGATGCAAGCGTTAACAACCTCTCGCTGCTGGCACGTCTGCACGATGTGCTTTAACAATCTCCCTTGCCGGGACTCCCCCCGTGCTTACGCACATCGCCGCTGCCGGTGAACGTCTGTGCGATGCGCTTAGACAACCTCCCATGCCGGCACTACCCCATTGAAAGTGCTGGCAGGGAAGGCTGTCAGAGCGTATCAGAGAGTAGGATACGGGTCCCCTGCACCGCTGTGGGGGATCTGTATCCTAAGCCTGCTGCCTCCCCGGCGCCCGGAACTGCATGTCCCGGGCGTCGGGCGTTAGACCCCGAATATAGGCCGAACCCCCACTTTAAGTCATTAAAAAGTGCGGCCTATATTCGAGCCAATACGGTATTTACCAATTTTACTCAAATTAAATTATGGGGTATGATAGAAATTTGGCATCAAAGGTGACCTTACTTGCACTTCAAATCAATATATAACTTGTCTCAATATGTTAAATGTCAAAAATGCATATAACCTTAGTCATCTAGGGGTAGGGCCATAACTGGCATTAGCCAAGAGGCAATTATGACAGACAAAGCAGGTGAGGGATACACTAGAACCACTAGAGCCACCCAGCCGCAATGCCGTTGCACCTCCCTCCCCCATTCAAGGCTGCTTTCCAGGCATTAAAGCGAGTTGCAATGTGACCCGCTCTGCCGTGACTGATGCTTTTGATGTTCCCTAGCTATAGCTCATGTCATTTTTGAGATTTTTTTCTGCACCATCAGGTCTGCAAACATTACTATTTTGCCTATATATATATATATATATACCCATTCCTATATTTTCATTAGCAGAGTAAGTGTCTATTGCTTAGCTAAATTTCTAAGTCTCTTGAGTAACATCCTGCATTCTTCAGAAGACGAATGCAAATTCATGTCTAAATGGTGCAGTTTTAATTTGGTCCTGGAAGACCCCAGCATATGTTCAATAATAATTTTGGTTATAAGTACTGGGATTCCCACTTATGAATATTTCCAATACTCTATACAGTAATTAGCAAGAATTCTTGTTGTTAATATTTTAATTACACAATTACCGCAGTAAGTTATGAACATAGTTAATCTTTTGTCTTCTATTTCAACATTTGCTGAGCATACTTATTCTTGCTTAACCCCTTTGTGATGAATGACGTACCAGATAAATCATAAGACAAGTTCCCTAGAGGACCATTGATGTACCTGGTATGCAATGTTTCCATGTTGTTCGTGTCATGATTTATAATGAGTAATCTGCGTACTTGGGGGCTTTCCGGGTTTGACCCGGAGTCTCCGGATAAATATCTTCTTTCTTGTGTCTCTGGGTCAATTTTCACCTTCCAGAGATGAAGGAGCAGCATTTGGACCCAATCTTTGCCAAGATTCCCTCCTACTCTCAGCCTACTTAAGACTGATATAGTCCTGCATCTATGCATAGTTAGCCCTGCCCCATGCATGTCCAGCCTCACCTCCATTTATGGCCACTCCCCCAGAAGAGGGAGATTTCCAGATTCAGTATGTCACAAGAGCACCTGTCCATCTATAGTCTTCTTGTGTTGATTTTTTTTCATTGCAGAAAATTAGCTTCTGTTTGCAGCTATATTTCTGTGAATGTATTCACTTCAAATAAAATACTCCAGTATTTGTCCCGATCCATTGTGGGCCTGTCCAAAATTCATCAAAAAGGGCCAATCCAATTTACATATATACAGCGAGCAGGCAGCCATAAGGAAGAGCTACAGGCAAAGTAAGGGTGAGGTGTGATGGTGAGATGTGTGTGTAAATGTGCATTAGTGTGTATGTGCCTGTGTGTATGTTATGCAAGGGGCCACTAGGCTACTCAGCTGAACCTGCCCCCTAGGCAATCAGGTTTCAGCCTCCCCCTGGTCCCAATCCAACAAAAAGGTTTGTACTATCAAATCATATCTTAATACTATGATAGATCTAAAATATCTAAAAGAACTGTCATTTACAAGTAAAAATATTAAAGTTTACTATCTAGGAGTGGAATAGAAATCAGAAAATAGAATTCTTAAATAAACATTGAACTTTACGGAGATGCTATTGATATGGCCACTTACATTTAAATCTAAAATATTTAATTATTGTAATTTAAATATCTGTTTTCGTGAGAAGGAAAAAGAATATAATTTAGATTTTAATTTTAGATATTGCACACATTTCAGCATTAGTAAGAGAAAAAAAGAGCCAGTTATAATTCTTTTTTCACTAAACAACCACAAACTGAGTATTAAACAAAGTTTGAAGAAATATTTTCGTAGTGTCTACAACAAAATGCATAATTCCTAAGTTCCTAATAACAAAGGAACTAAGGAGCATTAAGTATACGTCCTCAGCATCAGCTAGAGTTCTATCAGTTTGGCTCAATGGAGAGTAAAACCCATGCTCCAAAACATTAAAAAGGTAAAAGTTTATATGATAAAAAAGCTAGCCATGGTTACCTTTATAAAACTAGTACTGTATTATTAACAGGAGAACAGCCTATTTCCTACAGACTACATCCTAGAAAACATAGATTTTGAGAATTAGCTGATTCACTTTGAGGTCTATCCATTTGAAGTGGTCGTAAGATGTTAACTGAACTGGGCAGACTGGACTTTAGTTACATGCCCTCACAAGATAAAACTTGCTTGTGAGCAAGTGAGAGGATAAAACATAAAACAAAATGTGCTCCTCATAAACAGTTAAAAATAATAAGAAATGGAGTCATCATTTGAATCAGAGGGTATAAAGGCTGCTGATCTCTTCCACCACCCCATGGGTGGTGAAGTGGGAAGTAATAAAATTTTTACCTGCGAGATGTAGAGACACGTATGACCCCCCTGACCACATTCTCAGTCAGTGAAAGCATATATAATTAAAGTCACAATAACCCTTTGGAGAGGTATGAGGCCCACCGTGCCTCTTCCTCCGTTCCCTGTCTAGTATAAAAAAAAAATAAACATTTTAAAAAAAAGCATTGCATTTAACCATAGCTAATCCATTTTCCACCTTTTCCTTCATTTGCTTTCTTCTCCCTCAAACGTTTTTCTATTTGTCTTCTGTGTTATTACCAAGACAAGGGACAGGGCTAGCCCCAAATAGACTTAGGGCTTGTTAGAGAAACACACTGACCCAGATGCCCAGTGTTTTCATAATAATTGCCAAAACATGTTCTAAAACTATATGTAGAATTTAGAAGAGTTAAATGTAAAGGCTGTTTTCAGCCTATATTTGTAGGAGCAGGCAGAATTTATACTCCCTTCAGGCCATTTTGTTAGTGCTGTTGGGGCATTTCGTTGGCGCTGCTGAGGAGTTTCACGAGCACTGTAGGGGCATCTGTCTTGTGAGTGGTGTTAGGGTGTCTCATTAGTACTTTTTGGGCGTCTCATTTATTCTTCCGGGTCATCTCATTAATGCTTCCAGGGCGTCTCGTTTATGCTCCCGGTGCGTCTTGTTGTGCTCATTTGTGAATTTCACTGCATGTTGTCTATTCTCTCACCTACTTGGAGGTTTCGTGCTGCGCCTCCTGACATTCTCACTCAGAATTCCACCTCCTCCTTAAAACTGGGTAAACTCTTTCAATTCCTTTCATCTGCCCTTCTAGTTTGGGGATTATATCAAGAGCTTCTGCAGCTCTACTTGTTTCATGGGCAAGAGAGGGGGGATTGTTTAGGAGAAGGTATCTGTATCTGCTCTGCTTGTGTCATGTGCAGGAAGGATGAGTACTCATTTTGGGGAATCTATCCAGGGCTGCTCAGCAGCTCTACTCATTTCATGTGCATGGGGGGTCCGTTTAAGGAGAGCTGCTCAGTATTGTTTCATGTGCAGGCAGGGAAGGGGGAGCTCATTTAGGGGAATGTATCCAGAGCTGCTCAGTAACTCTACTTGTTTCATGAGCAGGGGGAGGTTCTACCTTTTTGCCACCCTCTGCCATTCTAATCTCAAGATTTTCTCCCAGCACTATCAAATTATACATAGCGGGCATACTGCATAAGGTTTACCTACTACACCCAGACAGGTCTTCCCTTCTTAGCACACATCCCAAACCCGGAAGAGGAGATGAGAAGAGCATTTAAAGACCTGACAAATGATAACATGGTTGTAACACAGCGTTTATTAATAAATCCTACTCTGCTTCTACATTCAACATTGGTTCATTTCTTTGGCCCCTATCCTACCTACAAAAGGGGGGGCCATTTTTTTTAAGTCTAGGCACATTTCAGACCCACTGGACATTCAGTTATGTTTCACCCCTACCACAAATATATGATAAGGTATATTCCAGAACATGATAAAATAAAATAATACCATTAATCCTGCTTGAATTATCAATAAATGTGCTTCATAAAATATGTGAAAATACTGATCTACATGTTATTTTCTGTGACCATTATTAATTAACCTGTTTGCCATTGTCTGGGATGACTCTAATTGGTTTAATGGATCAACTCATTTCACTTGATGAGTCAAACTGTAATAAGACAGATTACTATACTTTTTTCTAGTAAAACTCTAGGAGTTCTTAGTCAAGTCAACTTGAGTCAGTTGGACTTGGACTGCATTTGAGTTGGTAGTTGAGTTAAACTGAGTAGAAAAATAAAAATTTTCAGAAAACTCTGTTAGGCTAGTGTTACCTTTCGCCGGCGGGTCTGTCCAGGGAGCTCCTCTGCTGCCGTCCTCGGTGCTATGGAAGTGCACACACGTGCACGCTGTCATGGCGGCCAGGAATCCTTACCCAGCAACTGCGTACGTCACGCTAGGGGGCGGGTCCTCCCGCTTTTTATCTGATTGGCTGATTATTGCCTGCAGCTGTTTGGCACCAAATTTAAGCCCACTGCTCACTCTAATCTGAGCCCTTGTGTGGTACATTCGTTATCACTGTCTCAGTGTGCTATATATCTGATATTCTGGTTTTCTGACTCCTGCTTTGTTCCTGACTACTCTTTGATCGCCGCCTGGATTGACTTCGGATTGCTTTTTGAACTTTGCCTGTTTGCTGCCTGCCTTGACCTTGGACTGTGAACTGTTTTTGCTATTTGTACTGTTCCGCTGCTGTCCCACTATTCCTCCTACAACTACTTGTCCGGATAGCTCACCACTCTGCATACGGGACCCGTCCCTTGTCGGATTGTTACAGCTAGGTTTCCACTTGGGTTTTTGTCCTGCGTTTTTTTCTTGATGAAAAACACCAGGAAAAACGCCAAGAAAACTGCCACTGCATTCTCCTGTGTTTTGGCGTTTTTTCTGGCGTTTCAGCCTTTCTGTAGAAATTGCTTTTTTGACCTTAGGCAGTTTTTCCAGCCTTTACACGTTGGAATTTTCACCCAGCTAAAAGGGATTAGGATAAATGGCAAGTATCTGCCCCCTCCTGATGTCATTTCCTTGGTAGAGTTCTACTTAAACACGCCCCGGCGGACCCTTTTGTCTCTTTTCTGTGGTTTGTAAGGCATGCTTTATTCCGAATGCCTGCTCCTCTAGGAAGATTGGCCCCAAATGATGGTGCAAATTGTTTGCTGTTGCTTTTGGCACGCAGGATCCAGTTGGGTATGTTTGTTTGTAATGGCATGTTTGTTCCAAATGGTGTAAAGTTCAATATGAACTTTGTTTTGTGTGAAACTGTTTGTTTCCAGCCTATTTCTCGTAGGACACATAGATACTGGGTCCATCCTCTGCATTGTAACTGTGGAAAAAAACGCCATAAAAAACGCCAAGGAAAAACCCACATGGCTTTTTCATGGCGTTATTTCTTTCCCATAGACTCCTATTGGAGAAAAACGCCAAGATTTCCTTGCAAAAAACATGCTGCGATTCTGAAAAACTGCCACAGAGCCCAAAAAAGCAGAAAAACTCCAAAGAGGACTGAAAAAACGCCAAACAGAAAAACGCCAAGTGGATATGGCATTGTGCGATTTCCTATTGAAGAACAGCTAACATCTGGCCGCAGCGTTTTTTCACTAAAAAACGCCGTGTGGCTGAATTGGTGTTTTTAGCAAAAAAAAAAAACCAAGTGGAAACCTAGCCTTAAGTTGTCATGAGGAACTTAACTGTCAACTTGAATCTTTTTAAAAAGATCAAATATAAGCCTTTTATTTGCTAGATACTTTTAAGTAATAAAATAAAATTACATAAGCAATATGCTGCTGTGTGCATTGCAAAAATGCCTATGTGGAGGTTTTATGGTTTTTTTTTCCCTTGGCTGTTGTCCTGTTAACAAAGATAACATATTTTCCTGTTCATTATGTAATTTCACTGGAGAATGTTGGTAGAAGAATATTTTTTATTGAGAAATAGCTCTTTTGAGTAAGTAACAGCATGTACAAAAATTTCCTGGAATTGAAAAACACAGGGAAATGAAATATTGTGCTTCAAATGTCAGGTTTGCAGTTTAAGGACATGAGAAAAGCATTAGATCACCAATATGTCATAACTATGCAACTTTTTTACAAACTGAGGCAATATCAGGTGATACTATACATTATTTTCAGACTTTAGTTTGTAATCTAGTGGATGCATTATTTATTAAAAGGTAAATGTTTCTAAATGTTAGTAATATTTATTTATAGTGTTATATTGTTTTTTTAAATGTTTAATAAAAATTGGTAGGAGCGCTCTAGAGAGTTCTAAACCCTTTGAAGCTCACGATTATGGTATATTAAAGTCGTTTTATTTAGGGTAGTCCTTAATAAGTTTGAAATATTGACAGAAAGAGATGCATACAATTTCAATTCAAAATCCAATACACAATTTAATAATACATATTTAAAATGCACAGGTCTATAATCCTAATCTCTATAAAAAGTTATTAGACAAGTATAAAACATGCACATCAAATACTTATATCGGACTTCCAGGGTGGGGCCAACCCAGACACCCACATCTTCCCATGACTTCTTTGTGTCATGGTGAACCTGTTAACATCCACTGATTCACATCACCTAAAATAACATCAGCGATGGTGCTATATGTGAAAATAAACAGCTGGACAAGAATCAAGGTCAAATTCCTGCTATTGCCACCCCGGAGTCCAGCCCAGGTGAGCAGGACAAGCAGGCCCAGTGACCAGCCCCACATGCAGTTACAGCTAACCCCCCCACAGTGTAACCTAGCTATACCATTGGGATAACATTTCTAATCCATCCGGGGAGCGTTGGTTAAATAAGTGACCCTGAGAAAACACGATCCTTGGCATTATGGAAAAGCTCATAAAAAAGTCACAAAGATTTACAAGTCTACAAATATTTGCAAACTATGTTTTTTTTAACCGTTATGATTTTTTGTTTGCATACTTGTCAGGAACTTAGGTGACACCTTTCGGAGCAGGGACTGCCCTTGGAAATGGAACAGATAAAGTCCACCCTACCTGGGTTACATGGAATGAGAGGGGGCTAAATTCCCCAATTAAAAGATGTAAAGTCTTGAACAGATTAAGACAGTTAAACCCCTCAATCATTTTCCTCCAGGAGACATGCAGGTAATAGAGGAGGGAGTCTCAGCACCATTTAAATCTAACTCAAGGGAGTAGCGGTCCCCTTTTTAACCCCTTAATGACAAAGCCCGTACATGTACGGGCTCAAAATGCATTGTTTTCAATTGGTTTTGGGACCGCCCATTTTCCTAAATCACAAAACTATACTATCAAGAAGTCAGACCTTGATCCAGAGGGGAGATATATAATTTTACCTAACAATATGAATATTTGTTAAATAATCTAAATCCCTCTAATTTACTAAATGACTCATTTTACTGTGCTTTACTAGAGTTGATCTCTGACTGTTTTGTTTTTTTGCATCATCATGGAACAAGACTTCAATGCTGCTGAAACTGTAATAATAAGAGTCCAGTGTTTAATAACATTCCAGTGTTTAATACATTCCTAGATAAAGTCACATGCTTAAAAAAAGGTAAATATAGGATAGTTTTGAAACCTTTGCTAGATCTAAGTGCTGGCATTGTCTTGGCATGCAGACAACATTTCTTTATCCTGGACACAAGTATGTATCCATCCAAGGATGTGTACTATTAGCTTACTACTTATTAGAAAAGGTTCACAAAGTTATGTTTAAGGCATCGTTCAATGTGTAGCGAACCAAATTTGTAATTGTCAAACAACTATTTGCCGTCTCATTAACTTTCCAATAAAATCTTTAAGGACTAGACTATGGTCTAGGGTGTCATACAACAAATAATGTATTGGTTGGCCTCGGTTCTACCTGTCTTGTTTCTTTATGTGGTTCTCCTGATTGACACTTGAGCAATGGGTTGTCTGATCCCGCTCCTTTCCGTTACACTTTATACTATTACAAACCAGCTGGACTGGGATTCAGAGGTCATCACAACAATTCAAAGTTTAAATATAATTCCAGCTAGATCAGGAGGGGCATGGTCCAAATGAAGGCTGTGCAAAAATGTTGAGTGCAGCACTAAACCCATTGGTGACCTCTCTACCATGTCTAGTTTGTGTTTAGGGTCATAGTAAACATGGTAGACATACTACCGGACCACTGGGATTTAAAAAAAAGTTGTTTATTTCAGCAAAATACAATTTGCTTCTTTATATATATTTCATAAAAACTATAGGGAACTTTCATTAAGCCTTCCCTTGTTCGAAAGAAATATTTATATTTTATGGAACTTGGATGCTAACCTAAGGCAACAGGGATTCATATGATGTAATTGTTTTTGATTAAGGTATTAAATAAACAAATAAACCAAAAGATATTGGAAACCCTCATGACATAAACAAGTCTAAGGTTGTTGACATTTCAATATTTTGAGGCCCTTCCTTAAGATCTTCAGAAAGCTCTACACCAAGTCCACTACCCACATCAATGTTATCAGCTTGAATCCAGAACGGGTGGTCATGGAGCAGGAGTTCTGTCCTCATTATTTAATCCAGCCCTTGACCCACTGATTAGAATACTATATGGTTCGTTGGAATTCCAGGGTGTGGAGGAGGCAGGAGTCTCCTGTGAAAAAATAGCAGCCTTTGCTCAGTATGTTTTGCTGTTTATTTCCCAGCCGCAGACATCACTACATAAAGTATTAGAAACAATCTCTAAATTATCTAATTCACTATAAATTTGGAGAAGACAAAAGCCCTATTCGTAAGCAAGTCAAGACTCACTTCACAGCAAGGCAACTTAGGAATTGATTGGGAAGTTGAAAGTACAACTTACCTGGAGGTTAGGACCTAGGAAGTCTATACACAAGAAACATTCCCCAGGCTTAAAGCTGGGAACAGATTATCCCTTTGCGGGCGAGCAGCACTCAGTAAGCAGATTAGTTTCCCCTGAATTCTGTACCAGTTACAGATGCTTCCCATACCACTTACCTTGAAGGACACCAAGCTTCTAAATACTTGATTCACCAGTTTTATATGGAAAGACCTAGAATTAGCTTGACATGATTGCAGAGGGCCAAAATGCATTGGGGCGTACATGTACCTATCCCCATACACTAAAGTCTGGCAGCCTTGTCTAGATATACCATGGACTGGATCAGAGAGACAACCAGATACACAGAACTCTCAATTGACCAATTTACCTTGCCAGACAGCTCTCTGAAGGCAGTGTTACATATGACCATGGGCCTGATGTTGGAGGATAAAAGCATGGATGGTAGTGAGGGTACAATTGGGGCTGCAGTTGCGACTGGCGCAACTGGCCACTTAAGCAACTAATAAGTGTATGGTGGCTGCCCTGTATACAGACATGTCAGATTGTTAAACTACATAAAAAAGCACACACCTTTTAGGAGTTTTTTGTAGTTTCTGTGCTTGCTTTTGCGTCAATTTACGGTTAATTACAAAAGTGTTAAATTCTGCATAGCAAGTGGAACAGCATCTTTAATGTCTCATCAACCATTTCTTGTCGTATCCAAACAAAAATGTTTTTCTTGATGGGTGGTGAAGAGGGGTTGTTTTTGTAAACTGAAGATTAGATAGAGTGCTTGTTTCAACATATTATAGCTGCCTTAAAAGCATATAAATTGCTTACTGTCATTTCTCAAAACATCTAATTTGTTTAACATGAAGCACATTTTCACTACATATATTTATAGTAAATGGTCACAATGGAAAGTGAATTACACAGGAGTATGGTTGAATATTTTAATGGTTTCTTAGACATTCTTAATTTCTATATAACTTTGCAACATAAGCAAGTTCCCAAACACATTATGTGCAAGATAGCAAACCCATGCTGGGAAATGTTCCATTATACCTAGTGGCTTTTAGCCATCAGGAAAAGACTCAATTAAGTAACATAAGCAGCAGCAGGAAAAACAACAAGATATTATTCCATGAATTAAAGTTTTATGGAGAATAAGCATACCTTGCATTTAGTCACACTGAGTTTTCATACATGGTGAATTATTTCTATAAATGAATTGCTTTGTACTGAGCATTAATGCAGAACACTCTGTATCATTAACATATAGAATGCAACTGCAAATAACCCACCATGCAATAAACTAATAAAACATAAATTTGTTTTAAATTGTTTTATTTCTGTTTTATCTTTTTAATCATTGCTTGGCAACTATGTACAATAAAAATTATGAATTGGTCAGTAACGTATTTTTTAGACCTCGCAAAACTGACATTTAAACTGGACTATAGCATTGTAGACAGTTTAATGTCTAAAGAGTGCAGGTTAATGACAAAGAGACATTGGGACTTTCAATAAAACTGACATTTTCATGTCAACCTACTATATTAAGTAACAATAGTTATGCAAGCTAATGTAGGCAGTAGGTAACAGTGTAATGGGTAAGGAAAATGTATCAAAGACTTTATAGAGGACTGCTTTAAGTTAGCATGGCTAAATTGTAGGAGACATACGCTTAGAACTCGTCCATACACTCTTACAGCCAGGGTCAGATTTACCACCTTAGTACCCCTCTAGGGGGCAGTGAAAAAATAATCATAAAAAAACCTTCAGGAACAGTAAAAAAACTGTATTATGTCAGGAAACTGGGTCCATACAGACGACTGTAATGACCCAGCGCGCCCATAGATGGAGTTCAGGAGGTATTGCGCAGGAGTGGAGTAGGACAGGGCCTGGTGCAGGGCGACTGCACTCTCCCAGGTGGGCATCTAGGGTTGAGCAGCCACATACCAGCACCCTGACATAGCAGCTGACGTAGTCCGGAACAGAGTGGAACGAAACTTGGCTGGATGTGGAAATCCGAACAAAACTTGGATCTAACAAAACGAACAGAACTTGGAGATATCTTGCAGGCACCCTGGAGCAGGCATGAAACGTAGCACTGGAATCATGTGCAGGATGCTGCAGGCAGGGAGTATGGAAGCTAAGCAGAGTATCAACAGAAACGTAGCGAGCAAGGACAGAGCAAGAAGGACAGAGCAAGGAACAGGGAGACCGAGCAAGGAACATAACCATACAAGACATACGTGATATAGGGCACAACAAAGGACAGGGAACAAGGCAAGGAACACAGGGGAAGGAGTGAGGAGCCAGAATCCTCGGACACTTCTCCTTTAAGCAAGGATAGGACATTTTAACTGGGACAAGGGGAGAGGAGAGAGGAACCAGAATCCTCAGATGATTCAGGGAAGGAGGGCAAAGTTACATAAGAGACAGACAAACATGAATACAGGAACTTGCCTAGGACTAAAAGATAACAATTGGAGATTCCGTCACATCATATGGCCATAGTATGCTTAGCCCACCACTACGCCAAAGTACTCCAATGACGGTGGGTCCTAACGCTAAGCCCTGCATACGAAAGTACTGATAAACTAAACATTGAATCCAAACACAGAACCGAGAAGGACATACCTTTAGACTGCAGACTGCGACAAACAGAACAAACGGGTGGAACACACCTTATAAAGGAAACAGAGCTGAAGCAAAGAGCAAGACTGGAATCAAGGGATGGAAGAACGGAACAGAGCATACGGAAATCCAGGAATGGATTAAAGCAAGACAGGGAAACAAAAGACATGCAGCTCCGCAGGCCTGGGAAGAGCGTGACATATTATGGATGGTAGCAAATTGTTGGAGTATGTTTAGTTATTGAAGCCTACTCCAAACTTAAAGGAATATGGTCAAAATATTTATCTCTCACAATACAGGGGCATCTTGCCCTCAACACTGGTATTTTATATGTGATAGTGATTTAATGTATTTCTGTAGTTTTCACTGGAAGCTAGATCCAGCACCAAACCCAATGGTGACCTCTCTGAAACATATGCCAGAAGCATATTAGGCTATAGTTCTAGTTTTTGGCATGGTAGACCTCCAGAATGTTTTTTAAAAATATACAACAGGGCACAAGTATTTCGGTGGGTTTTAAAAACGTTGTTTCGTTAATCAAAATGCAATTTGCTTCTCGATAGCTTCTCTTATGTAAACACATACAAACTTTAGGGAAACTATTCTATAGAAAAAATGCATGTCAGCTTCTCCATTCCCTCTTTATTTGTTTTGGAACATGGATGCTAACCTGAGGCACCAGGGATTCATTTGATATATTTATGGCATGTATGTACTTTAATGTGTATTCGTGTACAAAAAAAATCATTTACCTTTAAAGAGAAGCTGCAGCACCAGAGCTGTAGTGCACCACCTGCACTGTCTGAAAGATATAGAGCCCTGGAATATAATAGGCTGAATTGTGCTTTGACCAGATTTGGATTGTCATTTGGATTTGTATAAACTTTATAATAAATAATATTTCTTGCTGTAATTTAAAAACATCTATTATTAAATGGAATATGCAGGCCATTAGTGCAATTTAAATGGATACATTTTTTCTTGTATATCTTAGAACATAAAACATTGCTTAGAATCTACAAGGTATGTATAAAATGAATAATAGAAAGTTGAAATAAACACAACAAGGAAAAAACACAATATTACCAGGCACAATTTAACCATTTCAATGCTGACACACAGACTATTTCATTAGAAAGTCAATTCACTTTTCCTGTACTAAATTACATGTTAAGAGTTACACGAAAGAGCTGTGCTCATATCAATTTGAAGTTTCTCTTTGATATAAGGCATGCAGTGGTTTAGACATTGAAACAACGCATGCAGTGCTGTGATTGCCAGATACGCTCACTTAATGTGTATTTGAGCACTATGTAGTCATTTTTGAGTCTGTGCTCTGGGAATTGAACCGTTTACTTGTGGATATGATTTTATTGCGAATCTTCATTTTCAAACATCTGGATTTAAAATATTGAATTGAGTTCGTCAAGGCTGGTCCTTCTCGTACTCCCTAACTAATCAGTTTATATTATCCTAGTCTGTTTAACAGTTGTATATGTCCATACAATTAGTCACAATAGGCTGATAATTTAGTGCATTATATGATTGATACATAATTAACTGTTATGGGATGCTGCTTCACCAGGGATGACCTGCTAAGTGAAGTTAAGCATAATTTTAAATGGCTTCCCATAAATGTACTTATTCTTTCTAATTTAATCTAAATAATTACTGAACAATAACAATATATTGTTTTTATTTTAGAAGTAAAACTTAATAACCTCCAATATAAATGTGCAAACTGTTCTTGAATAGACAAGAAAAAATCATAAGATTAAATAGTTATGCTCCAAAGGCTTGTTTGCTCATTTAATATGCTAATATATGCATTTTTTCACATACAACGCTCCTGGGGGGAGACAGAACATTTAAAGTATAGAAAAAAATAAAATATTGACTGCTATTTTTTTTTTGTTTGCATATAGTATTAGTTAAGAGGTTCTTCTCACCGTGATTGATAATGCAATTAGTCTGTGATGTCTTTGTTGCAAACAATTCTCAGGCAAATTGTATCTTACTTCCAGATGTCTACCTGCTATTAATACTTAACAAACACAAAAGGAGCAAAGTAAAACAGATGGGATCCAACTGCCTAAGTTAACAATGGGTATGAAGCCCAGAAGGATTATTTGTTTTGCAATGTTTGCGTTGGTTCTATTACTTTACCTATGTTTATGTCTTAAGGAACTGTTTATTTATGTAAAGTTTTATTATGTAGAAGCCTTCACAGAGAATGCTAATTCTTAAAACAGGGAAAGCATTTGAAGAATAGCTCTTAGAAAATACAAATCGTTGTGGATATATGAATGTAGAGTTTTTTTCTGCACACTACAGACTTCAAACATTTTCTTTTTGTAACTACACAAACCATAACCTAGACTCCTGAATATTTTGTCATTTTATTGTCTTTGACTCCAATAGATGAATGATAATATCACATGATGGTTTTGTCTGCATGGGGTAATAGCAGTGACTAAGTCTTTATGGCAGTGCCATACCAGGCAAATTAGCACACAAGTGCACCCCTAATGCTTTCAATTTTGTTTTAGTATTATTTTGTTTCCAATTATTTAGAACTAAACAACCCAGAATAGTAAATTTAGAGCACCTGTTGGAGAGTAACGTGACTGATCTACTACACACTTCCCAACATCTGAAATTGTCAAAGAAGGACATTACGATTTGGGGTATGGTTGGGACATGGCTAGTAGACAGACCTTTTATGTTACTTTATGATTGAACAATAGATATTTACACAATTGAGAATTGTTTTAGAAAACAAACAATGGGGGGTCTGGCCTCGCTTTTGTGGCTTTGCACGAATCGTTGAATTTGCCAAAATTCAGAAAATTGGCAATTTGTATAAATATGAATGCCCAAGTCTAATTGAAAAAGCATTCTTTTCATGAAATGTTATCCGTAACTATAAAAATTAATTGTGCAGAATACATACAAGAAAATTGAAAATGTTAACTCAAAATTAGACTTCATTGCCCTTATTAACAAATATACTAGTTATTGTTTTATTTAAGTATACCTATATTGTTATATATCTTCATGAGTGAGAAAAACTATATGCATCTCACTAAAGTTATCAGTAGCTGATTGAGCGAGAGGTATTATTAGCTGAAGCAGGTATGTCTGACAAGTCAGAACGGAAAGAATAATGTATATATAAGGAAAAGAAGACACTTGTCAAAAAAGATATATTGGATACAGTTGAGTTCTTGAACAACATTCATTGTGGACCAGTTTGGATACCTGAAAAGAAATTTTACTTTTTTTTTATCTCCAAGTAGACAAATAAAATAAATCCATGGAAGTGGCTTGAAACCTGAGTTTTCATATAAAGTACTATCTTTCTAAATTTTATAGGATGTACTGCATACCAAAATCAGAATCTCTAAATGGGAGGAAATCCTAGCAGCTGTCATGTACCCTGTTTCTTAGAGAAGGGGAAGACCCCCTGTCAACTCCCATCAGCCACAGCCATCACTGCAGATACGGGGGAGACCTTCTTTCAAACCACAGCAGCCACCACAGAGGATGGAGAGACCCCCTTCCAGACCCCAGTCCTAATAAGCTAATAATACACATCCTCCTTGGATACATCCACGTGCCCTCTAGTGGTGCCTTCGGATACTATTACTACTTAGAACAGTAGGTTAAAGTCTAGGAGTTTATCATGCTACACTCAAGATGGCCACAGCAAACATATGAAGGCAAAGTGACATCATTGTTTGAACTTTTGGAGTCAAACCTGTAATTGGCTCCAATTAACACAGGCACTCATATATACTCTCAGAAGCTACCTGGGCTTGTCATCTGATGTTTCATAGTGCTTTCTCCTCAGTATATGTTCTATTGATTGATTATCCATGTTTTGACCTTGGCTTGTCCCAGTTTATCCTGCTCTCCAGCTTCCCGACCTCAGCTTAAACTTTGTTGCTCCTCAACTCTGGTTCCCTTACCATGGCTTGTTTTACCACTACGCTACTGCCTGTATTCTGGCCCTGCCCTACCTTGTATCAGAGTCTCCATCTAATGCTCTGTGCTCAGTCTATTATAATCCAACCTAATAATTAGTTAAATAGGCCATTAAATTGTATAATACTGTAATATTTCACTGTTACACATGTATTTACCGCTAGATAAATAAAAAAGGGGATAAGTAAACAAGGAAAACAAATCTATTTACAGAATGGTAAAGAAAATGTTTTTTCATAGTGTGTGAGGAAAAATGTAATCCATATGGACTTCTTTGTCTATGAGAGCGTCACAAGTAGGCCTTGACTGGCCATCGGGCACAGTGGGCAAATGCTTTCTATGGGCCAATGTCTGATAACTTCCCCCAACTCCTGCCAATACAGTTTATGTCTTTAAGGCAGTGATGCAATGTAATACTGTAGCCCACCACTACAGTATGTATCCATTAGTTACTTGAAAATTTGCTACACCGACTGCCCCAAAGCTCCAGCCATTCTGCACAACCCACATAATAAGCATAATTTATCCCGCCCAGTAATTATAGTGCAGATTATAGCACCGAGTTTGCACCAACACTACCATAATTCCTTGGTATGCAGTAGATATATTTGAAGCACATCATCTATATCAGGCAGGTGATAGTTAGGTGGGTTGGGTATCAGTGGTGACGCTGTCGGTATAAGTACAAGTAACAAGTATAGTAAGACCTTGAGCCAATGTGCTTCAGCCAGAGAGCTGTGTCTACACCATAGAACAGTCATTAGTTAACAAAGATAATTATATGGAAAAAAGACGAAAATAGGAAATGAAAGGTATAGAAGGAGAAATTACAAAATCGAATTAAGGAAAACATATGCACTTATGCCATTAGCCCCTTTTTCACGCCACTAATTCAACACACTTTTTATGTTCCGTAGAATATCTCAAATTGATGCTTCAGTCACCATGTCTCTGAGTCAACCATATGCGTGATGCAGGCTTTTATGAGCGACAGCTCACAGAAACCTGTGCAAGCATTTTTTCTAGGTGCGGGTAATAGCAACAGCTAGCTGCACGGTGAGTGATGATTTCTCAGAGTCTCTCCCTGCACATTGTGTCTGACCAGCATGCAGCGAGTAACATTGTCTCCATTTCATGAATGCTGGATCAGTCTGCACATGGAGACACACCACTCTTGCAGGGTAAGTGGTGTGGACAACGACACAGGCATGCTGTTGGGGGGGGGCACAGATAAGCTGTTTGGGGGCAAAGATAGCACATGTAGGTTGTTTGGGGCAAACATGGCACAGGTGAGTCAGAGTGTGTAAGTGTGAGTGAATGTGGGCCCCACAAATTTTGAATGAAAATTCAGAGCTTTTTGTGAGCGGTCTGGCCTTATTTTCTGGGTTTTCAATACATTTTCAATAAGTAATTTTCAAATCAGAATGCACAAGTCTAATTATACAGTGCAAAAACATTACAAACAATAAATAACATGTCTTTTTTTATTAATGTTCAGTCTCAAAATAATTCTATGATTCTTGTATCCAGGAAAAATACTGGTAATGCAATAAAGCAGTATCATTCACAGTGACTGACATTATAACCAAATAAAAAGAAGTGCAGTAGTGAATAAAAAATAAAGCTGGTTATAGAGCAATGGACCTTATAAACTTTCATGATTCATGCCATGAATGATAAATTGGATTTTTTTGTGCATTGTGTGAATTTTTCCGATTGTAATAAATGGTACTCGGCCCAAAGATGACTTATGTGAGCTAACTTCACATTACTGTGCTCAAGGGGATTGCATTAATGAACACGATGCTCTGATATGGCAAACTTGTTACCTTTTTTTATTACGCTGAATTCCATTATTTCCTCTGACAAAATTCTTACCACATTCATAATTACTTTCTTGCATTGTGCAGCACAAAAGCACATTGCAAGAATAATGTATATTTTAGCTTTGCTCCTTATTGCCAAATGTCTTTTTCCTGACATGTATCTCTCATGATAACTATACTGCAATTTCATCAGTGACCTCCAAATGTCAATAATAATTAAGGATATTACAAGGGAAATGTAATGCCTTATAACTAAGAATTGAACTAAGAGTATTGAAGAATTTTATAGGAACAGTAGACACTTGTTAAACTGGAGATAGAAAACACTCCAATTTGTCTTAATTCCACATAAATAATAATTTAAAAAAACGCTAAGGGATGCACATATTAAGAAATGTAATGCTGACATGCTTGTGGGTTTTTGAAGAAGGCGAAATTGACACCCTCCTTTCCATTTTTTTTGAGCTGGTATCTTACTCTCCGTTGAGATATGTGGCGGTTAGTGTTTTAAGTTATGGTTCTTGTTAAAACATGGTTGGCTAGTACGGTGTTTGAGGCAACTGTCTAAGGTATGGTTGTACTCGTGGTGCACAAGCCTAAGGGTGGAAGTGCAGAACACTCCCTGGGCACATGCTCAGGTGATACATTTGTTGAGGTGTGGCTGCTGGGCTTTGGACGCCGGCAGCCTCTACAGGTGACGTGGAGTGGTTATGTCCATAGCAGCCATTATACTGTACTTGTCGTTACTATGGTTGGCTGTTTTCTGTCAATTGTGATGACATATGAGACATGAGTTAAGAAATATGATGTAATGGGGTCACAGTTGGGGAGAATATTTAATTATTGACCGTGGCCAAATTTATCCAAAGTCTATCGTTTTTATTGGGGAATGGGGCCAAGGCTGACGATACCAAGGTCATGTCCTTTCACAGGGGATTTTATTTTTAACCCTTCCCTACCCCAATGGTCATTTATTGTCCTTTAATGCTGTATTCCACTGGAAATAGCCTAGTGGCCCATGCCTTTTTTGATTAGTATTATTTAACCCTCCTACCCCCGTGTATGGGGGAGAGGGCATATAAGTCAATGTACCCTCCCCAGGTTCCTTAACACATTAATGACCAATGACAAACATGACAATTTTGCATTGGTAGGGGAAATCCCTGCAGGTGCATTGGCGATCAGGCTTTTAAATGACAGTGTCCTCTCTTACAGCTGGGGCACAATTAGTGGCACAAAACAGCAGTGCTCTAACTGAGCATTGCTATGGAAATCAAGCATTTTCTGCCAGTGATGTCATCGCTGGAGTATCTCCTTCATGTGACAGGGGCTTGCAGGCTCTGTAGTGACCCTCATTCGTGTCCCCTATCAGAAAACTTGGCTGACTCATATGCCACATGCAATCAGCTACCACATTATGTTATCCTTAAAGTGGCAAAAATAATAATAATAATATATATATTATGACATAGGATCTCATCTGTTATAATATATTTCATAATATATATGATAACCTGTCTGTGCGGCCTATTATATATTGGCAAGACCGATCTCACTCCACAAGAGAACCATTGTTTCCTTTAGGATTGTTAATTATTATGTCTGTTTCTTTCTCTTTGGTTTTTCCATAAAATAATTAAGTTTTGGAATATCTAAGTTTCTTGTATTTGTTTTACAATACACGTGCTTGTTTTGTTTATATGGCCATGTGCATAACTAGGATCAAAACATTGATAGGATTTATTCTTGCTTCAATAAAATAAGCTTTCCATTATGTTCAGTAACTTAATGCAGTAATTAAAAAGCAGATATTACACCACATGGATTATGTTTCCTAGTTTATATAATGAAATCCACTTTTATGTATTTCGTAAATCGTTTTTTTTAAAGAGTCACCCCTGTAAACTGCACCTACGGATTGCCGTAAATCAGACTGGATGAAACCATAGAACACTTACACTTTATCAGTCATACAGAAATAAGTGTTTTATAACAATACTTTTATATATTTATATATGCTGTGGTTTCTTGTTGATGAGTGCAATCTAATTCTTAGATCTCACTTTGTGCATCATTGTTTGCAATTAATTTTTCTACAGTGAAGTGTTTAGGAATATACTTTAATGATCTCGATAATCTAATTACCATCAAACCAGAAATTATACAGAAAATTAGACCATGAAGAAAATTCAATAGCAGGTAATTCTAGGCTTGCCATAAATCATGTTTATTACCCTCTAGCTGGTAACTGCTGTAGTATTTCTAACAAATAGCTCCACTTTAAATGAGTAACAAATTTGGTGACTTATGCTGGGACTCAGCACTATAATAATCAAAGTTGGTATCAGAAAAACTTGGATTGCACAAGGTTGGCATTACAAAAGGTTGGTTTTGTGTACCAATGATGTGTAGGGTATTTTTTTTGCATCTTGTTAAATGTCCAAGATTACCATAGTTTATGCTTTATGAACATGTCTAATTGTTTTGGAGATTCTTGATTTAAAGGTACCGGTTCACAAAATCTAGAACTAGCACACCAACATCAATTTCCTGTCCTGATGTTACTCCCCTCCATGTACACTCTTATAATGGCAGCCAGAACAAATCAACTGGCATCAACTGACACCAACTTGGGGGGAGGGGTCGAAGAGAGAATAAGAGGGGTAGATGGTGTAGGTTCATGGTGGGGTTTAGTTTGGGAAGTTGGGAAAGGAATGGTGGCATCATTATAGATGTAGAAGCTAAACCAATACATGTTGGGACACATAGGTTTAAAAAATAGCTTGGTGGTGATGTGTACAAATAGCTGTAGTTTAAGGAGTAACATTCCTGCACTTAATGCATTGGTAACGAGTGACAATGTATATGAAAGGTAAATCTTACATAAAGTAATAAGGAGAAACCATTTGGGTAATTTTAGAACTTTATAACAAAGTGTACACACAGGGGAGCTTAACCTGATGTAGATTGGAAAAACCAAACAGCAAGATCAGCCAGGAGAAGAGACATCCTACATTCCTTACATGGACTGTGTCTTAGGCAATCGGTAGAAGTGCCAACAAGGAAAGAGGCTGTGCTGGCTTTGTTAGTTACAAATGGAGACTTGATTTCACCATAAGTGTTTGGGCTCCAGAAATCATCAGTGTGGTTTACGAGAGGGGTTACATTGCACCACACTAAAACACTGTTTTTTAAAAAAAATTCCTAAAATGTAGAGAATGGTAGGCGAGTCATTGATGGTTTGGACATCTTAAGATGGAGTCCAGGAGAGATGGAACTATTTAAGAGACGTCCTGTTAAGGCAGCAGAACATTGTGTTACACTTATTAGTAAGACTAAAAGAGATGGGAAACCCCTGTGGTACTCCACAGATGTGGCAAATATACTGAAGGAGAAGAATGGCACTAATGGCAGGAGTAGTTTCAGAAGATTGGAAGTTGGCAACTGTGAACTGTGGTGCCACTGAACAAAAAGGTATGCCTTATGTCAGTAGTTTGCAAATTAATGGAAATCATGCTTAAGGATGGGATTGTTAAATATCTGGTAGTAAATGGTTTGCACGATCAGAAACAGCACAGGTTTAATAGAAGAAGATCCTGTCAAACCAACCTAATTTATTTTTTGACTGGGTAACTAAGGTAATAGACCAGCTAGGAGCTGTTCGTATAGCCTACCTAGATTTCAATAAGGCATTCGGCATTGTTCCCCATAGAAGACTTATAACTAATTTGCAGTCTGAATGTAAAAATAGTTAAATGGATAAGGCAATGGTTGAGTGATAGGAGGCAGGAAATTGTAGTTAATGAAGTATATTCAGAGGAAGGATTTGTTACTAGTTGGGGTACCTCAGGGCAGTAGCGTACCTAGCGGGGGGCGGGGGGGGCGGTCCGCACCGGGTGCCGCTCATCAGGGGGGTGCCAACTTGCCGGCACCCGGCACCCCTCCAGAGACGGACAGTAATGTCCGCCGCTGGAGGAGCAGGCTCGCAAGGGAGCGGTATCGGAGGTCTTTAACAGACCTCCGGCTCCCTTGAGTGATTTTAAGACGGGTTCAACCCTTGAACTAGGCTTAAAATCACTCAAGGGAGCCGGAGGTCTGTTAAAGACCTCCGATATCGCTCCCTTGCAATTCGCACGGCAACAGCTGCTGTGCCCCGGGATTTGTTGTCAGATCCCGGCGCACAACACTGAAGCCGCACCCACTGAACCGGAAGAAGACAGAAGAACTGAAGAAGAGGAGCGAAGAGCGAAAGAAGCTGTAAGGAGAAAAGAGGAAAGGTAGGAAAGCATTCAGTGAGTGAGAGTGGATTGGTATGTGTGGATTGGTATGTGTGGATTGGTATGTGTGGATTACTATATGTGTGGATTGGTATGTGCGGATTGGTATATGTGTGGATTGGTATATGTGTGGATTGGTGTATGTGTGGATTGGTATATGTGTGGATTGGTGTATGTGTGGATTGGTGTATGTGTGGATTGGTGTATGTGTGGATTGGTATATATGTGGATTGGTATGTGTGGATTAGTATATGTGTGGATTGGTATGTGTGTGGATTGGTATATGTCTGGATTGGTGTATGTGTGGATTGGCATGTGTGTGGATTGGTATGTGTGTGGATTGGTATGTGTGTGGATTAGTATATGTGTGGATTGGTGTATGTCTGGATTGGTGTGTGTGTGTGGATTGGTATGTGTGTGGATTGGTATGTGTGTGGATTGGTATATGTGTGGATTGGTATATGTGCAGATTGGTAAGTGTGTGAGAGTGATGGGTGTTATGCTGTACCATTTCCAATGTATTTTTCATTATATAATTATGCTCTAGTACATCATAACTCCCATCACTCTATACTGTTCCATACAGTGGCAGAGCTGGGAGACAGAGGCCTTGCACCCCCACCGCAGGACTCCTGAAAGGTAAGTGAACTTCAAAGGGGGAGAGGGTAGATAGGGAGAAGGGAGTGAGATGGGGTAGGTAGGACAAAAGGTAGTGAGAAGTGATAGGGCAATCATACTCCTATCATGCCAAGTCTGCGAGTACATCCTGGAATCTGGGTATGCCTGGGCATGACAGGAATGTGATTGCTGTTAACAATCATATATATATATATATATTAATATTGTTATTTAATTGTTTTGTCCTATTTTGGTGTGTTACTTACTTTAAATAAAAGTGTTAGATTTTTTTTTATGGTGTGGGGGGGTCATATTCGGTTTCGGCCAGGTATATGCTGCATTTTCGGTTTCAGTCCAGAATTCGTTTCGGTGCATCCCTACTACTATTGAAGTGGTAGGCCTACACCACATCAATGTTTGGCTTAGTATATAGTGATAGGAGTTATGCTGTACCACCGTCAATTTCTGCCTCAGTATATAGTGATAAGTGTTATGCTGTACCACCGTCAATGTCTGACTCAGTATATAATGATAACAGTAAGTGTTATGCTGTACCACCTTCAGTGTCTGCGCCGGTATATAACGGTGGAAGCTATGCAGTTTTAAAGTGTGTGTGTGTGGGGGGGTGCCACATACAGGATCCGCCCCAGGTGCCAAATACTCTAGGTACGCCCCTGCCTCAGGGATCAGTGTTGGGACCATATTTTTTATATTTATTTTAATGGTATGGTATGTCATTTTGCAGAAGATACATAGGTCTGCAACAAGGTAGACATTCAGGGTGGAACAACTCAAATGAGAAATGTCACATTGGAGAGAGATCAGAGGAGGTACTACAAAAATGATTTGCAGGACAGAAATGTATAGCTTGGAGAGGAAAGATAGAGAGAGAGAATGCAATAGGAGCATTTAAATTATTAAAGGCATTAACTATGTACAGGAGGCAAGCTTATATTAAAGCAGGGGCAATGTTAGAACAAGAGGTCATAGTCTAAAACTAGAGGGTCGGAGGCTTAGAGTTAACATAAGGAAGTTCTACTTTGCTGAGAGGGTAGTAGATAAATGGAACAGTCTCCCAGCAAAAGTGGTGGAGGCTAATACGGTGAGGGAATTTAAACAGGCATGGGATACACATAAAGCTTTCCTCACTAAAAGACATCACCAAGCACTGATAGGGGTTTACACTTCTTACATCAGGAAAAAAAACATCAGACTAGATGGACTGAATGGTTTTTATCTACCATCAATTTTAATGTTTCTATGTAAGAGGAACTGTAATTTGACAAAAGGGAGAAATGGCATCAAGTAGCTCTATTTATCTACTCTGCTGAATGTAACTACTTTTAAATCTAATCTTGCTAAATCTAGCAAACACAATTTATAGAGCTTTAGAATGCCAAAATTATTTAAACATATACAATTTTGACTTATTCATAATTTTTCAAGGAATGCCCAATTGCCATATAACACAAAGACACAGATAGGCTGTTGCCATTGAAACAGATAAAGCTTCTTAAATGTTTCTGTGATGTTTAATACGATTGAACCTCCAACATAAACAATAAAATGGAAGAACTGCTAAATATGTATTTGAATGTTAAAGAGCTTAATTTGGCTTAATTGAAAAGCACCTTAAATTGGGAGACATAATCTTCTGGTGGCAAGAGGAATTGAAGCTGGCTGCACCCTGCGGAATACATTTAAGTTGCTTTCCAAAACACATGTATTGCATTTTTTGACCTGTAAACACCCTTTCACAAGTTTATTTAGTGAAATGAACTCCAAAATATAATATTTGGGAATAATAGCAGAGCTCGTTAAAGGTTAGTTTTATTTTCTTTTCCTAGAAAGTGGCGCTGCTACATTTTTTTTAAACAATTTTCTTCCATTTTTAATTTTTTTTTTAATTGTTTTATGGAATAGAATATATTCTTTTTCTCTTATAGTAAAAGTTGCATGTCTACTTAAGCATACTTTAGCTTCAGTAGTTAATTGCAAAGCAACATTGTTATTTCTGGCCTTTTTGAAATGTCAAGTAGAGAGAAAACATTTAATTAACAGAGATTTATTTTGTCTTTGTATTTAAAATAAATATACAGTAATGATTCTTTAAATACAGTGATATGACATTTGCTTTTTTAATGAAACTGCAAGAAAATAATTATAAAACAACAAGAAGAATACAATTTGCCAAAATGGAGAAACAGTCTAATAATATTATTGTAAAACGAATAGGCTAGGGTAATCCAACAAACAAAATTATAGGCATAATCTGGCAATTAAAAGATATATATATACGGGCTGCACCTCAATGGGGAGGGTGCAGCTGTGCTCGGGCAGAAGATGGCCAGAAGGGTGGAGGAGTGTTTAAACTAGGTAAAGGGGGGAGGGAAACTACAATATAGAAGGGGAAGATAGTGTAGATAGAAAGCTGGGGCTTATAAATGTACCTGGGGGTGGAGCGGAGGGAGGGGTTAGAATAGTCAATAGGGATAGGCTTCATAGGGAAAAAAACCATACACCTCTAAATTGTATGCTTACTAATGCCAGAAGTCTGACCAATAAAACTGACGAACTGGAGTTAATAATGTCTGAAGAAAACTATGACATAGTGGGTATAACAGAGACATGGTTGGATGATAGCTATGACTGGGCGGTTAACATACAGGGTTATAGTCTATTCAGGAAGGATCGAAAAAAACGAAAAGGGGGAGGAGTTTGCCTTTATGTAAAGTCCAGCCTAAAGGCCACACTGCGGGAGAATATATGTGAGGGAAATGATAATGTGGAGTCATTATGGGTAGAAATATATGGAAAGAAAAATAATAAAATACTGATCGGGGTTTGCTATAAGCCACCAAATATAATGGAAGCAGCAGAAGATCAATTATTAAAGCAAATAAACAAGGCAGCAAATCACAATGAGGTGGTTATTATGGGGGACTTTAACTATCCCGACATAAACTGGGAAACAGAGACCTGTGAATCTCATAAAGGAAACCGGTTTCTGACTATAAGTAAGGATAATTATCTGTCCCAAATGGTACAGGACCCGACCAGAGGGGGCGCCCTACTGGACTTAATATTAACCAACAGACCTGACAGAGTAACTAATGTGCAGGTCAGGGGGCATCTAGGAAATAGTGATCACAATATGATACATTATAACTTGTCCTTCAATAAGGGAACTCTTAGAGGAGCCACAAGAACCATGAACTTTAGGAAGGCAAAGTTTGATCAACTAAGAGAAGCCCTTAACACTGTAAATTGGGAAAATGTCCTCAAAAACAAGAGTACAGACACTCAATGGGAGATTTTTAAGGATATCTTAAATTCTCACTGTGAAAGGTACATACCGTATGGGAATAAAAAAGTCAGGAACAAGAGAAAACCAATGTGGATAAATAAAAATGTAAAGGGGGTAATAAATGGCAATAAAAAGGCATTTAAGCTACTAAAACAGGAAGGCAGTGAGGAAGCACTAAAAAGCTATCGGGAAAAAAATAAAATATGTAAAAATCAGATAAAAGCAGCAAAAGTGGAGACAGAAAGACTCATTGCCAAAGAGAGTAAGACAAACCCCAAAATGTTCTTTAACTATATAAATAGTAAAAAGGTTAAAAATGAAAGCGTTAGCCCCTTAAAAAGTAATGAGGGAGAAGTTATAGACGGGGATCAGGAAAAAGCTAATCTATTAAATATATTCTTCTCTGCTGTATTCACAGAGGAAAATGAAATGCCAGGTAATATACAGCAGGATGAGATAGCTGCCCCAGTACATGTCGCCTGTCTAACCCAGGAAGAAGTGCAGTGCCGCCTAAAAAAAATCAAAATAGACAAATCACCAGGTCCAGATGGCATTCACCCCCGCGTTCTAAGGGAGTTAAGTAATGTAATAGACAGACCCCTATTTCTAATATTCAAGGACTCTATAGTGACAGGGTCTGTTCCCCAGGACTGGCGCATAGCAAATGTTGTGCCAATATTCAAAAAGGGGACAAAAAGTGACCCGGGGAATTATAGGCCTGTTAATTTAACTTCTGTTGTGTGTAAACTGTTTGAGGGTTTCCTAAGAGATGCTATTTTGGAGTATCTCAATGAAAATAAGTGTATGACTCCATATCAGCATGGGTTTACAAGGGATCGGTCCTGTCAAACTAACCTGATCAGCTTTTATGAGGAGGTGAGCTCAAGACTGGATCGGGGTGAATCGCTGGATGTCGTATATCTTGATTTTTCCAAAGCATTTGATACGGTGCCACATAAAAGGCTGGTACATAAAATGAGAATGCTTGGGCTGGGGGAGAATGTGTGTATGTGGGTAAGTAACTGGCTCAGTGATAGGAAACAGAGGGGGGTTATTAATGGTACATACTCTGAGTGGGTTACTGTTGCTAGTGGGGTACCACAGGGGTCAGTTTTGGGTCCTATTCTTTTTAATATATTTATTAATGACCTTGTAGAGGGATTGTATAGTAAAGTATCAATCTTTGCAGACGATACTAAGCTCTGTAACGTGGTTAACACAATAGAGGACAGTGCACGATTACAAATGGATCTGCATAGGTTGGAGGCTTGGGCTGGGATGTGGCAGATGAGGTTCAACACAGATAAATGTAAGGTTATGCACATGGGGAAGAAAAATCCAGGCTGGGAATATGTATTAAATGGGAAAACACTGGGGACGACTGACATGGAAAAGGACTTAGGAGTTTTAGTTAACAGTAAATTTACCTGTAGCGACCGGTGTCAGGCAGCTGCTGCTAAGGCAAATAAAATCATGGGGTGCATCAAAAGGGGCATAGATGCCCACGACAAGGAAATAATTCTACCACTGTACAAGTCACTAGTCAGACCACACATGGAATACTGTGTACAGTACTGGGCACCAGTGTACAAGAAAGATATAGTGGAGCTGGAGAGGGTTCAAAGACGGGCAACCAGAGTAATAAGGGGAATGGGAGGACTACAGTACCCAGAAAGATTATCAGAATTAGGGTTATTTAGTTTGGAAAAAAGAAGGCTTAGGGGGGATTTAATAACTATGTATAAATATATAAGGGGACAGTACAGAGATCACTCCCAGGACCTATTTATACCCAGGACTGTATCTATAACAAGGGGACATCCTCTACGGCTGGAGGAAAGAAGGTTTCTACACCAGCACAGACGGGGGTTCTTTACAGTAAGAGCGGTGAGATTATGGAACTCTCTGCCAGAGGAAGTGGTTATGGTAAACTCAATAAAAGAGTTCAAAAGGAGCCTGGACGTGTTTCTTGAAAGCAATAATATTACAAGTTATGGATATTAGATTAATAGGGACAGAACGTTGATCCAGGGATTTATTCTGATTGCCATATTTGGAGTCGGGAAGGAATTTTCCCCCTGGTATGGGGCAATTGGCATCTGCTTCATAAGGGTTTTTTGCCTTCCTCTGGATCAACACAGTAGGGACACAATATGTATATAGGTTGAACTTGATGGACTTTGGTCTTTTTTCAACCTTATGAACTATGTTACTATGTTACTATGTTACTATTTTAAACCTGTTTATTCAGGGTATTAATCACATAGATGTGTCCACCCCTAGATCGGACGACACAAACAGATTACTATGTTTTACAGTTTCTCTTGACAGTAAATAAAATAGAGAATATAACATGGATTAGTAAACATGTCTAATATATATATATATATATATATATATATATATATATATATATATAATATATGAAGTGACATCCAGAAAATTAATTTATAAAAGATCAATATTTAAAAATGCCTTGCTGTGTTTGATTGTTCCCTAGCAAAACATTTAGTGCATATGTGCTGATATACTAAATTTATGATGTCCCATAATGTATCTTGTTTGCAATTGTATATATAGCTAGTGAATGTATACAATTCTATGGCCTTTAATAGACATCCCATATATATAATACATAGTGAAGTTGGCTATTGACTGCAAATACCCTTTTTGCAATTATGTATGCATTGGATTGGGTAGGAGTATGTCAATATTTTACTAAAATCAATTTAAAAAAGTGAAAAATAACAATCATTTTGCTTTAGAGAAGCAGACTGTTCACCTCTTCCCCAAAACAAATGGTACTGTAAAATGAAATCATTTCATAAAATAAAATATATTAAAACATATCTAAAGGCAAAATACAAATATAGCATAGTATATGATGCACAATATATCAATGATATTTTGCTTTTTCCAGTTGAACAGTTAAAGGCTTTTAATAATATGTGATGATCATTTTATAACTCTCCATTCAATATGCTGTCAGGTTTTTCTTCTCCATTGGACGGCCTCTAATGGAATAAAATTATTTGGGAAGTGCAGTTTAATATGCATTACATTTTAAGCCCAGTTACCAATCATTTATTTTTACAGTTTTTGTGCTCATGTTACAGAATTTTAATGCAATAAAAGGAAAGTTCTAAATGTATGAAAAGAAATTAAATTGAGCAGTTTTACCTTTTTAGTAAAGGTTAAGTGCATGACATTTCATGTCTACTTAGAATGGAATATTTTATAGGTATGCCCCTTACTAGATTTAGTCACAGATGTAATAAATGTGAGCAAAAGAGCTACATTTCTATATGCATCCAACAATCATATTGTCATTTGGGACAGGAATGACATTTGAGTTACACGCTGGAATTCATTTAAATAATATAATACTTACATAAGATTAAAGTCAATCTTATAAATATCATTTTACAAGAGCAGATTTTTTTTTCTTTGATACATCTAGAAGTTACAAATACTCTATTACACCAAAAAGCAACACTGCACAGAGACCACAGACAAATACTAATAACAAACACATACATTAGTCAGGCAGGACAAAATGTACAGTTGTCTCTATTGCTTCATGTTTAGCTTCCAGAAATCAAATAGTGGGCACACATTGACAGAGACAGTGCCAGATTACCCAGGAGCGCGTGAAACAATTTCTCCAGGGTGCCATGATGGTAGAGGGCCCTGAGTCCCCATCCTGTGTAGATTTACTTGACTGGTAGTAGCCTGAGTTGTTCTGCTGCTGTCATAAACTATGCTGTCTGTTAGCTCTGGATAAATTTAAAGGGACTGTCAGACACTAATATATAGAAGCCAGCTCTACATTAGATATGTATATTATCTGAGTAGGAGGACTTTTGGTCACATGGTGTGCTTTGGTTAGTTGTTCAGCCTCCTTCTTCTTCCCTTCCTTTGCTGCCCTAGCTTTCCTTTCCCTCCACATTACATGGGCTTGTGTGCCCAGTCATAGGCTGTGCAGAAGCTTGTCCTCAGATGTGAGAGGACTACAGCCACAGACAACAAGGAAGTGTCTTGAAGTGCAAATCCTCTAGGCCACCTTTTGTTCACATAAGTTGTGTGGTATATGTAATATATATGTAATATATGTGTCTAATATCACAGCAGATTGGCCTACACATCTGCAGTGTGTTTTTTACAGTGAAACCTGGGCAGGGAAGTCAGGGAGGAGCCTGTATGCAGGGGATACCAAGGACTCTTGTCTGTACCTCACGATGCATGACCACAGACAGAACCAAGCAGTTATAAATGGATGCACCTTGACAAGACTGCCACTAGGGCAAATGTATAGCACAGGCTGGATAGTCCTTGGAAAGGGCACTGTTGCTGGAGAGCCCTTGAATAGGGTGCTGTGGCTGAATAGTTCTCGGACAGGGCACTGCGGCTGGACAGCCCACGGACAGGGTGCTGTGACTGTATAGCCCGCAGTCATGGCACACGACAGGATAGCCCTCAGACAGGGCACATGGCAGGATAGCCCTCAGGCAGGGCACACAGATATGGACAGGATTTTGCGAATAGTAACGGGTCAAGGGCCAATGACAAAGCTATACAATACAAAGGCCCTGAATGAGGAAAGCGGCAGATACGTAAACGGCAGGATTGCACCAGATGATGAGGCAAACAAGGCCCAGCTGACACCACTAAATTGTAGCTAGAGAACCCAAAACCTGTTAAATTGACCACCAAAAGCTGTAAGTGGACAAAACAGTAACTGGTACAAGGCAGACATACTCAGGGCATACCGGGTGGAACCATGAGAGATACACGGTTTGCACACGTGCAGTGCCCAGTGTAATGAATGTAACAGTAGGATCCCTTACTGCAGAGCCAGATAGTCCAGCGAGGATAGCGAGGTGGGTTAAAGTTTCAGAATAGGTTCAGTAACCCAGAACAGCAACCAAGTTTGAGTCTCAAGGCAGAAGGCGAGGTCAGTAATAGCCAGGTCAATAACAGATAGAAGTGTCAAATCAAATTGTATTACAGGGTCAAGACAAGCCAGGTCAAAACATGAAATAGCAAAACAGATCAGGAACAGAACAGGAGTATTACACCAATAGAAGGTAACAAGGGAGTAAAGGTCCCTGGTAGAATAGCAGTCCATCCTCAAAATGAGGTTGTAGAAGGTAGTATAAGGTAATCTGAGGTCAATGCATGCCCGCAAATAGAGACATGATCACGTGCCCTCAGGAGGAAATAAGTAGTGGGGAAGCAGTATGTGGACCTGCTACATCTGAAGGGCATAAAGCAAGAAGTACGTTCTAAAAAACTGTCCCAATATGCCCATTAAGATGTACCGGTACATCACGACTTTGTTGCAGCTGCAGAGACATCTCCCTGCTGCTACACTGGAGATCAGGCTGTCCATTGACAGATTGTGTGTGCAATATAATTTGTTTTATTTGCAGATCCATATATAACCACCGGAATATAACAGAACAGGACTAAGGCATATTACCAAAGTGTGTTTTGGGCTACATTATTACTGGCCTGTGTAGCTGAATGTAACCTTTGGAAAATTGACAGCTAATGTAAAAAAATATGACATATATAATGATCTGAAAATATTTGCCTACAATTTAGCCAGTATAGAATATGAAATATTATTATTATATTTTTAAATGGTGCTGTCTCTTTAACTTTGAAGTTATGTCAAGCTCTGATTGTTAATATTTTATTTGTATTGTTATTGTTGACCTACAATATTGGTTGTAAACTTTTTAATGCCCTTTGGGGAAATTTCATGTTTTTTGAGTAACCCATTAATTTGGCTTCCATTAAATTGTTTGTATTTGTGTCAGAAGCGCATGGTTTGACATTTCCAGTTTACCCACAGTGGAGTATTTGCTATTATAAAGCAGGTCCAATGGGAAATGTACTAGTGTTATGAAGAAAATGGTTCCACTGACAATGCGGCATTGACAGTCTTGTCATTATATTCTCTTCTGCTTCTGATTATGCTCTCACTGAAAAATGCACACTTCCACTTTTAAATAATTATAGGTTTCATTATTTATAGGTAGATTTGTCATTTAGAGAGCTTTCATGATATTTACATTGTAGTAATACAGGGGTGTCCAAGTTTTTTCTGCAGTGGGCCACTTCATCAGAATTGTATACGTGCAAGGGCCGCGCTCATTTTTCACTGAGAGAAAATATGGCCTTTAATAAGATATGCAGATTAAAATAAAGTAAATGACACAAAACCTTGACTTTTCCTCTCACTGATTTCTGGGCCTAGAAAGTTTTGTGACTACAAATTCAGGATTCTGGATAAGTAAAAATAAAATAGTTCTATTTATTTTAGGGATGCACTAAAATGAAAATTCTGGACCAAAACCGAAAATTCAGGGTTCACTTAGCCAAAACTGAAGGTGACCCCCCCACACACTTTTAATAAAAGTAAGTTACACACCAAAATTGTACAAAAAAATTATATATTATGATTGTTAACAGCAATCTCAGGCATACCCAGATTCCAGCATGTACTGGTTGGCTGGGCATTGTATTTTTTGGCACACTCCTATCATCCCAAGTCAGCCAATACAGCCACCCTGTACCAGCATGTATTGGCTGACTTGGGATGATAGGAGTGTGATTGCTAACGGCTAACAGCAATCACAGTCCCATCATACCTAGGTTCCAGTATTTACTGGTTGCCTGGGTATAAAAAGAGTGTGTTTGCTGTTAGCAATCACACTCCTATCATGCCAAGTAAGCCAGTACATGCTGAAACCTGGCTAGTTGCCCCCCTTGTGTATTGATGCTGCCAGCAGTATGGGGTCTGCACTTACAGCCACCCTGTACCAGCATGTAAGTGCAGACCCCATACTGCTGGCAGCATCAATACACAAGGGGGGCAGCTAGCCAGGTTTCAGCATGTACTGGCTGACTTGGCATGATAGGAGTGTGATTGCTAACAGCAATGGCAGTCCCATCATGCCTAGGTTCCAGCACTTACACATCCATGCTATCACACACACAAATTCATTCATTCACAGATTCATTCCCTCAATCAGGCATACTCATTCACAGAACCTCCCCCACCCCCTTACCTTCACTACAGCTCTCGATGCCGCTCACAGACTTCAGCAGGGGGCGCGGCCTCCCTTGTTCTCCTCACAGAGGAAGCAGGACTGGAGCAGAGAATAAACCCTCCCACAAGTAAGCAGCAGGGCTCTTGTGATCCTGGCTGCCGGTCTCACGCGGGCCGCACCTCGTTCCTTAGGCTCATCCCTGACACTCTAACCAAGGACGTTGGTAGGTCTCCAAAAGATCAGGTGCTAGAGCCCATAGTGTAATGATTTGGTGAGGTAGGACCCCGGATGGCGGAGTGAGCCAGGCCAAACAGGAACCAGAAAGTCAGAGAATCAACCGGGTCAGACAGGTAATCAGGATAAGCCGAATCAGAATCCAGAGACGAGGTCAACAAGCCGAATCAGTACCAGATGAGCAGGAATCAGGAGCCGAATCAGAGAGACAGGAACGAGGTCAGCAAACCAAGTCAAAACGGAGCAGTCAGTCACAATCAAATGCACAAGCAAGTAGCAAAATACACCAACCAAGGGTGACCCAGAAAAGGAAATCCAGTTTTAAATAGGGAGAAGAGGAGGCGTGTCCTGCATGAAGAGGTCACCCGAGGTTATAAAAGCAGGTTACAAATGTAACATGCAATATTAAGTTTTGACCACATGGTGGTACCTGTTTGCCGTGTGGTCGGCCATGCAGTGAAGACGCCGACTGGGTAGCAGTGGTACTCGCTGCCCGGGAAGCCGACTGAGGAGGAAGCGTCGCGGGAGTGGCCATGGAGCGGGACCGGAGAGGCAGGTAAGTCCTGATGTTCATACCCTGCTCGGGGCATACACATGCACACAAAATACATGTGTATATATACACTATATGGACAAAAGTAGATAGGCAGTGATAGGATTCCACCTTTTCAGTTTGCGAAATGTTATCCCAGCTAGATATTCTACTGTCAATTGTAAGTGGTATTTAGGAACAGCAGCAACTAAGCCAGGAAGAGAAAGACCACATGAAGTCACAGAATGCTGAGGCACATGGTGCGTAAAAGTCGCCAATGCTCTGCTGATTACATAGCTGAAGAGTTCTAAACTTCCACTGTTATTAATATCAACACAAAAACTGTGCGGCAGGAGCTTCATGGAATGGCTTTCCATGGCAGAGCAGCTGTAACAAGCATCACATCAGCAAGTAAAGCACTGGACTCTAGAGTAGTGGAAACGTGATCCGTGGAGTTAAAAATCTGGCTTCTCTCTTTGGCAGTCTGATGGGCGAATCTGGATTTGGTCGATGCCAGGAGAATGTTACCTGCCTGACTGCATTGTATCAACTGTAAAGATTGGAGGGGGAGGTATAATGGCAGGAGGCTGTTTTTCAGGGGTTGGGCTAGGCCCCTTACTTCCAGTAAAGGGAAATCTTAATGCTTCAGCATACCAAGACATTTTGAACAATACTATGCTTCCAACTTGGTGGGAACAGCATGACTGTGCCCCAGTGTACAAAGCAAGGTCAATAAAGACATGGTTGGATGAGTTGGTGTGGAAGAACTTGACTGGCCCACACAGAGCCCTGACCTCAACCCCAAATGCTCTAAAAATACCCCTCATCTTATAATCAAGGTCATTTCTGGGGGCAGAGTGGCAAGCCTGGGGGCAGATGTGCATAACTGGCGGTGCAGGTTGGCAAACAAAAGGAAATAAAAACCAAAAATATATTTTTCTCAATCATAGCTTTTATTAAATATGAAAAAATTATTTACATGAATTAATATTTACTAGTTACACTTTTTTCCTATAGGGTCATCTTATATTCAGGTTTTTCCCCCTAAATTAATATTCAGATTTTAGGGGGATGTTTTATAATCCGGGTTGTTTTATAATCGAGCAAATATGGTACTTATGACTGGGCAATATTTAGGCAATATATCTAATTTTAGATTCTTATAAACTTCCTCTTTTCAGGCTTTAGCTAAATCTAAATTTTTCTAGAGCATTTTATGTAACCCCTCAAAAAACATAAAAAGGCAAAAAAAATCTAAAACCATAATTGTGGAGACCTTTAAGACATTCCAGCTACCAACATTTATATATTACATAAACACACAAATAATGCATGCTTGTTCTTATAGGTTTTCTACCAGCACTACCTGGCATAGACAGGTAATCACTGTTACTCCAGATGCTGCAGAAATACAACTACAATCATCCTATTAATCAACAAACAGGTAAAAGAGCTCCTACTGAGAATGGACATGTGTTTTCATACACACACTGTAGCAAGCTATCATGGCCATTCTATAAGTTGATGATACATATACATAAACATAAAATTTGATGTCAGATGATAACCATTCAGGCTATCTGATCTGCCCATTTTTCTAGTATAGACCCGGAGCGAGAGCAATGAACGCAGGGGCCCATAACTGTGGGGGCCTGGCAGCCATTTCTCTCCCTGTTCTTGCTTTAATTATGGTCACTCTATATGAAAATGCCAAGTAAGGGGGCCTGGTAGGGATGGCTGTGGTCCCTAAGGACAGTGCCCTTGGGTAATAAAATGGGGTGTATATTTTAAAACATTACCGCCTACCCTCCCTCTTTCTATTATGTTGTCTTGTTTTTAGCATTTCTTAATGCTGGCAAGGCACAATGATTAACCACCTTTATAGTAGATTGGGTCGTAGTGCACATCCCTTCGTGTTTAATTGCAGGACACATTCTTTTCGCTTGGGATTCAAATTGGTGTTGGGATTCAAAATGGGCTGAAAGGCTATGGACACAGGTAGTCTGTTGTATGTTATGAATAATATGTTTTATTATGCAACATACAGTTGTAAGTTGAACCAAGGTATGTTGTGGTTAGTGTCATGGTGGTGCTCTACTGTGATCCACTCTAGTAGTATGTTTCTTGTGCTTTGGTGTCCTGACTCATCTTGCCCTGACCTTGCCTATTGTTTAAAAACCAAAGAAGGGAGGAACAACCAAAAAAACATATACAATTAGATTTTAAGGTGCTGCTGAAATAACCAATATGTACATACAACAATGCCAGGAATCAACACGCAGCTAACAAATACTATCTAAAAGCACCTATCTGCAATAAATATTGGGGATTTTGTCACACTATATGGCCACATGTTGCTTAGCCCACCACTACATCAAAGTATCCCAATTGTGTCAAGTCCTATCTAATCCTTACAAGGCTCCAATGGTCACCATGAAACTGAATCAGTATGAAAACCCTGCCTTTTTAACCACTGATACTCTCATGCAGTTTAATGCCCCCTGTGGACACCACTAATAGGTACCTGTGTAGTAAGTGGGGTGCTTAGTCCCAAGCAGAAAGAGAAACACACCCGAAAAAGCATATAAATTCAGATTCAAATTCTGCTGAAATAAGCAATAATGTCTAGGCAACTACTAATAAAATAGATGCTCTTTTTTGAAGTAAGAAAACATTATATTAAGCATACAATGTCTTTGTCTACCAAAAACATTTCTATTATATACACATACAATAATATATTCTATTACATACATATGCACTGCGATACTGAGAACACAACTTATTTCATTGTCTTATTGCTTATATCCATTGAACATATCTTCCTTATTGTGAATTCTGCCTTTCTTGTCTCACTTATTAATCATTCTGAAACTGATAAAAACACCATTAAAATGTTATTTTTTTCAAATGCAATATGGCAGGTATGTTTACCACTGATTTGACAGTTATGTCATTAGTCGATATTTATAAAGACAACTTACTCCTTCAATTGACTTCCCAAGTATATAAGTATAACAGATCATTAACATTATACTTTTTTTTATGAAAAGCAAAGCTAAAGTCAGTGACATTATTTGTTTTGCGCTCAGCGGGAGGTTGCCTTTTTGCTTAACTGTAACTGTGTAATTGCAATCAAGGACATAATTACATTTGTTTTATGCGAGACTTCTTAAAAAGCAACAGGCTCATTCTTATTGTAGCATTTGTATTGTTTCCAATGTGGAAAAGCAAAGTAAAAGTCTCAAGAGTAAGTTTTCAAAGAGTCAGGAAACTACTTGTAGCAATATATGCAGGCAAGTGGTGGGCCATTGAGGTTCAGAGAGTTGTGGTCTTGAACCGAGGTCAGCATGATGGTTGTGTATCAAAGCTATGCTTAATAAACCCAATAGTTGCATGGCAGCTTGTACTAAAGACTGTCTGGGGCTTCACGCGGGATAAGTGAGTTGCATGAGGGAGATAGGATATATACGTTAGTGTGAGTGTCTGTGTATGTTAGTGTGAGTTTCTGGATGCGTATATTAGTATGTATGTAAGGGTTGTGTCCCCTCCATCTTCATGCTCCCTAACATAACTTCTCATCATCTCTATACCCATTGTTTATTTGCCCAACATTTTAATACCTGTCACGTCCTTCCCAGGCTGCGGAGCTGCATATCTCGCTCTTGTTTCCCTGTTTTGCTTCAATCCATTCCTGGATTTCCTTTTGCTCTGTTCTGATCTTCCATTCCTTGCTTCTGCTTCAGCTCTTTGCTTCAGCTCTGTTTCCTTTATAAGGTGTGCTCCACCCGTGTGTTCTGTTTGTCTCAGTCTGCAGTCTAAAGGTATGTCTCAGTGCTACATGTTTGGTTTACATGTTTGGTTTACATGTTTGGTTTACATGTTTGGTTTGTTTCGTACCTCTGTCAGCAGGGATTAGCGTTAGGACCCACCGTCATTGGAGTACTTTGGCGTAGTGGTGGGCTAAGCATACTATGGCCATAAGATGTGACGGAATCGCCAATAGTTATCATACAGTCCTAGGCTAGTTTCTGTATTTATGTGTGTCAGTCTGTCCTGTATCCCCGGCAGCGGGGTGTCCTGTCCTGTATCCCCGGCAGCGGGGTGTCCTGTCTTGTTCCCTGTTGTGCCCTGTGTTATGTATATCTTGTCTGGTTATGTTTATTCCTTGTCTTGTTCACTGTTGTGCTCAGTAACATGTATATCTTGTCTGGTTATGTTTCGTGCTTGGTCTCCCTGTCCCTTGCTTGTTATGTGTCTGCTATATTTCTCTGCTTAGCTTCCATACTCCCAGCCTGCAGCATCCTGCATATGAGTCTTGTGTGATGTGTCATGCCTGTTCCAGGGTGCCTGCCGGATTTGACTTTGTTCTGGACTACATCCGCTGCTATATCAGGGCACTGGTGTTTGGCTGCACATCCCTAGATACTCAACACCTGGGTGAGTGTGGTCGCCCTGCAACCAGGCCCTGTTCAACTGCACTACTGCACTGTAACTCCTGCACACAATCTTTGGGCGCGCTGGGTCTTTTAGTCATCTGTTTGGACCCAGTCCGTGACAATACCTTTGCTTTAGCCTTCATATTCATACATTATTCAACAATAATTTTCATTAACTCATACAATTAAACACAAGGGAGTAATGGGCCAACAGCTATCATCTCTTGCACTCCCACACTGTCTGAGCTGCCTCGCTATTACCACAGGATCACGTCTGCCAATCAGTGCCATGCCGGATATGATGTCATATCTGGCACTGGGAGTAATTATACACATGGCCTCCAATGCAGCTGCAGGGAAAAAAATCTCAAGACTGGCCTGGAAATCTCCTGGTTTCCTGGTAAGCCAATCCAGCCCCTGCCAGATTCAAGACTCATAAGGTTTCAGTTGTATTTTTATTGCATCTGGTAAATAATAATGTGGAAATGCAACCTACATTGCGGGTACTGGTGTGTACAACAAAAACATTCTCGAGCCTTGTCGAGCCTTGCCATACACTAAAATACATTTACACACTCTGATACCATACCGTAATGGACACACGCTAGCATCTTATGCTCACAAACACTAACACCATATAGTAACACACACATGCTAACATTCTACCCGGATGTACAATATACACATACAAACTCATATATACATGCACACTGACTCTGAAATAACAGTATACATATACTCACTTACACTACTCACCCTCCTTCCCCTCTCACCTCGTGGAGACCAGCCACACCTTTGCCTTTCTTCTGCCATCATGAATCTGGCAGCCCACACAAAAAATACTACTGCAAACTTTGACAAAGGTTGGTGGTAGAATTAGTGTATGGAAAGAGTTAAAATACCAGCATTAAAAATACCCTGGGTTTCCTAGTTTTGAAACATACTGTATATGGTTTGATGTGGGCAAATTGAAGTGATCGACTTCAAAGATGTCCCAAATAGTACATGGGGCAGTATGACCATATTTGAAAAAAAATGGTTTTGAAATAGCAATAGCAAAAAAACATAAAACATTTCTAAACTCAGTACAAATAGTAGATTTTTTTAGCAGGTTTTCATTAGTTTTTGTAGATTAGTAAAAGATTTTTCAAGTAAATTCAGAAAAAGTCCTTTTGTTTTCAATTATTCACCATATTTTATTCTTTTTTATCGTGAGTATGATATGATAAATAGTATCTAAAGAAAGCCCTTCGTGTCCTGAAAAAAAACACATAACCATATATAACTTGTGTGGATACAGTAAACGTGGCCTTATAGCCAGAATCTTTGAGTGGAGTGAGATGTCACTGTTGAGAAGCGATGTAGTTGGTGCAATCTGTGAGTGGCTTCCCATGTTTTAGGATGTAATAATGGTAGCTTTTAGAATTTAGGTACTTCTCTCTTATAGAAGAGTTGATTGGATAACTTTGTCATCTGAAGGGCCAGTATATCCTTAAATGTATTGGTTTGTAGAGGTTTGCAAAACCATCTGGCCCCAGGCCTTGTGGGGCTTAAGGTTGGAGATGGCAAGATCTACCTCTTCCAGTGAGATAGGATCAACAAGTTTTGAAGCTCCAAGTTGTGAGACAGTAGGTAGGGTGATGCTGTTCAGGAATGTGTAGATGTTGGGTCACTTTTGTATGCTGAAGGTTGGGTACTTTTACTTTCTGATATTAGGTATGCTATTTTAGTGGTTGTTTCTTGAGGAGTCAGCAGGCCATGATCTGTGTGCCTTGGTCCCTTTAGAATTATAGAGTTGTTTACATTTTCAGAAGGAGATGCTTTAAGTTAGCAGACAGGGCAGTTTTGTTTCTGGCACTCAGGGATTATAGAATTGTGGTAAACTCTCTCTTTTTCCGCTTGTTATTTTTTCAGGTGAGTGCCTTGTTGAAGAAAGAGGCCCCTCATAAATGCTTTGTTGACAGCAGTAGTTTTTTGTTGTGAGACTGGCAGTGAAGAAGTCTTGTCAAAATGGAGGCCAAGGTCAGGGTTACGGAAGACGGGTCAGCGAGTAGAGGAGCCAAAATCAGGATATCAACAAACAGCAAAGTCAAGGTCCAAAGCCAGGGTCAGGATACCAGAGTAGCATTCAGACCAGAAGCTTTTTGACTTTACCATTTCTAATTATCTAGGAAAAGACCTAGAGGGCTTACCTGTCAATATGCATCCATATAAGAGACTGTCAATATGGATCCATATTTGCCTTTATTGAAAGAGAGGCTAACAACAATACAGACAAGCAATGATAATACAAATTTTAAAAGAGGTCATTTAGACGGTTGGCCTTAATCTTCTCCTCTAATTCCCTCCTTGACCCTCTACAGTCTGGTTTCAAACCCCTTCACTCTACTGAAACAGCTCTAACAAAAGTCTCCAATGACTTGCTCTCTGCCAAAGCAAAAGGTCACTTCTCTATTCTAATTCTACTGGATCTCTCTGCTGCTTTTGATACTGTTGATCACCACCTTCTTCTTGACTCACTTGCTTCTATAGGCATTCGAGATACAGCTCTTTCCTGGATCTCCTCATATCTGTCTAACCGTTCCTTCTCTGTCAACTTCTCTGGCGAGACATCATCACCCCTTCCACTTTCGGTTGGTGTCCCCCAAGGTTCAGTCCTTGGCCCTCTGCTGTTCTCTTTATACTTCATCTCTTGGCGAACTAATCAACTCCTTTGGCCTCCAGTATCACCTATATGCAGATGATACCCAAATTTACCTGTCTTCTCCTGATCTCTCTCCATCTCTCATGTCCTGTATTACCAATTGCTTGTCTGCTATTTCTTCATGGATGTCACAACACTACCTGAAACTTAATCTTTCTAAAACTGAACTCATTATCTTCCCTCCCTCCATCTCCACTCCACTACCTGAATTCTCAATTACCATTAACAGCACGACTATCTCTTCTACTAACCAGGCCCAATGCCTTGGGGTCATCCTTGACTCAAACCTCTCCTTCATCCCTCACATTCAGTCCCTCGCCAGATCCTGCCACTTGCACCTAAAAAACATCTCTCGTATCCGCCCATTCCTCACCCAAGAATCCACAAAAACTCTGGTTCATTCACTTATTTCCCGTCTTGACTACTGCAACACTCTTCTGGTTGGTACTCCACTGTCTTGGCTCTCTCCTCTACAGTCTATCCTAAATGCCACTGCTAGGCTCATCTTCCTTGCACATCACTCCTCTTCTGCTTCCCCCTCTGTGAAACCCTCCACTGGCTCCTGTGAATGTCGGCAAGAAATCTGACGACACCAGTTCAATGAGTTGAGTAAGCAAGAGCTTCTTTATTCAAGTGCGCACAGGGGAGAGTCCAGTTCGCAGACTTCTCTCCCCCTCCTTAATTTTCTAACAATATATAGGCAAAGAAGCGCAAACAGTTATTAGCATATTGTCTAGCCATCTGTTGGTATATTTACTTTGATTTGCTGACACACACGGTTTAAAGAGGTGAAGAAAAAAATAGCCCCCCCCCCAGACATGTGCAATCTTTACTTACAGAAGGTCAAGAAAGGGACAACTTGTCCTTTGTCGTGGCGGACTCTGATTCTTTCGCAACAAGGCACTTAGAGCAAAGAAAACATACGAAAACATACCATATGTACACATTCTTCCGAGACACAAACAAGACATAAGTAAACTAAGAAATGAGGTAGACAGGTGATTGTAGTGTTATCTTATCTGCTATCAGCAGAATAAGCAATGAGGTAAAGATCATTGCACTGACATCCAGAATCAGCAAAATTCTTCAACTTCCACAGTCCCCCCTTTTTATTCTTACGGACTCACTGTAAGAATCAATTTCTTCAGAGTCCAGTGGAGTTATAAGTTGGCCAATTCCATGAGCCTTGCTCCTTCTCATATTGATCTTCCAACATGTCACTGTACAAAGTCTCTAGGGGAAACTCATCAAGTGGGAAGTCATCATCATATTTCTCCTGCTGTATCTGTGGCATTGCTCTTGTTGGTCCGAGACACTTTTGTATTAGTGTTTTGCAACAAACAACAATTACATAGATACATACAAAAGCCACAAACAACAAAAACATACCAGACATCAGCTTTGCTCCAAGTGAACCAAATAGTCCGCCCAGACCAAAAGGATTCCAAGTAGTCTCCCTAGATCTAAGTCTTTCCTGAAGTTCGCTCTCCTTTTCCATATCATGTTCTATGGATACACTATTGTCTACAATGTAAATCTTCCCCTGTAAAAGGTATTCCTATGCAGGGCTCTGCTGAGTATGCGGAATATATCCACAAACACAACAAGGCTCCGAGACATTAGAAGCATTATACACCTTTCTCAACATTTCTACAAAGGTATTATCTTTTTCCCAACGAGAAGCATGCAGATCACGTTTATTTCGTGAATGTATCTTATTCTCTGCTATATTTTTAGTAGGTTCTGATCTGATCACCTGAAAAGGACTGAAAGGAAAAAAGAAAAAAATAGCAAATACATTTAGTATAAAACAAGTAATGATAATATACTCAAACATTTTTGCATCTCCTGATGACCTCATTCTTCGTATCTTCACGAGGGGCTCTTGCCAATCTCGTTTTATGTTGGTTAACCAGCTGGGATTATTGTGCCCGATGGAATGGTTAATTTAGGAGCGTGGATTGGGTTTTGGCACCAATTTAAGATGACTGCAATGAATCCACGGTGTAATTTCAGCTACCTTTACAGCTGTTTTAGTGATCAGTAGTACTTGGTATGGACCTTTCCACCTGGGCTGAAGAGTCTTTTTCCGTTGGAAATGCTTTACCAGCACGTAATCACCTGGTTGGATGTGATGAATTGGTTTTTCGTCCTCGGTGTTCGTGCGCACAGCAGCAACCTGGGATTTAAATTGCTCAAGAGATTTTATTAGTTTTTTACAATACATTTCTATTGTGTCATCAGTTAGAGCATGATCATGTCTTAGTAACTCTAGAGTATTAGCAGCTATCATGGGTCGACCCATTATGAGTTCATGAGGAGAACATTTTAATAGCTGAGTGTCGGGCATTTCTTATTGACATTAAGGCTTTAGGTAATGCATCTGGCCATTTTAAACCTGTCTCGGCACATATCTTGCTAATCTTATTCTTTAAGGTGCCGTTAGCGCGTTCTACTTTTCCTGCGCTTTGTGGATGGTAGGGACAATGTAAATGGTACAATGTAAATGGTACATAATTCCTAGCCTATGTGCTATCTCTTGCACTATTTCAGCAGTAAAATGATCAGAGTATATATGCTGAGGAATTCCATACCTAGGAATGAACTCTTGTAGAAACTTTTCAACAACTGTTAGAGTGTCCGCATGTTGGCAAGGATAGGCTTCTATCCAGCGGGAATATGTACACACCACCACTAGTACATATTGATAATGTAGAGATTTAGGCATTTCAATAAAATTAATTTGCAAATTTTGGAAGTGTCCTCAAGGACAGGGAGTCTTTCCACCTCGGCTGAACAGTGAGGTGTGAGAGCATTAGCTTCCACTTCTCCTTCTGATGTAACTACAGCATACCCAGTACAACGCCTGCTGTCAATATCCATAAATGAGGAACCATCTACAAAGTATTCGATATCAGGGTCAGTCAAAGGTCGCTCATACAATCAGTCGCAAGTTTGTAATTGTTCTATCAAAATCACACAATCATGAGGAGGTCCCTCCTCTGGTTCTGGCAAAAGAGTGTCAGGATTTGACACTGTGCACCGGTGGACGGTGGCATTGGGTGTACCCTGCAAAACAATCTCGTATTTAGTCAGCCTACTATTAGTAAATTGTGTCAATCGACGGGTTAACAATGCACTCACTGCATGAGGAACCATCACTTTCAGTTCCTGTCCCTGAACTATGGCCTGTGCTGATTCCAGTAAGGCAGCAGCCGCTGCCACAGCCCGCAAACAAGGGGTTAATCCAGCTGCCACAGAATCAAGTGGAGCGCTATAGTAGGCAAGGGGTCTCTGTCCCTCTCTGTGGCTCTGGGTTAGTACTCCAGAGGCATTACCCTGTATTTCATGACAAAACAAAGTAAATGGCATATCATAGTTAGGGAGCCCAACAGCAGGGGCACTACACAAAGCCTCTTTTAACTGAAAGGGTAAATCAATTCAGCATCGTCAGTATTAGGTTCAATAGAGCAAGCATCAGCAAATTGTTACTAGCAGATCTACAATTTCTATCCAAATGCCCTGGCTTGTTATAATTAAAACAAATAACATTCTTTCTAATTTCCTTTCTAGAGGAAGATTGTCCGTTATCTCCCACTACATCAGACGGAGAGTTCTGTGAATAGAACTGTCTCTGACTTTCCATCAACATTCTCTGTTCTTTCTCTCTAACTTTCTCTTGACGTTCCTTATTCACTCCTTTTGCTTTTCAAAATGTTTAGCAGCTGCTATCATTTCAGAAAGCGGCTTCTCTTCCCATCCTAAAACATTATTAGTGACACTCTTATGGAAGTCTGGTAACAACCCTTTTACAAAACAAGATACAATCAACTGTCTTGCATTCTCCTCTGGATCTGTCACAACTCTGTGTCCTATTACAGCTTTCGCTACTCTGTCAGCAAATTCACTTACTAATTCATTCTTTCCTTGCATTGTAGAGTTAATCTTTCCCCAGTCAGGTCGCTGTAGCCATGCAGTCTCACAAGCTTGTATTATACAATCTATTGTCTGCTGTCTCTCAGTACTCAATCTCTCAATAAACAGTTCATTTGCTCAAGGTGTTACATCAGGAATTCTGTTATAAGCTTCAATTAACTGTTTTACTCTATGCGTCAGTCATAACCAAATCAAACAATTGCATAAAATCCTTTTTCACTGGATCATAAGCAGTAGACACACTACGTAATTCTTTACAAACTGACCAACAATTTCAGGTCTGGGGAATCGATCTTTCAACAGCAATAATTCCCCTGGTGTCCATGGTTGATGGACAGATAGAGGGACACTCTCTCACCTCTAGCCCCCCCAGCCTCTCTCATGGGCATAGCATGCACAAATGTCTTTTCCTCAGCATCAGAATCTGAATGAGGATCTAAATGGGGCTTTCTGGATCTAGTTCTACATGATGGTCCTGTGGGCTGAATATTGGACCTTGATATTTTAGGAGGATCAGATTGCCTTTCTTGGTCTAGGGGTGAAATAGGAGCTGGTGGTACAAATCGGACAAGCTCCAAAGAAAGTGGCAACTCTGCTTCTGGACCTGCAGGGTGTTAATTAGAACCAGGCATATTAGGATCTGCTGGTTGAGGTCCATTATATGGGAGTGGGTCAAATAATTCTTGAGTCCATAGATCATATGGATCTAAGGATGGATATAGCAAATTATGGACCTTAGGTGGTCCTGGGGTTACAGACACCTCCTGTGCTTTCCTAGAAGTCTCAACAGGTTGAGGTGTTTGAGCACCCTTTTGATTCTTAAAGTTACCTGCCGGGCGGCAAGGATATTGGGAATTGGCAGAACAGGTGGGGTCTAGTAACTTCTGCTGTTTCTGTCTTTTAACATTGTCCCACCCTTCTTGATACCATTTCAAGAAAATCATTCTCTCATTCCTTTTCACATCACACATTTTCAAACATTCTTTCAAATTATCTAATACTTCTACATTCAAACTACCGCCAGCTGGCCAAACATAACGGCTTTCATTCCAATGAGACATATATTTTCCTGCCTCCTTTCCATGTTTCCTTATCATATATTGTAAGGGCGTCCCCTTAGGCACATTTTTTGACAACAAACTCCCCATCTCCTCCGCTACAATAATCCGTGACTATGTACTTCAAAATATTTACACTAGTTCTCACTACTAGGTACTTTACAATAGCCCGTGATTATGTACTCAAATAGCTACACTAGTCTCTCACAACTAGGTACTTTACAATGGTCCCTGACCATGTAGTAAACAATAGTTACACTAGTCTCTCACAACTAGGTACTTTACAATGGTCCCTGACCATGTAGTAAACAATAATTACACTAGTCTCTCACAACTAGGTACTTTACAATGGTCCCTGACCATGTAGTAAACAATAATTACACTAGTCTCTCACAACTAGGTACTTTACAATGGTCCCTGACCATGTAGTAAACAATAGTTACACTTAAACAATTCAAGATCTTATAGGTCTTACTTACTCAACTCTGGATCCCGAGGACGACCATACCCTCATCCACCCAATAATTAAACTATAGGCATTTCAAAAGGTGCCTTACCTCTTTTTGATGGCCAAGAATTAGGTGGATCAAGGTTTAGTCCGCTCCTTCGGTTACCGCTTCCGAGACTGTTGGGATCCCGGACGAGCCCCAAGTGTGAATGTCGGCAAGAAATCTGACGACACCAGTTCAATGAGTTGAGTAAGCAAGAGCTTCTTTATTCAAGTGCGCACAGGGGAGAGTCCAGTTCGCAGACTTCTCTCCCCCTCCTTAATTTTCTAACAATATATAGGCAAAGAAGCGCAAACAGTTATTAGCATATTGTCTAGCCATCTGTTGGTATATTTACTTTGATTTGCTGACACACACGGTTTAAAGAGGTGAAGAAAAAAATAGCCCCCCCCCAGACATGTGCAATCTTTACTTACAGAAGGTCAAGAAAGGGACAACTTGTCCTTTGTCGTGGCGGACTCTGATTCTTTCGCAACAAGGCACTTAGAGCAAAGAAAACATACGAAAACATACCATATGTACACATTCTTCCGAGACACAAACAAGACACAAGTAAACTAAGAAATGAGGTAGACAGGTGATTGTAGTGTTATCTTATCTGCTATCAGCAGAATAAGCAATGAGGTAAAGATCATTGCACTGACATCCAGAATCAGCAAAATTCTTCAACTTCCACACTCCCAATTACCTTTAGAATTAAATTTAAGATCCTGGTACTGACATATAAGGCCATCCATAATACTGCTCCTCCGTACATTTCTGACCTCATTAGCAAATACTCTCCTACTCGATCCCTACGTTCCTCCCATGGGCTAAGACTCTCCTCCTCACTCATCACCTCTTCCTTTTCCCGTCTACAAGATTTCACTCGAGCTGCCCCATATCTCTGGAATCTACTCCCAAGGAACCTTCAGGATTCACCCTCCCTCCTGACATTCAAGAAACATCTAAAAACCCACTTCTTCACAGAAGCATACCATCTTAGCTGCTAGAACTTCCTTGTCATCGATACAACCACCACACTACCTCTCACCCTTTCTCTATGCCTTATGTTTGTCACCCCATTTCCCTCTAGATTGTAAGCTTGCGAGCAGGGCTCTCTCCACCAAATGTATCGGTTTGTCTTAGTCCGTCAATTCTTGTCTTGTCATATCCCTTGAATTTATGTATTGTATTAAACGCTGCGTAAACTGTTGGCGCTATATAAATAAAGGATAATAATAATAATAATAATAATCTTAGCATGATATAGTCCAGGTGTCTCCTTTTGTCCACTTCAGATGAGTTATCTGTACAAAAGAGAATAATCTTTAAAGATTAAAGAGCTATAGTACCGGATGGTCTGAGGACTCTAATAATGTGCATACTCTATTGTTCACACATAGGCACAGATGGATACTTAAGAAGAGGTCAAGAGTGTGAGTTCTTCCCAGGAATAAAGGGGCAGGTTAATAGAGAAATGCAGTATGTTGTTCTTAGGAAGATTAGCAAACCCAAAAGATACACTACATCAATATGAGATTCCAGAAATACATTGGAAAAAATTGGTATGGTTTGTTCACTTGTGATGGAAATAGTTATTAATAACTCTTCACTACTTTTTCAGTTTTTGTGACGTGGACTTTAAGGAAAGCAATCTAAAGATAAAAGGTGAAGGATTCTAGACACTGTGTGGAATTTTAGCATCAGATGTCATCTCTTAGGTACCTGGAAAGATTAGGGAAAGCAAAGTCTACAGTAGACACAAATATATAGTTTGCTTTGCTAGATTAATTCAATTCTCTGTTTATTGAAAAGCAGATGTCACAGATTAGGTAACAAAGGTACAGCAACATGCTTTGCTAGATTAAACTCAACACAGTTTGCAATTTGTATGAATATCTGAAAATGAGGAGGAAGCCCCACCAAAGCATTTTTGTTTTAAAGTAATTGTGTTTTTCTCACTCCCTCCTTACTCTCTACCTACCTTCTTTAACAACTGCTTCTGTATCTCCCCATTGCAGACATTCTTCTCTCTTCTTCAGCTCTCTTCAGAGTAAAGAAAAAAAACTCACAGCTCTCACTTAGAGCTCTAACCAGAATGTGGCTAACAGTCTCGTGCAGGCTGCTTTAATAGGTCTATTCTGCTAATTACCTACAGGTAAGCCAAAAGGGAGCAAGCCTAGCAAAGTGCTGGGTCCTACAGATCTCCCTTCCAGCACCTTTCCCTTTGGACATTTACTTTCTAGGTGTCTGCTAGGACCTAGACTTCTGTCCTTATAATATGTATAACAAGGGTAAAAGTAACTTGTTTAACTTTCTAAACTTTTTTACCGTCCTTCATTGATTCTTCTTCCCTATTAAGTTATTTGAGCATCATTAAGTTAAAATACTTGCTTATTTTAAACTAAAAGTCTCTGAAACAATTACCGTACTAACAGGCAAACAAAATCATGTAGGACGTTTGGATGAATTTAGTTGTGATGAAAGCTGTGAATCCAACAGTTGCACTTTAATACACAATAAAAATATCTTAGTAGTGTTGTTGTTAATATTCAGTAGCTTTATCTTCCATTAGAATATGTCAACAAACCAAGCGAGCCTGATGGCTTAATAGCTTGTTTTGGAGTCATACATAAATATTTATTGGTCGTTGCATAGTAATCATTTCCAAATAAAAGCAATGTGAAATTATTGCAACATGAAGTAGTAACTCATTTATTAAGAGCTTAAGAGTTAGAATAGTTTCCTCTTATGATGTTCATTACAACCAACATCAAAAATAGATGAGTTGTTTAGTATGTTTGATGAAAGCTGTAGAGAGCTGACATAATTTTCAGGCAAGATACAGTACATTTGTTCCAGTATCAGATAACACGTTGCTCCAGCTTTTTATTCAAAATAGCTTTATTTCACTAAAAATTACACTCTGATGAAGCTTGTTAAAACTATGATTTAGAAACAAAGGCTTTGTATACATATGTAGCATTAGCACATAAATAAGGATGTACATAATATGCTTATCTGGGGACTATCTAGGGATGCGGGTAGAAGGTCCTGCTGGTTTCAGTGAGTGGTCTCGTTTGCAGGCACAGTAATAGGGTTGTATGTAACATGTATGTGCTGGTTAGATAAACATAATATAGTTAAGCTATTTAAGCTCGTTTATGATCAAATTAATGGAATGTTATTATTGTAATACTTATTTTTTATGGTCAGTCTTAGTGGCAGGCCTGTGGAGTCTGAATGAAGGAGATATCGATCTGATGGTGAAACTCACTCTGATGACAGCAGTCACTCACATTGTACAAAGGTCCCTTAGTTAATTGCCTTTTTCCCTACCTAGGGATTCACAGTGATGCAACTAATGCAGCACACACTACTGGCCACTGTCATACTGTGTGTGCTCCTCACATCTGGGTACCAGGAAGGTGGTTTACAGAGAGAATGAGTGAAGCAGCTTCATGCTGTACAAA